>CM041779.1:3441098-3977468 GCA_023374045.1 Limonium bicolor | reverse complement strand
CTACCCCACTGTTCATGTCTATGTCGCTCTTCATCTCTGCCCAAGGTTTGTTTTTCCTATTCTTACCACCATTACATTCTTGAGAACGTAGGTATGTTTAGATTATCTAGAAGGGTGGACAAAAGTAGGTGATTTTTTTAAAGTAGGATATTGATTATACACCTCTTAGTAAATTTTGAAACCAGCAATGCGGATAGCGTGTTGCATAAATTTTCCTCAACTGTTGGTAACGATTAACTATAGTGATTGTGAATGCACTTTTCTCAGGCATGAGCACTCAGTTTAAATGGGTGTAATCATTTTAAAACTATCAATCATAGTTTGAATCTTTGAGCACTAAGTTTATAAATTATTTCTAACTTTAGATTATTTGTCTTTAGTGTATTTCTCGGATGCATAATGAAGATCTTCATTTTTGTTCCCTTTTTTATTAAGGACAGTAGGATCATGTGCATATCTAGATAGGATTCCTCCCTAACAGAGGTAGAGCTCTAAGCTCAGAATGATAATAAAAAACTTATGAAAAAGTCCGAGTTATTCTATTCATGGGAAATTAGTGTAGTACTTTAGATTCTTTGCATAACATAGAATTTGTTTAAAGTTGGGTCGATCAAGCAAGATTACTTCTCTTCCTTTTGTTCCATCATAATTAGTTTGTCAGCTAGCACTGAATGTTTTTGGATTTTATTTTAATTTCTACTTTTAATCCATTTAAATTATTGTATGCTTAAAAAATGGGTCAGGTGGGTTGGGTCAGGGTTGAAGGATTTTGAATGGGTTGGGTTAGGGTCATGATTTTCTGGCCCATCAATTTTTGGGTTGGATTGGGTTGATGATATTTTAAATGGGATGGGCTAGGGTTGATATCAACCCGACCCATCGACCCAAATTACCAAGTCTAGATCTATTTCCTATAAGAAAGCTTGCCCAGTTGCTTGGTCAAATGTATGTCAACCCAAGCAAACAGAGGTCTGGGCTTCAAAGAAATCCTTAGTTGGAACAAGGTTGTGATTGCCAAGCATATCCTGTAGATCAGTAGTGAGGTGAACTTAAGTTTGATGATTTGGCTTCATACTTGCACTCTTAGAGGTGTTTTCATTTGGGATATGAAGAAGAAATCCATGGATTCTTGGTGTTGGGGTAAAATCCTTAAGGCCAGGGATGAAATTACTGTGTCAGGTCTCAAGGATGGCTGTTTAGCACTCACCCCAAACTATAAACTCAGTAGCCCCTATAGTATGTTCCGTAGCTTTCCTCCTAAAGCTGATTGAGCTACTTTGGTCTGGAACAATTTCAATATCTCCAGAAAATCTTTAACGTGGTGGCTTACTGTCAAGGATAGGCTTGCCACTAGAGATCGTCTCACTCGCATGGGTATTTTCACTGATGCTAAGTCCTAGTACTACCATGATCTTGGATCTAGAGATCACTTATTCTTTCTGTAACACCCCCGAATAAACGTCCAATAGTACAAAGTCAAGCTCCTAGTCATATTACATAATAACTACGCAGCGGATTCTCGGTATCATCCGGGTGCTGCAGATGCAAACCACCCACGTGGTTGACAGACCACCTCACTAATACTAGTTACGGTCTGCATGACTGGAATCAGCTCTCCACCAAAACTCATATATAATACAAGATACAATTCCAGAAACCGAGTGTCTACAATACAGTTACTAAATCGTAAACCAAAAAGTACAACCCGGGTTTAGTAAAACCCATACACTAACATACTATTCCAAACTCAGAAGTCCTGCCCAGATAGACTACCCCCATGATAGCCATCCCGCCTACGCTCCGTTCGTCCGGCATAATACCTGTAAAAATTTGGTTTGGGAAGGACTCAGCAAAACTACGCTGAGTATGAACGTGTGTAGCCCGCATGTTACCGGGCCACACGACTACTTTGTCGAATATTATTACGTCAATTTACATGCTATAATAAAGCAGTAAAAACACCACCGCATCATAGTATCATACACACTTAAAGGTAGTAACACATTAGCAACAACAACCAATCACAACGAACTGCTAGTCTCACAACAGCAATCATGTACATAATAAAAGTGTGCATAGGTATAATACCCATGATCCTCACTATGGATCGTACGAGCGTTGTGTGTTTTCATTTCTTTTCTCTTGTTCTCATAATGTGTATTTTCTTTCTCTTCCTTTGCACCAGGTCGGGGGTATAGTTTAGATCCCGTGACCATATCAAGTAGGTGCCAATCTTTCCTTGTTTCTTAAATGGTTACTTGTGAATTCTCTTATCACCACAATTTGGAGTACATCCTGTCCATAGCTAATCCTCCATTCCCGGATAGCTCTTTCTCTCTCTGTTGTTTCTAAATGTTACTGGCTATTGCCCCGGATACCAAGGGTCTGTCTCCCTATTCCTTTTCCATGTTACTAGCCTCTGCTCCGGATTCAAAGGGTCCGTCTCCCTATTCCTTCTCAATGTTACTAGCCTCTGCTCCGGATTCTAAGGGTCCGTCTCCCCATTCCTTCTCAATGTTACTAGCCTCTGCTCCGGATTCTAAGGGTCCGTCTCCCTATTCCTTCTCAATGTTACTAGCCTCTGCTCCGGATTCTAAGGGTCCGTCTCCCTATTCATTCTCAATGTTACTAGCCTCTGCTCCGGATTCTAAGGGTCCGTCTCCCTATTCCTTCTCAATGTTACTAGCCTCTGCTCCGGATTCTAAGGGTCCGTCTCCCTATTCATTCTCAATGTTACTAGCCTCTGCTCCGGATTCTAAGGGTCCGTCTCCCTATTCCTTCTCAATTTACTAGCCTCTGCTCCGGATTCTAAGGGTCCGTCTCCCTATTCCTTCTCAATGTTACTAGCCTCTGCTCCGGATTCTAAGGGTCCGTCTCCCTATTCCTTCTCAATATTACTAGCCTCTGCTCCGGATTCTAAGGGTCCGTCTCCCTATTCCTTCTCAATGTTATGGTCTTTACCCGGATACAAAGGGTCCGTCTCCCTATTCATTCACAATGTATTGGCTTATCATTATCTTTGATAACTCGACACCATAGTGGGTGTCTTTAGAGGTCCTCTATAGTTAAGAGGGGTTTTCCCTTTTTATAGTTCTTTTGGTTCGTTTACGAAGTTCGTTGTGTTTCATCTCAAGGATTCATAAACGAGAAAGGGACTAAACTACTGTGTGCGTGCAAACAATATGCACAATAATAGCAAGCAGGTAAGCAAGGAAAGTAATTAATCCATTCACATGCCATACACAAGCTCACAACAGACAAATAAGCACGGTAAAACAAACATTCGTTTTCATGCATTAGTCTTGTGGTCATAAACAAACAAGGCACACAGCACACAAGCCGTGTAACACGGCAACATACGAACCACACATGTCCATACCTTATTCAGAAGCAAGTGTCGTCTCACACACGGGTTCCGCTTGGCGTCCGTTATGACCCTAACGTTGATTACAAATAACGGGTCAGTTCATGATTTCATGTGACGACATTTTTTTTTTTATCTCATTTATACCGGGTGTTATTCCCTAGGTGAGTCATTGAATGTACAGTGTATTCTAAACCTTGGAACTACCCAAGTACTCACCTTAGATTATTATTTAACTCCCAAGGCGTTTACATCATCATTGTATGAGTTAACTAAGTGCTCCCTCTAGTTATTATTCTAGAGTATTTTTAAACACTAATACGTAACAAGTTTACCCGAGGTGGTTTTAACTTGCCTAAAATGTATTCTTTCCTTAGATAAGTAGCCATGCTTTAAGCTCAATATTCACGCAATAACACTCCTCAGTCACTTCTAGACTCCTTTATACTGAAGCTTAAGTGTCTAAAAACTGAAACAAAGTTCTTGGATATAACCTTATCTCTTCACACTTTTAATGTATCTAACGGTGTCTAAACTTCCCAAGATGTTCCATAAGTTTTGCTAGATGCATTAGGAGGGTCTTGGGTTCATTCTCAACCTAACATCACACTCATAATACCCATGTAAATTAGTTATACAGAGGTAATAATCACAGAAAAGAAGTCGAACAGCATCGGTGCATTATCTGTTTGATTCTTGTTTGAAGTTAATTATTCTGGCCCCTAATCTTCCCCTAGGTACTTATAACTTACTAAGGTATGATAGGGTGTTTTAGGTATTCATTTTTAGACCACTACCACCCTCTTAACAAATCTGTAACCAGTTATACAGAAACAACCCAGCATAAGGAAAAAAAATCTGAAACCAGAATTGTGTATCTTCTTCTGTCTGTGATTTAGTTTATCAACTTGTCTCCAGATTCCCCTCAAAGTTTTCACCCAACTGGCTAGGTGTATTAGTAAGTTCTTTAACCTCCAAAACCAAGTCAAAACACACTGTGATCATCCCTAAACTCCATCATACAGAACCACATAAGACTGCAAAAAGGAAGAAAGTCTGGAACAGAAACTGATAAGGCTTAACTCCTATATTCCTTAACTGTCACTTAACCTGACTTTCAGTTTACCCCAAAGTACTCAATTATTTGATTACGGGTTCTAGTTATGTTTAAAACCCAGAACTACCTAGATAACCCCATTAGCTCACCGATGTATTTCATTTACAGAAACAGAAATCTGAAGAGCTGAAATCTTGCACTGATGCAGTTCTTTCTTATTGTCCATTAAATCTGGTTTTTCTTTTATCTTTCCAATTCGTATACCCAACCAGTTAAGTGTTCTAGCAACAGTTTAACTCAGACCCAATAAAAACCACAATGTTAATCCTGCAGACATGTCCTTATACTGAAACCAACAGGCTGCAGAACTGAAAACGCAATATGTGCATCTTCTCTTTTATCCTTCTTGTTGTTCATTAATCTTACTTCTAGTTTTACCCCAACTTATTTACATGTAGGCGTATAGGCTAGCCTGGGTTCAGGCTCACTTACCCGACAACACAACTGTTATAAGGCCTCTAAAAGTCCTTGTACAGAGGGACCCAAAATTTGCAGAAGTTTACCTGAACTGCAATATCCTTTCTTCTTCTTCGTCTGTTTTCTTTTCATTCATTGATCTTTTTTTTTCACTCTCCCCCACGTTGTCTAGTTACTTAGCTTAATATAGTTTTAACTTTTAAAACATCCTCAAGCAGCTAAGGCTACACTCCTGAAAGCTCTTACACAAACCTGAAAACTGAAAATCAGAAAACAGAAGCTGATACAAATTCTTTCTGTGGTTTTCTTTTCTGCTTAGTGACATGAGTTCTAACTCCTACCTCATTACTATCTCACGAAGCTTAGTGTATGGTCCTGTCCTGGAGTTCAAGACAGACCCAAAAATAACGTGGTTAACACCCCTTACAAACTCCCTGCACAGGATTGAATAAACTGAAAACTGAAACGTTTCTTCCCTTTTCTATGATTTCTTTTCTGTTCACCATCTAGATTCTGGTTTTCCTCCAGGTATTTATAGATCAGTTGGGTGTATTAGCTTTGTGTTAGATTCATCATCCCACCAGTAACATCCCAATAACCCTCCTAGGCTTTAGTTATACAGAACTGAAAAAA
Source organism: Limonium bicolor (assembly GCA_023374045.1). Classification (NCBI taxonomy): domain Eukaryota; kingdom Viridiplantae; phylum Streptophyta; class Magnoliopsida; order Caryophyllales; family Plumbaginaceae; genus Limonium; species Limonium bicolor. The sequence goes on along the minus strand of CM041779.1, from coordinate 3,971,937 downwards.
AGAGAAATGAAACTGAAACTGGTGCATTCCCTTTTGATTGTTGTCTTTCTGTTCTTTTAGTCTGATTTTTAATTTCTCCTAAATCTTTTAGCTTCCTTGCTAGGTGTATTAATATAGCTTTACCCTTGAAACAGCCCAAAGCAATAGGGTCTTCCCCCCCAAGACTTCTTTACACCAAATCTGTACAACTGAAAAACTGCAACTTAACCTCAGTTTATGCCTCCTCTCTTGACACATCTGATTGGTTTTTTTTTCTTTTAGAGACACTCCTACGTATTGCAGGCTTAGGAATGTGCCTAAAAAATGTTTTAAATGCATTCTTGACTCCATACTAACCTTACACTGCTTCTGGGAATTTAGTATACAGTCACACAACATTTCAGAAGTTGAAAAATTAACCCTGTACTCATCTGTTCCTTACTGCCGGTTTAATAAGTTGACTGAACTTTCCACACTCTAGATTAGTAGCCACCTAAACAAGGGTGTCAGCTAGTTCTTTTAGGTGCATTTATAATGTTGTAAATGTATCATTTACCCAATACCACCCAGGACAGCAAGTACACCGAGGACCATGTTACAGAATTCAAGATTGGTCATCAGTCTAAAATTGACAGATTCATTCCCTTTTGTTTTCTGTTGAGGTCTTAAGTCTAGAGACATCTCACCTCTTCATCTTAGCTGTTCCCCAGCTGATCTCTGGCACACTACAATGTTTTCCGCCTCTTGGTGACTTTGACAACAGCTACTTCTGGCTGGGTTTTCCAGGAAGATCTGAACAGGTTGTACTCAGGGAGTTTTCGGGCACCCCTGATTGAATTCCGCACCAGAGAGGAGCTGTTCTTGCTAGCTATTATTGGTCACCAAGGATGGAGGGATTTCAAGAGAGATCATGCATAGACAGAAGGGAAGTGTGAGTGGGGAAGCATCCCATTTCGGACAGGTACAGATGGGGGAAACTCAACTACCAAAAATCTGTTACAAGGGGCTTACCTGGGCTTGATCGTAAGGAAGTTTAAAACTGGTTTCTCTTCCCTTTTTTTTTAAACACCTATCGGTCATCTTCATAGTGTGGCTGCATGATGGATCCATGCATAAACATGCGAAGGATGTGAGTGAGAAGAAAGTCCATTTTCGGACAGGTAGGAGTGGAAGGAGAAGAGAACTTCCTAGAGCACAATTTACCTCTAGTAGTTGTCCTTCCCTTGGTGTGCTGTTTCTGAATTTTCAGAGGCTCGATATCCACGCAAGGCACCAGCGACAATTGGAGAGAGAGCTGAGGGATAATGCGGGCGTGCCTTCAGGAATCGAGCAAGAGGAGACTGAATGCAGAAGGCTAGTTAAATGCTAATAGGTGAAAGTTTCAACGAGGAATTTTGTGGAGGTTTGGTGTGCTCAGACTCTCACGTGAGTGGCTGCCCTCTGGTCTATTTTTTTTTCCAAAGGAGCATGGGCATGAAAGACTGATTTAATGTGGCTGAATTTTCCAAGGGGAATGTCTCTTTGGCTGAGGTCGAGACAAGGAAATCAGTAAGGGACTAGCTTGCACTCAGTGACTGCAATCTGTCTTTATTTTTGAAACTGAAACCGATAGCAGTGCATAGGTGTTGTTCTGTTTTTTTTTGTTATAGCAGTCTGCACATGGGGACGCACTGGGGCTAACAATACAGGTGGGGAAGTGTTGGACTGAACAAGAAGGGAAGCAAGGAGACGTTCGAGAACTTGCTGTCCATTGATAAAAGAAGTAGAGTCCGATGGTGGCCGACATTGGGTTTGTCTGTAGCCTCTCTTTTTTTTTCATGTAGTTAGCTAGATAGTTGATAGTTAAGTTAGTGCAATTAACTACCGAATATGAGCACAGCTCAACCGGTTAAGACGTTCACTAGGTATACGAGGTACGGGGTTGAACCTCAGCGGGAGTGTCTGTGCTCCTTTTTCTTTTTTTTTTGTATGAGTTATACATGTTTATTTATATATGTATAAGCAACCATATAATATGCCGCGTTATTAATTGCATACGTTGCTAATCATTCATACTTACATGTATATTTATATACGCCCCCTTTTATTTTGTCGCGTTATAGTTGTAAATACCTACGCGACGTTTTTAGTTAATATTTACAATGTTGTAATGTTGTAATATTACGTACATGTATTTTCGTATACGTACATATATAAGTACGTGACCATATTAATACATAACGTTACATGTATATACCAAATTTAATTGTTCGTACATTATTATATGTTCGGCTTATGAAACGCGACCGGATAATCTCCTCGCGTTTATGCTTTTATGCGTTTAATTCGTTTAGGGGTGTTTCAACTTACCCCCCTTAAAAGAGACTTCGTCCCGAAGTCTTACTTCTTTAACTGATGTTTTCTATTCTTGTTAATCCTAGGGATCAAGTCCCACATTTATTCACGATACCCCAAAGAATTAAGTCCATAACTATAATGCTCAGTGCTTCTAAGCACCATGCCACATCAGTGGCTTCCCACAAGTTCTCATAGTAGACCAAGAAGCTAGCAATGTGTATAACATGCTAAAGTGCAAGCCAAGCGCACACAACATTCATTCATACAGAGCATATAATATGCTAAAGTGCAACCATGGCACACAACATTCATTCATAGCACAAAGTACATCCAATACAGTACACACACAATTCTGCACAATTAATACACACAGACCTACCAACCAACGTGTGGTTGTAGGAATACACATAGTCGATTTCCAACCAAGGTTCACAGTTCTATTTCACCATTTGTGCTTATAAGCACTACGCCACATTTGTGGCTTCACCCAGTTATCAATAATATCGATGTACCAATAATATTTATGTACTACACTCATATCAACCAGGTGAACAAGTCATTCATCCATGACTCTCATGCATTCAAACCAATCCACACACAGTTCACAAACATAGCAACCCAAACAACAACACAAAACTAGCAATTACCCAGTAGAACCGCAACACGCCTACCCCCCCTTAAAAATGGATTACCCCACGTAATCCCTTATATACCCCCTAGAGCCTTGGTTCAAGATGTTTAATTCTCATTGAGCATTCTAGTTCCTATGCAATGTAACTCACAATTATTCTCATCAAGTCTTGACCATGTTAAGGGTTTAGTCCCTCTGATTAAAGACTCTTATCGGTATCCGTACCGATCTAGAAATGGGTTCGGTTTAGGCTCTCTAGGTTTAAGGTATTGGTCGATAGGGTCACTTGTTATTCCACAGGATAATGGGAATACGGTCCACCAGCTTCTGCTGTGCTACTCTGATTACCTTCGGGTTTAGTTTCCCCCTTTCTGTACTCAGAGGCCTTCTAGGCTTATATTGATATATTCTCTGTAGTAACGATTTAGTTCATATATATTTTTTTCTCAATGTTATAAATCATGTCATTGTTATAACAACATGTTTACTTTATATAGTCGATCGTAATTGTACGTCGACGGTTAGTTTACATATTGCATTTGATTGCGATTGTATATATTTATGTGGTAATTTTGGGTTAATAGTAACATCACACTACTTCACATCCTCACATATCTGTATACTCATGTGTTTATTCTCGAATTTTCGAGCCATGTTACCATGTTTTTATGTGGTTTCAACACACGCTTCCTTTGCATTCTTACTTATCCGACTTATAAACTTTCACCTAATTGTAGTTTATGTGTCCACTTGTAGGGGTTTCGAGAATCATCCCACACTGACGTGATCAGCGTAAGTGTTGGACTACCTTTTCACCCCAATTTGTGCGTAGTGTCCCTTGACCTGGCCAGGGTCGAGTTCAACTTTGCACGTCGTCGATTTACACGATCAAACAATTTTTTTTTACATTTGAATTCTTATCCCATTCGTTTCTAGTCCTCTGGCAATCAATTCATTGACTAGTGTCACCATCTAAGCCTTTAGATTAATCGTTCAAATTTCCAACTGTATATTCATACATATATACTTGTGTGTTTTAAACTTCTTGACTTATAGGTAGATTCCCATATAAGTGTTTCAATAGGTTTAGTGATATACCAGTACATGCATTTATACCCTGCTGGTATTATCAACTCTTCACCTTCCAATTCTCGTACATAGGTAGGTATGTACATGTTTGTTTCCTATATACATGTGGTCTCATTATTTTCAGCGTTAGTCAATCGGGTATACAGTTGTATACTTCCCAACTCTCATGTTATTACCATTATCCTCAACACTTGTAGATTAGTATTTGAATTTACAGCATGATTCATTACTCATCTAAGCCTATCAATTAATCTCTCTATGATGCCCTTAATTTATTTCAAAGTTTCCCAATCTCGTTGCCCAATTGTTCAGAAATGTTTGTTTTTCTCTTGATATTTTCCTTTTCATAGATGTTTGACTCTAGTGGCTAATTTACTGCCATTTTCTTATCGGTTTGATTTATGATGATAACGGCTATTTACAATAGCAGGGAATTTATTGAATTTTGTAATGGTATACTTTAGTGTGTAAAATTGTGTCATGCTTCGTTAAGCATTATAGGTTGTACCAAATGTATGGTGTAATTTTGTCTTAAGCTATATTCCCTTATTTCGTTGTTCTATGAGCGGTTTCCTTAAATTACCCTCTCAAGTGTTCGAATTATAGAATTTATCTCAATCCCGTCCTTGGATTAATTAATTGCTTATTTGAGCTTTATTCATTTCATAAATTTTAGGGTATTTCGGTATTCTTTCTTTGCTTGTGAGGTAGGGTTCTATCGACTGCTAAGCACGTTGGCCCAAGTTGTCGCTAAAATTAGTCCCTCAACGGTATTATCCTTTTGACAACGTCTATTGTATAGCATAGTCTTTTCTTCTCGGGTTGATAGGATAGCATTAAGTAGATGCCAGATCGGGTTTCCCCGAGTAAGAGGAGGCTTTCTACCTCTCTGGCGTTCTTTCTCTGAGTTTTAAGAGGCAATTTAGGATGTGAAGGTTGGGTGTAGGTATTTGTTAGGCATCCACTATTACTGGGGAAGAACCCTATCTAACACGCGCCTCACGTACTACCCCAACCCCTTGTCTCACTGTCAGAATTCCTAATTCCAGGTTTTCCTATACTCGGTACTTCTTTGTTCCAGTCATCAGAGCGTAACTACGCTCTGATACCACTTTCTGTAACACCCCCGAATAAACGTCCAATAGTACAAAGTCAAGCTCCTAGTCATATTACATAATAACTACGCAGCGGATTCTCGGTATCATCCGGGTGCTACAGATGCCAACCACCCACGTGGTTGACAGACCACCTCACTAATACTAGTTACGATCTGCATGACTGGAATCAGCTCTCCACCAAAACTCATATATAATACAAGATACAATTCCAGAAACCGAGTGTCTACAATACAGTTATACTAAATCGTAAACCAAAAAGTACAACTCGGGTTTAGTAACAACCCATACACTAACATACTATTCCAAACTCAGAAGTCCTGCCCAGATAGACTACCCCCATGATAGCCATCCCGCCTACGCTCCGTTCGTCCGGCATAATACCTGTAAAAATTTGGTTTGGGAAGGACTCAGCAAACTACGCTGAGTATGAACGTGTGTAGCCCGCATGTTACCGGGCCACACGACTACTTTGTCGAATATTATTACGTCAATTTACATGCTATAATAAAGCAGTAAAACACACCACAGTACATCATAGTATCATACACACTTAAAGGTAGTAACACATTAGCAACAACAACCAATCACAACGAACTGCTAGTCTCACAACAGCAATCATGTACATAATAAAAGTGTGCATAGGTATATAATACCCATGATCCTCACTATGGGATCGTACGAGCGTTGTGTGTTTTCATTTCTTTTCTCTTGTTCTCATAATGTGTATTTTCTTTCTCTTCCTTTGCACCAGGTCGGGGGTATAGTTTAGATCCCGTGACCATATCAAGTAGGTGCCAATCTTTCCTTGTTTCTTAAATGGTTACTTGTGAATTCTCTTATCACCACAATTTGGAGTACATCCTGTCCATAGCTAATCCTCCATTCCCGGATAGCTCTTTTCTCTCTGTTGTTTCTAAATGTTACTGGCTATTGCCCCGGATACCAAGGGTCTGTCTCCCTATTCCTTTTCCATGTTACTAGCCTCTGCTCCGGATTCAAAGGGTCCGTCTCCCTATTCCTTCTCAATGTTACTAGCCTCTGCTCCGGATTCTAAGGGTCCGTCTCCCTATTCCTTCTCAATGTTACTAGCCTCTGCTCCGGATTCTAAGGGTCCGTCTCCCTATTCCTTCTCAATGTTACTAGCCTCTGCTCCGGATTCTAAGGGTCCGTCTCCCTATTCATTCTCAATGTTACTAGCCTCTGCTCCGGATTCTAAGGTCCGTCTCCCTATTCCTTCTCAATGTTACTAGCCTCTGCTCCGGATTCTAAGGGTCCGTCTCCCTATTCATTCTCAATGTTACTAGCCTCTGCTCCGGATTCTAAGGGTCCGTCTCCCTATTCCTTCTCAATATTACTAGCCTCTGCTCCGGATTCTAAGGGTCCGTCTCCCTATTCCTTCTCAATGTTACTAGCCTCTGCTCCGGATTCTAAGGGTCCGTCTCCCTATTCCTTCTCAATATTACTAGCCTCTGCTCCGGATTCTAAGGGTCCGTCTCCTATTCCTTCTCTCAATGTTATGGTCTTTACCCCGGATACAAAGGGTCCGTCTCCCTATTCATTCACAATGTATTGGCTTATCATTATCTTTGATAACTCGACACCATAGTGGGTGTCTTTAGAGGTCCTCTATAGTTAAGAGGGGTTTTCCCTTTTTATAGTTCTTTGGTTCGTTTACGAAGTTCGTTGTGTTTCATCTCAAGGATTCATAAACGAGAAAGGGACTAAACTACTGTGTGCGTGCAAACAATGCACAATAATAGCAAGCAGGTAAGCAAGGAAAGTAATTAATCCATTCACATGCCATACACAAGCTCACAACAGACAAATAAGCACGGTAAAACAAACATTCGTTTTCATGCATTAGTCTTGTGGTCATAAACAAACAAGGCACACACAGCACACAAGCCGTGTAACACGGCAACATACGAACCACACATGTCCATACCTTATTCAGAAGCAAGTGTCGTCTCACACTGGCGTCCGTTACGACCCTAACGTTGATTACAAATAACGGGTCAGTTCATGATTTCATGTGACGACATTTTTTTTTTTGGTTTATCTCATTTATACCGGGTGTTATTCCCTAGGGAGTCGTTGAATGTACAGTGTATTCTAAACCTTGGAACTACCCAAGTACTCACCTTAGATTATTATTTACTCCCAAGGCGTTTACATCATCATTGTATGAGTTAACTAAGTGCTCCCTCTAGTTATTATTCTAGAGTATTTTTAAACACTAATACGTAACAAGTTTACCCGAGGTGGTTTTAACTTGCCTAAAATGTATTCTTTCCTTAGATAAGTAGCCATGCTTTAAGCTCAATATTCACGCAATAACACTCCTCAGTCACTTCTAGACTCCTTTATACTGAACTGAAGCTTAAGTCTAAAAACTGAAACAAAGTTCTTGGATATAACCTTATCTCTTCACACTTTTAATGTATCTAACGGTGTCTAAACATCCCAAGATGTTCCATAAGTTTTGCTAGATGCATTAGGAGGGTCTTGGGTTCATTCTCAACCTAACATCACACTCATAATACCCATGTAAATTAGTTATACAGAGGTAATAATCACAGAAAAGAAGTCGAACAGCATCGGTGCATTATCTGTTTGATTCTTGTTTGAAGTTAATTATTCTGGCCCCTAATCTTCCCCTAGGTACTTATAACTTACTAAGGTATGATAGGGTGTTTTAGGTATTCATTTTTAGACCACTACCACCCTCTTAACAAATCTGTAACCAGTTATACAGAAACAACCCAGCATAAGGAAAAAAAATCTGAAACCAGAATTGTGTATCTTCTTCTGTCTGTGATTTAGTTTATCAACTTGTCTCCAGATTCCCCTCAAAGTTTTCACCCAACTGGCTAGGTGTATTAGTAAGTTCTTTAACCTCCAAAACCAAGTCAAAACACACTGTGATCATCCCTAAACTCCATCATACAGAACCACATAAGACTGCAAAAAGGAAGAAAGTCTGGAACAGAAACTGATAAGGTTTAACTCCTATATTCCTTAACTGTCACTTAACCTGACTTTCAGTTTACCCCAAAGTACTCAATTATTTGATTACGGGTTCTAGTTATGTTTAAAACCCAGAACTACCTAGATAACCCCATTAGCTCACCGATGTATTTCATTTACAGAAACAGAAATCTGAAGAGCTGAAATCTTGCACTGATGCAGTTCTTTTCTTATTGTCCATTAAATCTGGTTTTTCTTTTATTTTCAATTCGATTCGTATACCCAACCAGTTAAGTGTTCTAGCAACAGTTTAACTCAGACCCAATAAAAACCACAATGTTAATCCTGCAGACATGTCCTTATACTGAAACCAACAGGCTGCAGAACTGAAAACGCAATATGTGCATCTTCTCTTTTATCCTTCTTGTTGTTCATTAATCTTACTTCTAGTTTTACCCCTTATTTACATGTAGGCGTATAGGCTAGCCTGGGTTCAGGCTCACTTACCCGACAACACAACTGTTATAAGGCCTCTGAAAAGTCCTTGTACAGAGGGACCCAAAATTTGCAGAAGTTTACCTGAACTGCAATATCCTTTTCTTCTTCTTCGTCTGTTTTCTTTTCATTCATTGATCTTTTTTTTTCACTCTCCCCCACGTTGTCTAGTTACTTAGCTTAATATAGTTTTAACTTTTAAAACATCCTCAAGCAGCTAAGGCTACACTCCTGAAAGCTCTTACACAAACCTGAAAACTGAAAATCAGAAAACAGAAGCTGATACAAATTCTTTCTGTGGTTTTCTTTTCTGCTTAGTGACATGAGTTCTAACTCCTACCTCATTACTATCTCACGAAGCTTAGTGTATGGTCCTGTCCTGGAGTTCAAGACAGACCCAAAAATAACGTGGTTAACACCCCTTACAAACTCCCTGCACAGGATTGAATAAACTGAAAACTGAAACGTTTCTTCCTTTTCTATGATTTCTTTTCTGTTCACCATCTAGATTCTGGTTTTCCTCCAGGTATTTATAGATCAGTTGGGTGTATTAGCTTTGTGTTAGATTCATCATCCCACAGTAACATCCCAATAACCCTCCTAGGCTTTAGTTATACAGAACTGAAAAAAAGAGAAATGAAACTGAAACTGGTGCATTCCCTTTTTGATTGTTGTCTTTCTGTTCTTTTAGTCTGATTTTTAATTTCTCCTAAATCTTTTAGCTTCCTTGCTAGGTGTATTAATATAGCTTTACCCTTGAAACAGCCCAAAGCAATAGGGTCTTCCCCCCCAAGACTTCTTTACACCAAATCTGTACAACTGAAAAACTGCAACTTAACCTCAGTTTATGCCTCCTCTCTTGACACATCTGATTGGTTTTTTTTCTTTTAGAGACACTCCTACGTATTGCAGGCTTAGGAATGTGCCTAAAAAATGTTTTAAATGCATTCTTGACTCCATACTAACCTTACACTGCTTCTGGGAATTTAGTATACAGTCACACAACATTTCAGAAGTTGAAAAATTAACCCTGTACTCATCTGTTCCTTACTGCCGGTTTAATAAGTTGACTGAACTTTCCACACTCTAGATTAGTAGCCACCTAAACAAGGGTGTCAGCTAGTTCTTTTAGGTGCATTTATAATGTTGTAAATGTATCATTTACCCAATACCACCCAGGACAGCAAGTACACCGAGGACCATGTTACAGAATTCAAGATTGGTCATCAGTCTAAAATTGACAGATTCATTCCCTTTTGTTTTCTGTTGAGGTCTTAAGTCTAGAGACATCTCACCTCTTCATCTTAGCTGTTCCCCAGCTGATCTCTGGCACACTACAATGTTTTCCGCCTCTTGGTGACTTTGACAACAGCTACTTCTGGCTGGGTTTTCCAGGAAGATCTGAACAGGTTGTACTCAGGGAGTTTTCGGGCACCCCTGATTGAATTCCGCACTAGAGAGGAGCTGTTATTGCTAGCTATTATTGGTCACCAAGGATGGAGGGATTTCAAGAGAGATCATGCATAGACAGAAGGGAAGTGTGAGTGGGGAAGCATCCCATTTCGGACAGGTACAGATGGGGGAAACTCAACTACCAAAAATCTGTTACAAGGGGCTTACCTGGGCTTGATCGTAAGGAAGTTTAAAACTGGTTTCTCTTCCCTTTTTTTTAAACACCTATCGGTCATCTTCATAGTGTGGCTGCATGATGGATCCATGCATAAACATGCGAAGGATGTGAGTGAGAAGAAAGTCCATTTTCGGACAGGTAGGAGTGGAAGGAGAAGAGAACTTCCTAGAGCACAATTTACCTCTAGTAGTTGTCCTTCCCTTGGTGTGCTGTTTCTGAATTTTCAGAGGCTCGATATCCACGCAAGGCACCAGCGACAATTGGAGAGAGAGCTGAGGGATAATGCGGGCGTGCCTTCAGGAATCGAGCAAGAGAGACTGAATGCAGAAGGCTAGTTAAATGCTAATAGGTGAAAGTTTCAACGAGGAATTTTGTGGAGGTTTGGTGTGCTCAGACTCTCACGTGAGTGGCTGCCCTCTGGTCTATTTTTTTTATCCAAAGGAGCATGGGCATGAAAGACTGATTTAATGTGGCTGAATTTTCCAAGGGGAATGTCTCTTTGGCTGAGGTCGAGACAAGGAAATCAGTAAGGGACTAGCTTGCACTCAGTGACTGCAATCTGTCTTTATTTTTGAAACTGAAACCGATAGCAGTGCATAGGTGTGTGTTCTTTTTTTTTTGTTATAGCAGTCTGCACATGGGGACGCACTGGGGCTAACAATACAGGTGGGGAAGTGTTGGACTGAACAAGAAGGGAAGCAAGGAGACGTTCGAGAACTTGCTGTCCATTGATAAAAGAAGTAGAGTCCGATGGTGGCCGACATTGGGTTTGTCTGTAGCCTCTCTTTTTTTTTCATGTAGTTAGCTAGATAGTTGATAGTTAAGTTAGTGCAATTAACTACCGAATATGAGCACAGCTCAACCGGTTAAGACGTTCACTAGGTATACGAGAGGTACGGGGTTCGAACCTCAGCGGGAGTGTCTGTGCTCCTTTTTCTTTTTTTTTTGTATGAGTTATAAATGTTTATTTATATATGTATAAGCAACCATATAATATGCCGCGTTATTAATTGCATACGTTGCTAATCATTCATACTTACATGTATATTTATATACGCCCCCTTTTATTTTGTCGCGTTATAGTTGTAAATACCTACGCGACGTTTTTAGTTATATTACAATGTTGTAATGTTGTTGTATATACGTACATGTATTTTCGTATACGTACATATATAAGTACGTGACCATATTAATACATAACGTTACATGTATATACCAAATTTAATTGTTCGTACATTATATATGTTCGGCTTATGAAACGCGACCGGATAATCTCCTCGCGTTTATGCTTTTATGCGTTTAATTCGTTTAGGGGTGTTTCACTTTCTATGTCCATTCTCCACTGAGGTTCTCACTAGCGTCCTTGCCTAGTGGGATGTCTCAGCTCCATCTGATTTGGAGGGTTGTATGATAGCCTTCCTGTGCATGAAAGCCAAGAAATCTGTCAAGCTCAAAGCTCGAGTTGCTGCTCTTGCTTGCTGCATTTACCGCATCTGGTTTCCAGGAATTCTAGCATCTTTGGAGATTAAGCTATCGCCCCTCCTCTTGTATTTCCCTTATTAAGGTTGATATGAAGCTTAGACTTTCTATGTTTTTGAAGTTGTCTAATTCAGATTCTGCTTATATAAATAGCAAACTCTAATACTTCTTAGGTAGTAATCTCCTTTTTGTTTTAGTATATCTTATAGTCATTAAAAAAATATTGTCTATTTGTAAAAACAAGCAACTTAGATATGACACGTTTTTGATCAATCGTAAATAGATGTGACTTTAATGGGTTTTGAGGTTATAATATCTGACTCATTGAAGTGGGTCGTGTTCATTTAACTCGTTTAATAATTGGATTAGTTTAGGTTAAGCAGGTACAACCTATATAACATTTATAACTAGTGCTGGCCATGGTTCTAGTTCCGAAGAAGAGGATTCGGATTTGGAACCGGCCCAGACCGGTTTAGGGCGATTCTAGTTCCGGTTGCTAGGGGTGTATTCAGCTTCGAATTTGGTTTAAAATTTGCCTGACTGACCTATACGAGTCAAAATGATGTCGTTTTGGCACTTGACCAACGGTCATTTTGACTGGTTGCGGGCGGTTACACCGGTTCCAATGGTTCCAATTTTGGGTGGTTCTAGTTTGGTCCCGAATCTCCAAGGATGTATTCGGATTTGCTTCGGTAACTAGCAGTTCCTGTTCCAAACCGATTCCTTGCTCACCGGTTCTGACCGTTTCTAGTTTGATCTTAGCAGTTCTGGTTGGATTAGATATATTAATTTATTAATGTTCTAAAATTGTAATGATTATTATTATTTTTCAACAGTCGCTTCATTTACTATTACCAAGTAGATACAATATGCTTGAACATACTTAAAGCAACCCAGAGCTTAACTACAACAGCTCAACCAGCTGACAACATTGTTGTCTGATAAACATCATTGAGAATAGGATGTTGTACACGTTGGATTGAAGATCATAAGGTTTCACTTGCCTCCCAGTACCCTACATAAAATATCAGTCTTCACAATAACCAATCTAAAGTAGACCTGGCAATTCGGGTTGATGGGTCAGGTTGATATCAACCCTAACCCAACCCATTTAAAATATCATTAACCCAACCCAACCCAAAAATAATCGGGTTGAAGAATCATGACCCTAACCCAACCCATTTAAAATCATTCAACCCTAACCCAACCCACCCAACCCATTTTTAAGCCAACGTAATCGACTTTAAACGATATGTTATGCAAAGAATCCAGAGTACTACACAGTTTCCTATGAATTCAAAAATCTGATAACATGTGCTCTTTCCATAGGTTTCTTTTTATGAGTCCTATCTAGATTTATACATGATCCCAGTTAATCAAATAGAGAATGAAAATAAAAACAATGATTCATTCCCTAATCCAGATAGAAAATATCTTAATACAACGTCAAAATTTCATGTAGTAGGAAATCTAAAAGTGATTGGGAAACAAAAAACCATAAATAAAACCGTTCGGGTTAAACCAACCAGGTTATTACTTTCCTCCTCTCAGCAACTACAGCAGCTTCAGGTCTGTTTCTATATTTTTTCTTTCTTCTATCAGTATAATATCATCTCTTCTTAATTAGTGAAATGATGATCAATTAAATAATCAAACCAGCGAAATATCTAGATCAACTCCATATAATACTACTACTACTACTTGCTCATCCGATCACACCAAGGTTTCGAGATCTGAAATCAGAACTACTACGATTATGTGGTGTATAAACCGTTAGCAAAAGTGGTATCAAATGCAACTGTATCATTATTAGCAAGCATGGTAACTATATATCCATCAATCAATAGACGGTGAGAGGGTTGTTGGTGAAAAAGATGCAGAAGTAGAAGGGGAATGATTTTTGCTAGTATTCTTTCCTATATACTCATCAAACACCATGTACAACTCAGCTTTCAACCGAAAAGACTCACTCTTCAATAGTAATTGTAGTGGAACATGTCTATAGTAGAAAGATATGCATGACCATCTTCAGTTTCTTGCATTTCCGGACGTCTCCTATTTCTGAGACATTTCCGGGATGAGAGATGACTACAAAATGACGTGTCCGTGCTTCATAAATACTAAAGCTAATTAAGAACAAAGAAAAATAAACAAAATTGATGAAATTGGCATGATGAATCCTGGAATAGTGGTAAAGTCTAGTTCGAAATTATAGAAGTTATGGAGTAACATATCAACCAAATAGACAAACACAAAAGGAGAAATAGGTTTTAAGAATCCTACCTACATAATCACAACAACAAGAAGCACTTCAAGATGACAAATGGCAGTACAGTCAAACAAGTATACGAGCATGCTTATCCAGAAATCAATATACTATCTTGTTATTGTCAAAAGAAAATAGAGACGAAAGAATGTGAAAAGGTGGAGAGGAAGAGACGAGAACGTTGTGATGCATGAGAAAAAAAAACATGAGGAAAGAAAAACAAACCTTCGGCCTAGATGAACAGCGGCACCTGAACTTGATATGTGAGAATGTTGCACCGCACCGCAAGACATTAAGGTTTTTAACCGTACACTAAGGTTTGACTGGGCCAGGTGAGCCAATAGGTAAAAAATTTTGGGCTAAGTATTATTTGGTCTGAAAATAATTGTATATACAAAAGTAATTTATATTTTTATTATTTATAAATACATTTTCGGGTTTCGGGTTGGGTCGTGGGTTTAGATCACTACCCTAACCCAACCCAAAAAATTAGGGTCTTACCCTAACCCAACCCAAAAAAATAAATGGGTCAATAATGAGGACCCAAACCCACAAAAATGGTTGGGGGGGTTCGGGTTGGGTTAAAATTGCCAGGTCTAATCTAAAGTACATATTAATCCAAAGAAGCCTAATCATCACTTGATTAACATGATAAATCAATGGCATGCCGGTGAATAGTATCCAATGCTTATGAAATTGAGGAAGCAAACCAGCACATGTACACTGCACCAAAGCTTCCGCTACAAACACCAATTGTAGCATTTGTTACATATCCACCCATCATGATCTATGCCCATTAGATTTGCCATCTGGCTCTAACTCTGGTTTTGGGTTTTCATTTTCCTTATCTTGATCTGTGTCTAGAAAAGGACTGGGGATGAAAATGATGCCAGAACTGGAGCACTCTTAGACTTGACGTCACCTTCCAGCTTTGGCGGGTCCGCTATATCATCCTGAGGATCAGGTACATCCACCGGTGGACATGGAGAGGCGACACTGGCACGGCAAAACCAGATGGTTCGGTGATCTCCCATGGCTATACCCATCATCATCACCCACCACTTTGTCACTCCAAATCACTTATCCAAACTACAATTTGCTTGCAAAACTCATTTAATTCCACATGCAGACTTTCACTTAGGCACAAAGTAAGACGAATTTGCAAAGGACCACCACGATTGAAGTAATAGTTAAGGCCAAACACCAAGTGTGAGATTCCTCTTGAATCTTGCAAAGGGGCCACCGTCGGAAATTTCAGACAAAATAATAGTCACATGCAAGCATCCTTGGAAGCAAGCAGCAACGGTCTCATCTAACCGGTTTCCCAAATCAATTTGGGTATGCCAAATCAAAATCATAACCAAAATATTATAGGCAACAACAACTTTTAAAACCAGGCCCTAATCTTTTACCAATTAAAGCATGACCTACCATCCCATTCAAAATCATCACTTCCATAGATTGAAGGTATCTAGAAACCTAACATGCGAAGAGATTATAACAGGTAACAAAACTAAACAAGATTAATAAAACATGATTAAAGTAGACCCTAAACAAAGCCAAACTAGGAGAAAAAACAAATGAGGACAACAAGAAGAAGTTTGAGAAGAAGGAAAGTAAATGAAGAAGACTTAACCCATCGAAAAAGGCAACCATGACAGCATGAAATTAGCAGGAGAGCCTCAAGGCATAAGCGGTACCCTCACCGAAGAGGGAATGAGAAAAACATATCAACATGCAAATCTTTGCTATAAAAATAGAGGAAAAGGACATACTCCTTTGTTGAAGGAGCGTCACTGAAGAGACTTGAAACTGAAAAATAGTAAAAAGACATCAAAATAGTAGACCGGATAAGGAATGAACAGTGAAGTAGTTAGAAGGGAAGGGAGACTCTCTCACTCTAACCCTTATTGAGTTGAAAGTAACTTTAACTAATTTATTAAATATTCATATTGTTATACGATTGAGTAAAATAATGTCAATTTGTTGAGTTTTGATTATATAAATAACTATGTGGTTTAATTAGGAAGATTAGTGAATTAAATTAGGAGGACTTGGGTTGACAATATATTATACGAATAACTAATAGCACCATGTGGTGTCAATGGTTCAATGAAGATGAAAAAATCAAACACGGTTTGGGTTAGCCTAAACTCGCCTTGTGACCCCTTTTTGTTAGGCTTAGCTTTTTGTAAGTGGCCCCATTTAAACTACTTACATGCTTCACGTTTAGGGCATCACTTTTGCTAATCTATGTTGACTATATGATAATGATCTAGAGACTAGTGTGCATATGCATTATGATTCTCTTGTAGATTTAGATAAACTATATAAGTGATTGGCTTGGGATCATATCATCATCATTTGCTTCATCTTTTTCAATGATTCTAGTTGGATCTCTATTGCAAATGTAAAAGATTAACTAAGTATGAGTGGTGGTCCCCATAACATTCACAATGTATGACATCTAAACTAAATGTTACAATTGGGTAAAGGGAAACCAAAGTGAAGATGCTCCCATGATCATCTTCGACATCAGGTTGACCATACAGTCTATTAGCTAGATGAGATTCAAGCGTACTGATCTCAATCGCAAATGCATGGCTTAAACATTTTATCAACTCTAAAGATGCTCAATTTTTTCCTTCGCCCTTTGCTCTTTTCACAAATCTCGTCTTTCGGGTTAGCTCATGCCTCCTCTTTGTTTTTGAGTACAACTTTGGTCATGCGTATCTCTTGGCCCATTTTCCTTTCAGTAGCTTTTAGTTTTGTGGGGGTTTTTGTATCTTGTTCATGAGGGCGACTAACCTCATGTCCAAACTTTATGTACATGTTTGATTCTACATATATTACCCATTTTGTTGAGAAAATATAAGGTACTTAATTACATAGAATAAGTTAAACTATTCAGTGTTTAGTACACGTACCCTTTTTTTCTCTGAAAAGCAGTACAATGAGCTAACCTTAAAACTAGAATTGCACTTCCAAATTAAATTATTACTTATACGCCCATTTTTATTTTGAATTAGCTCAATATCAAAATAAACTGAATGTCAAGCTTTAGCGATAGAACTTCTCCCTCACCCTCTGGCGGGAGCTTATCCGTTTCCCCCGACCCTTCCTCTTCTCTTGCCTTGTATTGATGAACAAATTCTCCTCAAGAACGCTAATAATGAGTACCACCGTGCTAATTGCTTGCTTAAGGTTCCACCACCTTCTCATCTTCCTTATTTGCATCATTCCCCATCACGATTCCCACTACAATAACGATGATCTATGTATTTTTCCTTTTTGTCTCATAATCATTATAGATTCACACACATCCTACTCTTTAAATCTCAATCCACTCTTTTCCATGACCTCTACCCACTTATTTTCGTGCCTATTCTCCGATCTTTCCACATCTTCTCTTTCTCATACTCTTACAATCACTCCTGGTTTTTCAGTCTTGCATCCAAAACTCATCCCATCACCTTCCAACCATGGCTATCATGGGTCTTTGGAAATGATAGCACCCTTTTTGGCCTTTGAGCGCTGCCTGGTAGGTAAACTTTATGCTCACGATGACTTGAATCCGTCCATGATATGTTCAGCTCTTTTGACCCTCTAGAGCGTGTTTGAAGGATTCGGGTTTTGTAAGACTGGTCCTTGCAGCTTTTGTGATTGAATTTGAGCAAATCTAAGCCATGCATGTCGTCCTCGTTTTGGGGACCATGGCTCATTGACATTTCACTACTTGTGATCCAGCGTCTTGAGCCAGGAGTGGCTATTGCAAATCATGAGTTCAGATGGATCTCGTGTTGGATGCACATCTATGACGTACCTAAACATGCGTGTAACTTGAGGATTTTTGAATAAGTGGGAGCTAAACTAGGCCCCTCACTGGAAGTATGGTAATCCTCTTGGGCCTTCAGGTTTGTCTGCATCAAGGTTGTACTGAATATTTATCTCCCAATCGTAAGTGCACGTCCCTTTCCTTTGACGATTAGTATTTTATTTTCATGATATCATACAATAATATGCCTACAGTCTGCTACAAATGTGGATCCTAAGGAAGAGGCATCATATGGACAGTGGCTCTCCACAAAGGTCTTTCAGGCCCGCTCCAGAGATGCAATGTATCAAGCAATGCCAGCACCTTGGGCTATCCTTGATCTCTTAGGACAAGGATTAGTGTCTACTAAGCTCGACCTCTTCATATGAAGGCCTTTAAGCTTTCCAAGTTCTCACCTAGGAGGGGTATTTTTGAGTGATTTGAAGCTCTTGCATCTGGTGTGTCCACCTAAATCAAGTATGCTAGGGAAATGACCCTTTCATTAGCTGATGGCGAAGGCAACGAAAGAGGAGATATGGGACCTTCATTAGCCAAGCATGGATCGCAAGGGTAAGAGAATGATGATTTCGTTCATTTGGTGATAAGTGTCCAAAAGAGCATGTTTTATAGGTGTATTTCATATATTATATTAGCACTTTTATTGCTCTTTCTCCACTTCGGTTAGTTTTCCTCTAGTTTATGTTTTATTGGTTATCTCACAAATTTATTGGTTAAACGTGAGGAAAACCACTGGGAGCAAAGTAGACAAAGAGACGAACGCATAGACGCAAACGGCTCGAAAAACGGAGTCCAAACGAAGAATCTAGAGCCGGTCAAAGTTCGCAAAAGGAAACGAGTCAAATAAACTCGTCCGTGGTGCGTCCGTGTCTTGTCCGCATAACAAAGGCCGGACGTGGCATGGTGCGTCCGGGTCTTGTCCGGGTAAACAAAGCCGGACGTAAGCAAGGCGTGTCCGAGGAAGGAAGGGCGGACAAGAGATAGAAGAAGAAACCGTGCCGCGTCCGTGGAACCAGGGCCGGACAAGGGGCGGACAAGAGATAGAAGAAGAAACCGTGCCGCGTCCGTGGAACCAGGGCCGACAAGGGCCGGACGGACATAGTCTGTGTCTTGTCCGGGTATTTAAGGCCGGACGTGAGTGTTGAGACCGTGTCTTGTCCGATGATTTTGGCCGGACAAAAAACAAATCATAGACACGTCCGGGTAACAAGGGCGGACAAGGGGCGGACGTGACTAATTGTGTCCGCGGTTAATGGACGGACAGAAACAAGGACGCTGTAAATACAACAACGCAGATCCAGAAATTAAAGCAACAGTTTTCTTCGTCCACTGTCTTACCCAATTGCTTCTTCCTTTGCGGCGCCTACAGACATGTCGAACTGCTTCTTCATCAATATCAGGCGCCTACCTTAATTCCCTCACACGTCTGTCTCCAGCCCTGTCTGCAATCAATCTTCTTCCTCTTCCCTTCCTCTATATAACACACTGCACCTTCAACCAATACACACATCGATCCCCAGAACTCAACACTCCAAATCTCTCATTCCACATACAAATCCTACGTACACGCTCCACTCTTTGTTCTCTTCATTTCTCATTCACCATCCACACCTCTCGCATTATTATTACGTCCAACCTCTGACTGTCATATACTAGTTATATGTCAGGCTAAGGAGGATTTACTCCGGTGAAGGTTTAGCTGTAGTTTGTTTATTATTAATCTAATCTACTATTCTACGGTTTAAATAAATACAGTTTGTTACGATTAAAGTTTTCTCTCGCCTTTTTAATAATTCCATGAATTTATTAAAATGCTTACAAAATCTGTTTTAATCTGATCGGTGATAAGCCGATAGATTAATTAAGCTGTAAATATATAGGAAACTTGTTTTCATCGGATAGTTAGTACTCAGATGCAAGAATATAATCCTCGCACTCAATTTCGTTTACTAGTACTTGCCTGAGTTTTCATCGGACCTTGCATTTTCTGGTAACGAGTTCTTATGAGTCTATGATTAGTCCTTAAGATAATAAAGGAATTTTGCCAAACTATTATAATAAACCGGTAGAGATAGCATAATTAATCAGATTATATAAAACCTGAACCCGAGTTCCGTTTAATTTATCTTTCAACTCAATTAATTTTATCTGTTGTTTTACTTTACGACGAAAACAAGTCAATTAATTCTCCCCTTTTGTGACAAGCTTAGGTACTATTTTATTTCGCTATAAGTCCCACGGTTTGACCCGGCCGCTTCTGTCTTACTATACTACTGCGACGGGTTTTATTTGCAGCCCGACGGATATTTTGAGTTTTAATTTCTTTCTTTTCTTTTATTAATTACACCAGTCCCAATCACTCACAATATACATAGTCTGCAAAATGGCGCCGTTGCCGGGGACTTGATTTATTCTAGTCCCTAAGCCCCGGATAATTCACCTGTTATATTATAATATTCTGTTATTATTACTTTGGACATCTAACGTTGGACATCTAATTTCGGACACCTAATTCTGACACCTAATTACTGACATTTAATTTCAGCTCTTTATTTTATTGTCATTTATTTCCATTGTCCTTCACATTTCAGTAAATTAACTTCTAACTACTAACCTTAAATTTCTGTCATTTTAATTTTCTGTCTCTAACTACTAACCTTAATTTTTGTCATTTAAATTTCTGTCATTTTAATTTTCTGTCTCTAACTATTAACATTAAATTTCTGTCATCTAATTCCTAACATTTAAATTCTGTCATTTTTATTTATTTTAACACATCACGAGTTTCTTTTTTCTGTTTTGAGTGGTGAATGCCTTTTACCAGGTCAAACAACCTCCCGGAAAATATTAATAATCACACGGTTGGTTACATTCCAGAGATCGAGAGAGAACCTTTCTGCGCACCCTAAGGCAGAGACCAACTCAACAAAACATTACCACCACAGTGTTAGAATCTAACTCGGAAGCTGACATGGCAATTTCACCAGCGACAGTTCGAAATATCAACAGGCCGTCTAATCTAGGACAACAGCCTGTCATCATCCTTCCTTACCTTACCCCATCCGAATATGATGAATGGCAAAAGCTAAAACCATATCATCAAATCCGATGTGTAAAGGAGTTGGGCATGTTTGATGGCACCAATCCTGACGAAGCTCTGTTACATGTTACCAAGTTCTTGCAGCATGCCAACAGTCTAACTGCGACCGACGCAGTACTCCAGTACGCAAGACTGTCATTATTCCCTCACAGCCTGACGGGAAATGCGAGCAAATGGTATCACAGTCTGACACCAAGTACCATTGGTACTTGGGATGAAATGGCCACCAAGTTCTACGACAAATTCCTGCCCCCGAGCTGAACGTTGGAAATGATTGCTGAAATCTACAATTTCAGACAGCCAAGGTCGGAAAACATTTGTGAAACTTGGGACCGTTTCAAAGGACTACTACTTACTTGCCCTCACCATGGTCTGACGAAAGAACAAGTATCACAATTGTTCTACAAAGGCTTGATCGGTCCATGCAGAACAATGGTACTGTCCTCTTTAGGGGCTGATATTCTGAAAAAGCCAGGAGAACAGTTTCTGAACAGCATGGAGTCTCTCTGTGAAGAAATCAGAGACTGGGCCTCCGGTGGATCAAGGGGTGGTGCTCCAGGGTTATACCATGTTGGGGAAAGTGATAACAAGTTTGACCAGCTGATGAAAAGCCATGAGCAACTCATGGAGAGCAATGCTCAGCAAGCAACAAAAGTAAGTACTCTGCAGAAAGTGGTTGAGAAGATGGCTATGAACTCCTACCCCTAGCAAGCTAAGTCGATGATTTCTCGATCATCTACAATCCCTCCAGGCTATGCTCCTCTGTCCCAATCATCTCCAGCTATCTCTTGTACACAATGTGGTGGGCCTCATGACTATGAACAATGCCCCCAACTACAAGAATTAAAAGCAGCATAGGAAGCAAACTATCTCACCAACAATTCAGGGTACAGGCAGCCTTGGCAACGTAACATGCAATCCAACCTTCGCTACTCAAACACCGACAATATCCAAAACCCACATACACTACAACCATCTCAAAATTACAGACTTCAGTCCAATTTTCAAGGAGGCCAAAGGCAGTATCAGCAACAGCCTTATGGCAATGATGCTTCTTCGAGTCGACCGACTCAACCTCCTTCGAATCCTGAATCTGAAATGTCTCAAATGCAAGAGATGTTTAAGGCAACAGTCTGCAAAATGGCGCCGTTGCTGGGGATTGCTAAGGGGTGCCTCTCTATTTAAAAAAAAGAGAGAAAATAATAATAAGCAAGGGACTTGCGAGACACCATTGGTAACCAACAAAGAGAGTTGAGTGTTCTTAAATACAAAAGCTTGATGCTTAAATATTATCTTCTCATCTCTTATGCAAAAGTGAAACAAATGCATGAATCTATTTTTCCTTTTGTTTCTCCTCAATGCCCATTCTTGAGAGAAGTTGGCCGTGGTAAAAGTTCTCAAAGTCACCTTAACTGAGAAGCATTGAAGTACTCCGGATCATACCCCGAAACTCTATATTTTATTTTTACCCTGAGCACACCTATGCCACCAGCAGTTGATTTTTCACACTCCTCGAAAAAATTTAAAGATCATGTACTGTTCACCTCCTTATCACACCCTTCATAATAATATTTGTTAGTATTGAGCATTCCCTACTTAGTTGGGTACATGGTTTTGCTTGAGGACAAGCAAAAAGATAAGTATGGGAAAGTGATAAGTGTCCAAATGAGCATGTTTTAAAGGTGTATTTCATATATTATATTAGCACTTTTCTTGCTCATTTCTCCACTTCGGTTAGTTTTCCTCTAGTTTATGTTTTATTGGTTATCTCACAAATTTATTGGTTAAACATGAGGAAAACCAAGCTGGGAGCAAAGTAGACAAAGAGACAAACGCATAGACGCAAACGGCTCAAAAAACAGAGTCCAAACGAAGAATTTAGAGCCGGTCAAAGTTCGCAAAAGGAAACGAGTCAAATAAACTCGTTCGTGGTGCGTCCGTGTCTTGTCCGCATAACAAAGGCCGGACGTGGCATGGTGCGTCCGGGTCTTGTCCGGGTAAACAAAGCCGGACGTGAGCAAGGCGTGTCCGAGGAAGGAAGGGCGGACAAGGGGCGGACAAGAGATAGAAGAAGAAACCGTGTCGCGTCCGTGGAACCAGGGCCGGACAAGGGGCGGACAAGAGATAGAAGAAGAAACCGTGCCGCGTCCATGGAACCAGGGCCGGACAAGGGCCGGACGGACATATGTCCGTGTCTTGTCCGGGTATTTAAGGCCGGACGTGAGTGTTGAGACCGTGTCTTGTCCGATGATTTTTGGCCGGACAGAAAACAAATCATAGACACGTCCGGGTAACAAAGGGCGGACAAGGGGCGGACGTGACTAATTGTGTCTGCGGATTAATGGACGGACAGAAACAAGGACGCGTGTAAATACAACGCAGATCCAGAAATTAACGCGACAATTTTCTTCATCCACTGTCTTCCCCAATTGCTTCTTCCTTTGCGGCGCCTACAGACATGTCGAACTGCTTCTTCATCAATATCAGGCGCCTACCTTAATTCCCTCACACGTCTGTCTCCAGCCCTGTCTGCAATCAATCTTCTTCCTCTTCCCTTCCTCTATATAAACACACTGCACCTTCAACCAAATACACACATTCGATCCCCAGAACTCAACACTTCAAATCTCTCATTCCACATACAAATCCTACGTACACGCTCCACTCTTTGTTCTCTTCATTTCTCCATTCACCATCCACACCTCTCGCATTATTATTACGTCCAACCTCTGACTGTCATATTACCAGTTAATATGTCAGGCTAGAGGAGGATTTACTCCGGGTGAAGGTTTAGCTGTAGTTTGTTTAATTATGTAATCTACATTTCTACCGGTTAAATAAATACAGTTTGTTACGATTAAAGTTTATCTCTCGCCTTTTTAATAAATTCCATGAATTTATTAAAATGCTTACAAAATCTGTTTTAATCTGATCGGTGATAAGCAGATAGGTTAATTAAGCCGTAAATCTGTATAGGAAACTTGTTTTCATCGGATAAGTTAGTACTCAGATGCAAGAATATAATTCCTCGCACTTAATTTCCGTTTACTAGTACTTGCCTGAGTTTTCATCGGACCTTGCATTTTTGGTAAACGAGTTCTTATGAGTCTATGATTAGTCCTTAAGATAATAACAGGAATTTTGCCAAACTATTATAATAAACCGGTAGAGATAGCATAATTAATCAGATTATATAAACCTGAACCCGGAGTTCCGTTTAATTTATCTTCAACTCATTAATTTTATTTGTTGTTTTACTTTACGAAAACAAGTCAATTAATTCTCCCCTTTTGTGACAAGCTTAGGTACTATTTTATTTCGCTATAAGTCCCACGGTTTGACCCCGGCCGCTTCTGTCTTACTATACTACTGCGACCGGGTTTTATTTGCAGCCCGACGGATATTTTGAGTTTTAATTTCTTTTCTTTTATTTTATTACACCAGTCCCAATCACTCACAATATACATAGTCTGCATTTGGCCGTCAATTGTGCTAAAGAGAAACAGGGATATGAGGGAGACCCGGCTGGTTGGGGGGTCTTGCTGCACTGAGGAAGGTAACTTCACGTCTTAGCATGTAAGGGTACGGGTGGCAGGAGTTTAGACTCAATCATTGTAATATGATCTAGTGCTTAGTTGGTCTTGTTCGCATGTTTAGTAGGTCGGGTTTAGGGGTCTCCAATGGAAACCCCTAATAGATTAAGTTTGTGGTTATTTTTTTCTCATGGGACTTTAGTTTCTAGTTGATTCCTGGTTGTCTGGTCAAAGTGGTTGTTGGCGGTTTTGTTTCAGCATGTTTTGGCTTCAAACTACTTGAACAATGTCCTATAGGGACCAAGTTGCAATCGGTAACCGTCATTAGGCTAATGTATCTTCCATGATATTGGGAGATCATACTTATGAAATCACTGAAAGGTATAATGGTATGTTTTCAAAAAATGAGACAAAACCGAATTTCATTGTCAATATGAACCCCATATAATGGCAGGCAAATTAAGCTTGAATACTAGTATTAGGCCCCGTTTGACCACAACATCAATCTGTACCGATTTCAAACGCAGCAAATCCTGCGTTATGGTTAATCTCATTTTGTGAGAGAACCACCAGGACCCACTGAAAAGAACCATCAATTAGTACATGACACTTGTGTATTTATCATTGGACGTTGTGCCAAATTTTGTTCACCGTGAATGAACGAGACCTTAGGGCCCGTTCACTGACTCCATTAACGTGCGCATCGTGGAATTCACAATCGTATGGCTGGACTTGTTCATGATTCAAACAAGTGGAAATGCCGCATTTTGTTGATCGGTGGGCTTTAAGATAAAGCTTCGTTTATCTGCGTTCAGAAATAGTCGTGTGATAAGTGGGTTCTCTTCGTATGACCAATTACACAGATACCCCTTACGATTGCTCTTCCTCCATGGTTGCTCTTTCTCTGGCGTACAACATCAAAGACTCCAAGTGAGCTGACGGAGCACAAACCCAGGAGAAGGGAAGACAAAAAACGACGCTACACGAAGGCAATAAGGAGCACGGAGACAAACCCGTGAAGACGTGCAGCAAGGAGTTTCTCTGTTGCCGATGGGTCGCTGTTACTCTTCCTCTGCGTACAAGCAATGACTCCAAGTTACCTGACGCGAGAGAAGGCAATAAAAAAAGAAAGAAAAAAAGTACGAAGAAATACCAGTGAAGGAATGATGCAGTTGTGTTTTCGTTTTGATGGACCAACGAAGGAGGTTGAAGGAGTAATAAGCAAGATGAGCTTTCTGAGTTGAAGGTTTTGTTCATGTACAGGGAAACGAAGAAACCTGTCAATATTCCTATATTTTGCCCTTGTTGGCGGAAGAAAATTGTAAGCTGGCAAACGAACGACCCAAGTTGAAGATACAGATTGAGGTAGGCTTTGACTCTCAAACAGGGCCTTAATTAAAGTTCTGCTCTTTTTCCATCTCTAGATTATTCTTGCGTACATATAAAGACGTGTAAAGATGATTAATTTTTTCATCAAATGAGAGAGATGGCTGTACAAATGAAGGACTCCTCTTCCATATTTGCACCAATTATTTGAAACAAATCAATGGTCCCCCCCCAAACAAAACTCCTTTTTCAATTTAATTAGTCTCTTTGTTAACTGTGGCAAGTGCTGGCACATTTAGGTTTAGACAGACGAATTTAAAACAAGGTTTGTCAATAATTAAAGGTTTGATGTAGTTTTGTTGGGTTGATTAAATTAAGGAAGTGGAGAGTGATTAAGACGATTCGTCTAAATTTTGTACTTTGCCAACCGTGCATGCTGTTCATATCGTCAATACATTATAACCAAAGTTTTAAAAAATAGGTTTTCGCTTATGTTTGAGCCAATTTGTCTGGGCACGTCATCAAAGTGATTATATATACTATTGTTAGAATAGAAGGTGAATATAGTAAAAAGTGAGTGATTTAATAAATGTGAGTGAGTATATTTTATGCAGCCACCATATCGTATTGCTTCAGTGCTTGGGATCGTTAATCACCTTCAGTAAAACTCCAGCGGTATCATTGACGTTTCCTAATCCTGTAGTGCTCTATGTTCAATCTTCATTGTGCTGTAGATTCTTCAAATAATGAAACTGAAAACAGCAGGTGTAGCCTACGACCAAACCATTGATTATGATCGTCGTTATCCTATCTTTATGCAGAATCTGATATGTAGTACAGCTAGTAAATCACGGCCGCTTTCAGATGTATTTGTATATTAACTGTCAATCAAGTTTGTCCTTTGCATTTGCTTAGTATTGTTTTGTTTAAATTGTCAGATGTATATAACTTGTTTAATTGGCCTAGGCCCCTTTTATATACATATATAAAAGCAACAAATCATATCTCTATTAGATTGTCAATCGACCAATATATATCACGTGAAAATTTATTGGGATGATAGTGGGCTTAGATACTCCCAATTAGTTAGGTTCATACCTTATTACTAATTGTAACAGAATAAGTAAAGATTAGTTTTACTAATCTGTTTTTATCTTTTACTAATCTTTCAGTTTTGGAAGAGAGAAGTCAGAGCTTATCTCTCTTGATTCCAACATCACACTTGTAGTCGAAGGTACCGATTTCAGGATAACAATGGTTGCTCTTATTGATTCAGGAGCAGATCGAAACTGTATCCGCGAAGGATCAGTTCCTCACCAGTATTGTTCTCCTACTCGAGAACGATTAGTAGGTGCAGGAAACGATCCACTCAAAATCATTGCCAAAACATCAAAACTTTCTGTCCAAAACAAGAATCTCCTTGTTAAACTATAATTTGTAGTTATCAAGAATATTAGCCAAGACATTATCCTTGGCTCTCCTTTCATTATCCAGTTATATCCCTTTTTTGTTGATCATAAGGGATTACATGTCAAGATCAATAAAGAAAAGTATTCTTTTCTCTTTACCGAACCCATAATCCAAAAAGAACTAAATGTTCTTCAATCCAATACTCTTTACCAGCAGATCAATTCAATTACCAGAAAGGAAAGCCAGCTTCAGTTTTCCAAGGACCAACTCGCTCATGTTCGAACAGCTGAGCGACTCCAGGTTCCAGAACTCAAAAGGAAGTTTCTCAAATGGAGAAAACCTTTGAAGATGTTTGCGCAGATCTACCCAATGCATTTTGGAGTAGAAAGCGTCATATCGTTCATCTTCCTTATGAAAAGGATTTTGATGAACGCAATATTCCAACCAAGGCTCGACCTATTCAAATGAATAGCGAGCATCTAGAGATCTGCAAGAAAGAGATTCAAACTCTTTTGGATAAAGGTTTGATTTGACCCTCAAAATCACCATGGACTCCAGAGCACACCAAAGTTGTGCAATCCCTAAAGCAATATACCTATTCTTTACCATGCCTTACCATTCCGCATCCCCAAGCCTTCCTGATAGTCGAAACTGACGCATCCAACATAGGCTACGGAGGAATTCTCAAACAAAGACCCCAAGGTCTTACTCAAGAGCAGTTGGTACGATTCCACTCTGGTATATGGATCGGACCACGGCTCAATTATTCCACAATCAAAAAAGAAATTCTTTCAATCGTACTATGCATTTCAAAATTTCAAGATGATTTATACAACAAATCCTTTTTACTACGTATTGATTGCAAATCTGCAAAAGACGTTTTACAAAAGGATGTTAAAAACCTAGTTTCAAAACAAATTTTTGCCCGTTGGCAAGCTATTCTTTCTGTTTTCGATTTTCAAATCGAATTCATCAAAGGGGAGGATAACTCCTTACCAGACTTTCTTTCACGCGAATTTTTACAAGAAAAGCTCTCCAAACTTTTGCTGCAAGATAGTCCCAGTTCTCCAGAAGATGAGAATTACATTCACCAGATAGATCATGATGCTTCAAGTTCCAGTTATGAATCTACAGATGATTCTTCCGGATCTATCAATGTCATAACCAATGACATAGATTCAGCAGAACTTCTGTATGAACTCATAAACAAGATTTCCAATCCAGATGAGAAAAGGCAATATCTACAGCAATTAGCCAAATTGCTTGCTTCACAAGATTCCAAGAAAGTTCTCCCTGAACCATTTAGTATCTCCAAAACTCTTGACAAATACCCAATAGCATCAAGCAGTAATCTGTTTGGCAAAGTTCCAACTCAGGAATTACAAAAGGATATTAAGATCCTCAAGCAAGAAATTCAGGCGCTCAAAGCCGAACTCCATCAGATCAAATTCGATGGATTAGGTGTACAAGCTCGAATTTCTATTTTAGAAGCAGCAAGAGCTTCTACCTCAAAAGATACACCTGAAGATCCTTCTCCAGAGCATAACCTGACGTCAGACTTGGGTATGATTTCCATAACTTCCCAAGACCATCATCCAGAAACCCAAGCCATAAATATCATTGAAAGATTTCGCTTTCAAAAATGGTAAACCAACATTTTTACAAGCAGCCAAAACACCCACAAAACTTCAATCTACCAGATCTACACAAAATACCCCCAATGGCTAGCATATCAAACCAATCCAAGAAAAAATTACCCTCACCAGATATATCCAAACACAACCACAAGAAATAGCCAACAGTATTGCCAAAAGGATATTTCCTCCAGAAATACATTGGCAAATCAATACACAACACAAAACCCTCAAATACTATGAGCTTATCCTCATAGAAACCAGATCCATAGAACTGACCCATAGGTCCAACCCAAATTCCTCACAAACTGATTTTTCCAGATGTTTCATCAAGAAGGTGGTTTCAGCCAAAGAATGGGGACCAATCCATCAACCCCGATCTTTCTCTATAACCTTCTACCCAAACACCTACAATTACGTCGATTACCAGGAAGCATGGTATCGATTCCTTTTACTTCGACCAGAAACACACTCATGGTTCATTAACTTCCATGAGCGGTGTGACAAAGATTTTCCAATATGGTTCTACGATTGGTGGCGCTATTTTGGAGGATCTTCCGATATTTTACCAAAACCAGTTCAACCAAATTATGCCTATTGGCTCCAACATTACAACAGCCCACAATATACAAAAGAACTCCACTTTTTCGCCATATTCTACGTCCCGTGGATTTTCTGTTGGACGTACAAGATTGATCAATTTTTGCCAGCACCATATCCATACTGTTTGGTTTGAGATTTTCGAATCAAATGGTGGCCCAAGTATTGGTCTAAATTCTGTTCTTACGAGAACGTCAAGGCCTATACGACCACTGGCAAGAAAACCATTACCTACAAAGACTATCAAGACGCACAAAAGGCCCTTCCTAGCTTTACAAAAACACAAGCCATCACCGGCCCAGGCCCAAAACCAGAAACCTCCTCACCAAAACCATTAGCCATATGCCCAGCACCACAAAAGCCCAAATCTCCACAACAAGATGAAATGTTCCAGAAGTTCTTGGACTCGAACCCAGAACTGTCCCTTCAATACACCCAGTTCAAGATCAATCAAATACCTGATGTTAAGGTATGGGCTGATGACGAAGAGGATTCATCCTCTGCGGGATCAGTCTCTTATGATCCGTTTGGTGGACCTTTAGCCCAAGATCCACACGCGGGTTATGAAGATTTTATTTGAAACAAGATTAAAAAAAAACAAGTATAAAAACAAGAACAACACCATCGTCTTCCTCAAGAAGAAAACAATGGCACCCTCTCAACAAAAGCCACCAAAATGGCAACGAGCTTTTAGAAAGCTCAAATTCAAGATTCAAAAGAGCAACCCCAACAACACTTTGCTCCACAAGATTTTGAAATACCATACCTCCACAAAACTCACTCCAATTCCCAAAGAATTCCAATTTCTACCAGACGTTCCCAGATATGGCTCGTAGTGGCAACTACGAGACCAACAACAACAATCAGTCCAGATGACATATCAACATCCTCCATATGACGGTCGTCAAGGTCAAACGCTCTTTTGCGTTCAACCCTATGACCATCGTTTTTACTCAACCAGATCGACCAATATATCAAAAACTTCACAGGTGGGTTCCTATAACACACCTGCACCACAGTCTCCTTGTCGCTGCCGGCAAGGAACCACCAGAATTCACCATTCAAGATCAAGAACTACAAAGATTTGTGGAATATCGCACTTCCACATACTACATCACAAGAATAGATCCATTCTCAGAGCTACCCTGTACAACAGACTACGAGTGGCACCATCGCAAACTCGAAGTCGAGCTCGGGGTGGAAGAATTAGTCTACAATATACATTACGGACTCAATATCTCAACAACGGACCTGTTCGAGCATTTCGGCAGCCCGGAATTTCCAGAAGATTTGTACTTCAACCAGAATCCGTATGTAATACCCCCATCCCACATCGGGATTTGAGTTGTAATGTGAGTGGTTTATAAGGATACATATGTGTTGACTACAACAACAGGCCTTCCACTTTTAAGCCCAAGTTAGGATTGAGGGCCTAAAGTGACTAGTTTTCAAGCCTGGATGGTTTGAGAGCTAGGTTGTTGGACAGTTACCCGTATGGGGTGTTACAAATGGTATCAGAGCTGACTCGGGACCGTGCCGGGATGAGCTACCCGACACCTACCGAGGAAGTCCATGGGACTTGGATGTTAGGCTTGCGACGAGGACGTCGCGTTCTTTGAGTGGGGGAGTATGTAATACCCCCATCCCACATCTGGATTTAAGTTGTAATGTGAGTGGTTTATAAGGATACATATGTGTTGACTACAACAACAGGCCTTCCACTTTTAAGCCCAAGTTAGGATTGAGGGCCTAAAGTGACTAGTTTTCAAGCCTGGATGGTTTGAGAGCTAGGTTGTTGGACAGTTACCCGTATGGGGTGTTACACCGTACGACAGCAGCGACGATAACCAGGCGCTGTAGAAAATCGGATCAATAATTCAAAAGGACCAACAATCATGCAAGGAATCTCAATTATTGCATTTCTTTTTCAAAAGCATCATTATTAGTTTTACTTTTTCCAAAAGCATTTACTTTTCTAAAAGTAAATAGTGCTCCCATTATTATTTTCCAAAAGAAAATAGTGAAGGCAAATAGTGCCTACATTATTGTACCTTCAAGACCCCGTCCTCACCTATATAAGGGGCACTCGGGGAACAAGTTTTTTCACAAGTTTTTACAAGGGTTCAATTAAGAGAATCTAGAGAGATAAGGTCTGACTTCTCTCTTCCAATATCAAATTCTCTATCCTTGTATCCATCTTCTATCCTTCAATATCATTACAAGAAAAACTCTTAAGTGAGTTTCAAGATTCAATATCTTATGTTCAATTATTTGTTCATTTAAATTCAAGTTATTTATTTCAATTCTGCACTTTCAATTTAAGTTATTCAATATTTGTTCTTCAATATCTGTTATTTACTTTCTTTAATTGTTATTTTCGATTCTCTTCAATATCTTCCCAAAGGCGGATCCAAAGGGGGGGTCGGGGGCACCGACCCCCCCGAAACTTTTGAAAATTTGTCAAATGCTCTTCTAAATTTTTGAAAAAGTACAAAATGACATAATATTTTAAAGAGTGACAGTGTCAAAAAAAAATTTGCCCCCCCCAAGACAGAGCTCCTAGATCCGCCACTGACTTGTACAGAATATGGTTGTATATCTTTACACACAATCAAAAAGTAACGAAAGAAAACGCATTACACCAACACAAGTCTTTACATCCACTTTTACATTCACGTTTCAGATTCATGACTAAATCTATTATGGTATCAAGAGCTTAGGAGGAGATCCTTCCGTTTCATCGTCTTCAATCATGGCTGATGATCGCAAGAAAAAGGCGCCAGTTTCAAGCAGCAGCAACAACATAATTGATGTCAACGATCCACTTTACGTTCATGCGGCTGAGAATCCTGTTTGGAGTCTTGTGCCAAGATTCAACGGTACTGGTTTTCTGGGCTGGAAGTGTGATATGGTAACAACCCTGAAATCAAAATACAAATATGCTTTTGTTACTGGGAAGATAGAAAAACCGGCAGAAGATGATCAGGTTCAATGCGCAGCCTGGGAAAAGCCAATTCCTTGGTCATTTCTTGGCTCAAAACAGCACTGGTTACAACCATTGCAGAAGGGGTGAGGTATTATGATGATCCCCAAGAAATCTGGGATTCACTTTGTACAAGATATGAACGCAGCAATTTAGCCGTAATACATACCCTGAAGCGGCAGTTAGCAGAGATAAAACAGGGTGATGATTTGGTGGTGGTATATTACAATAAGCTCAAGAAAGTTTGCGGCGAACTTGATTTGGCCCGTCCGCCACAACGGTGCAATTGTTCTGGGTGTTCTTGCGACATAAGCAAATCAATCAAGAAAGTCAGAGAGGAGGACAAACTGATACAATTTCTTATAGGGTTAAATCGCGATTATCCAGCCATCAGAGGCCAAATACTGGCGATGCAAGAAGTTCCGACTTTGGAGAAAGCTTTCTTCTTCATAATACAAGAAGAAGATCAAAGAGGCAAAGAAACTATGAGAGAAGATGGTATGTCGTTCTATAGCCATAGATCTGGGGAAACATCAAGAAACCCTAAGAGAATAGAAGCAGAGAAGAGAAGGGTTACCTGTTCCTTCTATAAGAAAGGTGGCCACATCGCCAAAGAATGCTATAAAAACGAAAGTGTAACCATTGTAAAAAGACGGGTCACCTTGCCTCAGAGTGTTACCAGCTCCATGGAAGGGATGTCGTTCTTGCTCGTAGGAAAAAGGCCTATGCCAACACTGCAAAGGAACATGAAGAAGCTGGTGAGACCGAGAAACAGGATGACAGTGGTTTAACAACAACTTCAACAAATAACAGAGCTCATCCGTAATTTGGCTGCTACAGCGAAATCAGAAACCAACTACTGTAACTTTTCAGCTAAACGTTCTCTTTGCATCTATAACAAACAATGTCTTATGAGCAAAGATTCATGTAGTGGTTTCGATGGAAAGTGGGTGATTGACTCAGGAGCAATCGACTATATGTCGGGAGCTAGGATTTTGTTTCAAAATTGGAGAAATTAGCCATATGATCGAACTGTTGTTTTGCCAGACGGGAGACCGCAAATTGTTAATATGATACAAGATATCAAAATTAGAAAACAAATCTGGCTCAAGGATGTTTTGTATATTCCAAATTTCATGTTCAATTTGATTTCGGTATGGAAGATGACGGAGCAATATGAATGTTCTATGATTTTTTATTTTCGACGTTGCTTCCTTCAGGTCCCTACAACAGGGATGACTAGAGGAGTTGGGCTGGACTCGTCGGAAGCAAGCCCTTGGTTAGCTGAACAAGCACGGGCCGGGAATGACAAGATGGGCCAGAGAGAAGTGGGTCACGATTTAAATACGATTGTGGATCAGGAAAATGTTAGTTTGGTGTCAAGAATCAGTCCAAAAACTAAGGAAGTTCACATTCGTTTAGGCCATGTGCCTTATACAAAGCTTGCTAAAATGGGTTTAATAAAAGAAGCAGATTTTCCTTTTAATTATGTCTGTGATGTGTGTTACAAGGCTAGAGTCCAACGCCTTCCTTCCAATAGTTCGAAAAGCAAGAGTACAAGAGCGTTCGAGATGTTGCATATTGATACTTAGGGTCCATTCAGTACCGATACTTATAATGGTTATAAGTTTTTGTGTGTTTTGTTGATGACTACACACATACAACTTGGGTCCATCTCATTAAGCAAAAGAGTGAATCTTGGGATATTATTGTTAATTTTGTCAAAATGATAGAATGACAATTCGAGGCAAAAGTCAAGGTGATCGGAACAGATAATGCCAAGGAACTTGGGAGTTCTAACAAAGGGAAATCGTTTTATGCCAAGAAAGGAATAATACATCAAACAACATGTGCATATACCCCACAACAGAATGCAATAGTGGAGAGGAAACATAAATATTTGCTTGAAACAGTAGAGCGATATTCTTCCAATCTAATGTGCCTCTTCCTTATTGGGGTGAACGCATATTGTATGCGACTTTCTTAATCAATAGATTTCCTACAAAGGCCTTGAACTGTCAAACACCGTTTGAAAGTCTACATGGTCGCAAACCGGCGTATGAGGAAATCAAACCCTTTGGATGCTTGTGTTATAAGACCATAATAAATCACAAGGGTGGAAAGTTTCATCCGAAAGGTGAGGCATGCGTTTATTTGGGAATTGATCCAAGGAAAAAGGGTTGGAAAGTCATGAGCCTTGCCACTAAGAATATTTTGAAGTTAGCCGTGACATCAAGTTCCACGTTGATACATTTCCTTTTCGACAAGGTATTCAATATTACATTGGTGATCAATACAACACAGAACCTTGTCGTATGGAGTCCAATGCAAACGATCAATCACTTGCTTATATTGATGATGATGTGAAGCCTACAACCGGTCTAGAAGAGTCTAATGCAGTTACACAAGACATTATTCAACATGGTCTTCGTCGTTCTAGTAGAGAAAGCCATAGACCAGACTATCTCAATGATTATGTTTGTCACACTATCTTTCAGGATGTTTTAGATGAGAGAGTCTACGGCAACAAAGAGCAACATTCAGGTTTTATATCAGATTGTGTAAGTCTAACCGACATCAAACCTTCTACCTCTGTTGCTCTCTTGTCTACTGAGCATAATGTTACAACCAAAATTATGGACATGTGTGAACCTAACAACTATAAAGAGGTTATTCTTCATGATCATTGGAAAAAGGCCATGAAAGATGAATTACAAGCTCTAGAAGAAAATGACACATGGGATGTTGTTGACCTACCCAAAGGAAAGAAATTCGTTGGTGCAAGTGGGTTTACAAAGTAAAACCCAAATCAGATGGTACTTTGGAATGATACAAAGCAAGGTTGGTGGCAAAAGAATTTACACAGCGTCATGGATTGAATTATAATGAAACCTTTTCTCCTGTAGTTAAGCTGACAACAATACATGCTCTTATTGTTGTTGCGTTTAACAAATGGTGGATAATCAATCAACTAGACGTCAATAATGCTTTTCTGCATGGCACTCTCGATGAAGAAGTATACATGAAAATACCTCACAGACTAGAAGTTGTTGGTCAGAATAAGGCCTGCCGTTTAAAGAAACCTTGTATGGTCTCAAACTAGCTTCTCGGCAATGGTTTTCTAAGCTTGCAAGTTTTCTCAAAACTCTCGCTTTTGTGCAGTCAAAAAATGATTATTCTTTATTCAATAAAGACGGTGGCAATGGAATGATTTTCATTGCTATCTACGTAGATGACATGTTGGTAGTCGAGGTAAACCAAGAGGATATAGATGATATCAAACATGTTGCATTTGAATTTCAAGATCAAAGATTTGGGTACCCTACATTACTTCCTCGGTATTGAATTTATCCAAACAA
This sequence comes from Limonium bicolor, assembly GCA_023374045.1. NCBI lineage: Eukaryota > Viridiplantae > Streptophyta > Magnoliopsida > Caryophyllales > Plumbaginaceae > Limonium > Limonium bicolor. The sequence continues at coordinate 3,936,169 of CM041779.1, read as the reverse complement.
ATAATGGGTATATTTTGTGGCAAAGGAAGTTCTACATGAACTTAATTGAGGAATACGGTTGTCAAAATGCTAGACTTGCACAAGGGCCGATGATAGCGGGAAAATAGCTCCTTCTTCATGATGGTACCTGTCTCGAAGATCCTACTATATATCGGAGACTGGTTGGAAAGCTGAATTATCTATCCAACACACGACCAGATATTAGTTTCACAGTGCAAGTACTCAGTTAGTTCATGCAAAAGCCAACTGATGTTCATATGCAAGTAGCTTTGCATGCATTATGCTATATCAACGGGACTATGAATTATGGAATTGTTCTTAAAAGGGAGCAGAAGGGCAAGCTAGATCTTCTTGCATATTGTGATTATGATTGGGCAGCATGTCCTCACACACGGAAGTCAGTTTCGGATTACTATATTTTCCTAGGCGATAGTCCTATTTCTAGGAAAACTAAGAAACAGGGTTTGGTATATCTTTCTAGTGTGGAAGTGGAATATCATTCTTTACGACGTGTCACAGCTGAACTCACATGGTGTAACACCCCATACTACAACAACACACTTAACAACAAATTGCAGCGGAAAACATAACCTATCACATTACTTACTCACTGGTGTTACACGCCGTTAGCCACCCACGTGGCTAACAAGGCTAATACATATACATTGTATCGGTCTGATGGACCAGATTCCTGAGCGACTACACATTACAATCTCTTTTCATATTCAACAATTAAAATACATTTACATTCTATCTGTACCGAGTATTTACAAACTAATGCCGACAACAATTTCAGTCTTACTACACCTACAATGCATACCCAATTCATTAACTACCCGTGTAGAAACAACTACCCCGTCCTACTCTTGAACGGACTCCAGCTCCTTGTACCTGAAATAGGAAAGAAAGAAAGGGTGGCCCCCCAGGGGGCTCAGCACCTTTGCTGGTATGGTAATCGTGCAGCCCGCATGCTACCGGGCCACGCACAACTAATTGTCATCTAAACATGCGGATGATTATATTTAAATCATGCATGAAAAACTATAAACATATAACACATTTCATACCCACAACAATGGGGTTCAACCAGTCAATCAACACAATAAAACTCGTTAGATCACTCATTTTGTTCTTTAACCCTTGAGGGTTTCTCCTCTAATGGAGCTATTTCCTTGTTAGACGATACTTACCCACTAGTCGGGTTATACTTAGATTCCTCCTATTATAAACTGGGATTCATATCATGATCCACATACTCCACATACAGCACATATCACATTTTAACGTACATACACATAACTTGGAGAGGGTCACGTGAGGACACGTACCCCTATATGCGAGTTAGTAATCTCATTAGAGCCTAGAGAATCCTTTTATTCCCATGATAAGCTCGTTATACAATAACTTATTGTTCTGCATAGAGAAGACGTGTCACTTATGGTGCGCCGGAAATACTTAGTTCCGAACGCACCGTACACATTAACTTTACTGAGATGTGTCGGTCTCAATATAGTACCGAACACACCGTACATGTCCCCCGGTACCGACGTGAGTCAGTGGAAGCCTTGGTTAAGCTTGAGGATGATTGAAGACCAAGAAGGAAATCAACCATAACAGAGAGGGAGTTAAGAAACTGTATACATCAATTCCCAAACAACACGCGCGACCGGAACACTCCGGATTCCTCACCCCCCCACTAGTATACATATATATAAATATTTAGTTAAGAGCTCTATTATGGAACCTATCACATCCACATACCATAAGGTATTACAACCGAGTTAAACACACATGGGAGGTAAATATACTTACACACACAGACAACACACAACTAACTCACGCATAGCCGTGGTTAGAACGTTCCCATGGTTTAGGTCGTTAAATCCGAATACCGATCTCTTATGTGATCCTAAAGGCGATTAGCTAAGGTTTAGCACATGTTGAGGTTAAATGGTATCGGAACTAAACACGCCACATACATGAATTACTGTAAACTCATTTCATGCTTATTCTTGCAAGGTGGCAACACACACAAAAAACACATTGGCATACAAGCCGGTGTAATCCGGTAGGACACAGGTTGTAAGAAAACCATACCTGTCACCAACGTCCACTCTATTGTGCCTCTTATGTTCCTTGAATAATTCTCGAACAACTGGTAACATTACAATTACTTTCATTAACATTGGGGTAACATGATTGTTTAACGACTAATGCGCCCATAGTTAACCCCGTCATCCCGTTGTACTTAATTTTACTCTTGTGATCTTAAGTTCACAACTCTCACATCCAACCTAGAACTTGTTTACACTTTTTAAGGCCTTTACATGTCACCAAACAAGGCCTAAACATCACCTAAAACCATTACCATTCAATCCCCCATCATTAGAAGTCATTAAAGCACATTTTGAAACATTTTTGCCCTGGTCCGGGACTTGGTCCGGACCCAAGGTCCCGGACCAATACTAAACTTCACTCTCGGCCATTATTTTCACTTGGTCCAGGTCTTAGTCCTGGACTAAGGACCCGGACCACTTGTAAACATCACTTTCGGTACATTTTTAAGGGTGGTCCGGGACCTTATACAAGGGCTAAGTCCCGGACCATGTTAATAAGTTGTCAAAACACCATTTTTCAACCCCTAATACAACCTTAAACCTTACCTAATCATTCCATAATCTTTCCACATGTTTCCTACATGTTTAAACACCTTAAATCATGCACTAAACCTTCCTAAATCATCACTAACTTGTTACTCAATTTCTTACAACAATTCCTAACACTTATAACATTTTTCCTTAGATTTCTAAGTGGTATATTATGCCTACTACCTCAACTAACCAAAGTGTTGTCTCACAAACATTACCACTAATCCAAAAGCATTACTTCTCACATACACCTCCCATACACAACTCCTTATATTTTTCCACTAGTTTACACCAGACCTTGCACAAGACTTAGCACTTCACATAACATAACTTTGGTGTGTTTAAAACACCCATTTGATTGCTAAATCCTCCAAGACCATTCCTAGGTCATCCTAGGACTCATGAACACCTTAATTCACTTCCTTTCACCATCTTAACACTTAACATATTCCTAGTACCTTCTAGGTCATAAAATCTCACTACAACACATAAACTCCTTTGTTTATCAACTAAATTTTTGTCATAGCTTCTCTTGTATATCCTTACACCCAAACACTTAGTTTTTCACCTTTAGACAATCCAAGAACACTCAATCTATTAATACTCCTCCTTACACACAAACATATGGTTTTTCATTCCTTTAACCACCAAAGACACTCATCTTCACAAGAAATGGTCTTTACACACAACTAAACCTTTAAACTACACTACATCACAATATAGTGCATAAACTTAAATTGCTTGGCACTTAGGCCCTTAAATGACATGGCTCTTAGGCCCTTAAATTGCATTAATCTTAAACACTGAATTTCCACATTTAAATGCCTTCAACCTGCAAATACACACAACAATGCTCCCATGTCTTTTTAGTCCACCTTGTGGATAGTTTTCTAGCTCATTTCCCATTGGCTCTTTAGGTTATTTATTAAGCAAATATAGCTCAATTCCCTAGTACACAAAACTACATTAAGAGAGGTCATTTACCTCTTTGTTTTCCAAGCTTTCTCACTTGTTTTCTCTTGTTCTTTCTTGATTGAAAATCGGCAAGGGCTTTTATCACTTGTCGATCTTCTAACCAATATACATATAAGGGTAATGAGTATTAAGTTTCATACTTAAACTCACATATAAACCCTAAATTTACATAAGTGTCTTAAAACACTAAAATTGATGTTTACCTTTGGAATTTGAAAGAGAACTTGATTAATAAACAAGAGAGGACTCCTCCTAGTCCTTTGAAGATTGAATCAAGCTAAATGAAGAGCAAGATAATGCACCATTAAGAGGGGAATTTTCGGTTATGAACCAAAATGAGAGGAAACTTAGATTTTCTTTGATTTTCCTTACCGTGAAGCAAAAGAGAATGACAAGGCATGAAAATATGAGCTCAAGCTCCTTCAATGGAGATTCTTCATGGCACCAAAATGGAGTTCTTGAAGATTTGAAAAGATAGGAATGAAGAGCTTGCTCCAACTAGCACAAATATGGTCTTAGATTTTGATTTGGAGCATGGAGTTGGATTTGGCAAGAGTTTTGTAATACCCTCATCCCACATCGGGATATGAGTTGTAATGTGAGTGGTTTATAAGGATACATATGTGTTGACTACAACAACAGGCCTTCCACTTTTCAGCCCAAGTGAGGATTGAGGGCCTAAAGTGGCTAGTTTTCAAGCCCGGATGGCTTGGGAGCTAGGTTGTTGGACAGTTGCTCATATGGGGTGTTACAAATGGTATCAGAGCTGACTCAGGACCGTGCCGGGATGAGCTACCCGACACCTACCGAGGAGGTCCATGGGACTTGGATGTTAGGCTTGCGACGAGGACGTCGCGTTCTTTGAGTGGGGGAGTATGTAATACCCTCATCCCACATCGGGATATGAGTTGTAATGTGAGTGGTTTATAAGGATACATATGTGTTGACTACAACAACAGGCCTTCCACTTTTCAGCCCAAGTGAGGATTGAGGGCCTAAAGTGGCTAGTTTTCAAGCCCGGATGGCTTGGGAGCTAGGTTGTTGGACAGTTGCTCATATGGGGTGTTACAATTTTGAAGTTGGAGAAGTGTTCTTGCTGTAGCTTGAACGGTTTGGAGCAGAAGGAAGAAGAGGGATACGGTGGAGGAGGAAGGGAAATGAAGAAAGTGAGGTGAGAGAATGAAAAAGGTAAGATATTTACTTATAAAAGCAAATAGTCTTTTTACTTTATTTCTTTTTCTTTTCTTTAGTTGGCTGGCTAGGTTGGTGACTCACCCCGACTAAAACTGTGCCCCCTTCCATAATAAAGATATTTATGGTCTTTGTTGGCCATTTAACTAATTAAAGTTGACTTAAGTCAAAACTAGCACTATTTGAGCACTATTCACTAATTAGTGCACATAATTGTGAAATGTTTGGTTTCCCATTGATTTAGGCTTCCTAATGTGATAATAAGTAGTACACATGTTGATTAAAGAGTAATGATGGACATTTAGCCACTCAAAACCCATTTCCAAGACAATTTTTCAAAAATGTGTTTTAAGGCTCCTTAAAGCACATTATGTGTTTTAACTTGTTTTCAAGGTTGGTTATCTCTAGTAATTGATTTAACATGTCCATTAGCATGTTAATAAGGTTTAGGAATGACCTTTAGGTCTTATACAAGGTTACACCAAGTCTAGGGCAAGTATTTGCTTAAATTGAGTTTATGGTGTTTTCTTTGGTTTAATTGTCTACCAATGTTTCCTAAGGACTTAATTAGCCTTATCAAATCATAATAGAATGTTATAAAGTCTTGGTAGGCTCCTTAGGTCCTAACCAAGTTCATTCCAAGCTTAGAGCATGTTTTTGCTCAAACTATCTTATTGGTACTTGTTGTTTTTACTATGGTTTAAATTGTTCACTAATGTTTCTAAGGCACCTTTTTAGCCTTTAATTACCATAGTTTAATATTTAAACAACATATCAAGGTTTGGGGTATTTCACATGGTTAACACGACTTCTTAATGAACTTGGAGTAACCAACATTACTCCAATACCCGTGAAGTGTGATAACCAGTCGGCGATTCATATTGAGATAGATTGTCATTTCTACCGTGAGCAGATTCAACAAGGGCTGGTCAAAGTGGTTTACACACACACTTCAACACAATTGGCAGACATGATGACCAAAGTTATTCCGAGCACCAGATATAGAGCACAAATACAACACATGGGAATGAGTCACCATAGCCAAGCAAGCCAAGGTAATCTAGCTTACCTACGGCTTGTAGGGGTATTGGGATGATAGTGGGCTTAGATACTCTAGCCCAATTACTTAGACCCATACCTTATTACTAATTGTAACAGAATAAGTAAAGATTAGTTTTACTAATCTGCTTTTATCTTTTGCAATCTTTCAGTTTTTATCTCCAATGTAAATCGAGGATGTATATATATACTTGCACAGAATAGGGTTGTATATCTGTACACACAATAAATAAGTAATGAAAGAAAACCCATTACACCAACATAAGTCTTTACATCCAGTTTTACATTCACGTTTCAGATTCACAACTAATCTATCAAAATTAGAGTCTTTTTAGACTAGAGTTGAAAGAATATAAGGTGTAGTAGTAAGTGACTTATGTAACGAGGCTTATTTTTCTTACATATAGCAAGGGAATCAGAATAATTTTGGTTTTCTACTGTTTGTTTAGTTAATTTTTCTTATTTCAGAAAAGGAAAAGAGGATGAGATTACCCAGAAACATTCTAACAGTATTCTTCACCTTCTAATAGGGAATGTAATTCGCTTTCCCCATTGTACTTAGATCGGTGAGATATGACCATTGACCAATGATTGGTGACCAGTGAACGTTGACCGACAATTGATGGTCATTAACCAGCCAGATGAAAGAATAAAAATTAAATGAAAAATAGATAAAATTTTATAACTAATATAAAATAAAGTCAATATTTTATCAATATTTATAATATCTTTATATATTTTTAGCAATATTCTTTCAACAATTTTGTTTTTATTTTATATTAGTTTTTTTAGTTTTATCTCTTCTTCTACCCATTTTGATCATTTCTACAACTGGGTTGCTATTCGCAGTATAAAATTACTAATCACCGCAGTATAAATTTTTTTTTAAATCATTTTAACGTTGATAATATGTAGTGACATCATGTCGTAACTTTTGTTTTTTTAAAAAAACATTTCATCACTGTAAATAGTGAAAAACGCTCTCATCAAAATGAAAGATGCTAAAACCTGTTTTTAGTTCATTTGCACATTATAATTACGAATTGACATTTATTCAGTTAAATTATAGACGTTCTGATGTATTTACTACCAAACGACGTTAATATATTAAAGACGAGTCAGAATGAGCGTTTTTTTTGCCAAAAAACGCTCAAAAACACGCATGTTATATATAAACGGGACGTGTCCCGTATCTTCATTTCTCATGCACACACTATCTCTCCTCTAAATTACCTCGCCGGAATCCTCTCTTCCAGATCTTCGGACCACCGCCAGAGCCGCAGCAGGACCACCACCAGAAAAATTTTCTGGTGACTTTTTAGAAAAAAAATTCCCAAGTTGTAGATCTTGATGTAGTGATTCCGAATTTGGTGTTAGTTTTTACAAAAACTAAAAGATTTAGGCTAGATCCACAATTAAAATTCTAAAAAAAACTTGAAAACTCCATTAATGGAGTTCTTGGAGCTCGCCCCGGCAAGAGACACAACACGCTCTAGTTCGCCTCACCTGTGAAGGCGACTCACTTCAGGTCGCCTCACCAGAAGACACGAGCTGCGCCCACTCACCTCAACTCCCGACACGGAGTGCTTCAGCTCACCTCGCCAGAAGACACGAGTCTCGGAGACTCGCGGTCCTCGTCAAGGCAATCTTGCTTCGCCTCAGGACTCGACACGGGCTGCTCCAGGTCGCCTCGACAAGCGACACGAACATAGTTTGTTCCACCCGACAGTAGGAACGAACGGGCTGAGCTCGCCTTGGCGGCGGACACTAGTTGGGGCAACTCACCTCGGCAGCTAACACGAGTTGGCTAGTTTCGCCCCCACTATCAGGGCAAATTTGTTTTTTTTTTAATTTTTTATAATAAATCTTTTTAAATTTATTAAAATAATTATAAAACATAACATCTTAAAATTAACAAGTACTAATAAACCAACTTAAATATTAAATAAGAGAATGATAATTATAAAGTCAAAGAGTTACAATAATGTTTAATTCCTTTGAGAATCCCATCTTTCTTATGAGTTTGTCAACTTTGACCTTCCTGGTCAAAGGGGTTGACTAGGAAAGTCAGAGTTGACAAACTCATTAGAAAGATGGGATTCTTAAATGTATTAAACATTGTAAGTCTTGAATTATAGCCATTTCATTTTATCTTATAATAACTTAGACTCTTTATGTCTAATGTTTTATAATAATTTATACATCAATTATAACCTAAACATATAATTGTAACACTACATAAGTCCTTATAATTCCAAATGAATCTTAAGGTTCCTTAGACTTATACTAACTTTACTTAGCTAGTACATAAGGATGTAAATACATAAAATTGTTCTTTGTTCCTTGTTCTGGCCGATTTGTGTGAGGTTTTATGGTCTGATTTTTGTATATTTTTAGAGTTAATTGAAGTTAATATAGGTTATATAAGGTTATATTATCTGTTGGTTTAAATTACTTTGATATCACAGCTTAGCTACAATTAATTGTCGAGGAAAGGAAATTAACTATCGTTGTTAACTTGATGATTCCGAGCAAGCAAAAAAGTGTATTGGTATTTACTGTGAAATTAATGTTACTGTGAAATCTTACCCTGACTAATGATTGTTGGATTTATTGTTTGAATGTTGTGTGGTGACTTGGAATGAAGAATGAACTATATAGTTATAATTAACGTATTGGAATAAAGAATGAATTATATAGTTCAAAGGAATTAACATTCTCACCCCTAATTTATTTTATAACATTACAATCTTACATAATACTCAATATACATATCATTTTTGTCTTTATATTTATAACTCAAAGTTTACCACCAAGAATAACTTATAAGTCTCTTACATTTGACAGTGGTATGCTATAATTGTTCTATTGGTTTATTCTTACTTACTTGCGTAGCATATCTTTATTGTAGGATCACTTAGATTAAGGTTGATTAGACTTATAATAAGTTGATTAGAGACCATTCTGTTGCTCATGTGAGTGTGGGTTCTGATCCGTTTTTGGGCGTCGATTGATCACTTGGTTGATTAACTTGTTGATTATGAGCAAGCAAAAAAGTGTATTGGTATTTACCGTGTAACTAATGTCTACTGTGAAGTTTTACTCTGACTAATGATTGTTGGATTTATTGTTTGAATGTTGTGTGGTGAATTGGAATACATATCATTTCTGTCTTTGTAATTATAACTCAAATTTTACCACCAAGAATAATGTAACCCCCCTACCGCTAAATACACCATTACCTCGTAATCGCCTCATTAATCCTCACAACTGCAACGGAAATTCTACCAACGCAGAGAGTGTAACAACGTCGTTAGCCACCCACGTGACTATCAAGGCCTAACAATAAATACAGTACCGGTCTGATGGACTAGCAATACCCGAGTACTTATACAAATACAATAGCACTATCTTACATATTCCACACTGAGTCTCGTACAATACTTAATCAATAACGTGCATATACAATTACATCCTCAATTCCATTCTATACCGAGTTAACTACGTTCCTCAAATCGCCGATAACATTTCGGACTCCAATTCAATAATTCTTTACAAATATAGTTCCCTTAATCAACTACCCATGCTTAAGTAGCAACCCCAAACTACTCTCGGACGATAACTGCTCCAGTGTACCTGGAAAATAAAAACAGCGCCCCAAGGGCCTCAGCGAATTGCTGGCATGAAATTCGCATACCCCGCGTGCTAACGGGGGTACGCCGACTACTTTGTCGAGAACATGGGATTCATTTTAATTCAACAAGCATGCTCAATAACAATACAATAATCATGTATAACAGCGTAACATGCTCACATTCAAGGATATTCAAACAGGGAATACAATCCACACGGATATCACATCAAGCTCGGTAAATTCCTTTACCTTATTCTTAAACCTTGAGAAACCGCATCTCAAGTGAGTTTCCTTCTCGTTAATCATTATCCTATCTATTCCAACCGGATAATTTACTTATCTCCTAGATCTTTAGGCACTCTCGGTCCCGATCTAGTTCTCCTCAATTATTCTACTCCTGAATAATTTTAGGTTAAGCCTCATAGGCCTCCGGGCAGAGACATATATAGGTCTCACCACCGGGCTTTTATAATCTTAATACGGGATTAGAAACACTATCATGTTCCCTCTTTCCTATACCCAGCTTACCTCTTTAGATGGGTAAGCTCTGCCAGTCTCACTCCAATTAGGCACCACTATGTGGCACACGGCCCTACAGGGCACCACTATGTGGCACACGGCCCGGTAACAAGGGACTTCGGCTACGAAATCAGAAACAAACGCTCTATTGTTTCCTCTTCCTTGCACGTGTGACTCACAATCCCCCTAACCCAACTCTCGGGTTATTAACAATAGATACTCATATGTATATTAGTCAGCCGCATCTCTCCCGATGCTATCTTACAACTTAGGAGATTTTCCTAGTACGTTGTATTCACCGATTTAAGGGTCGCCCCTTTACTTCCATTACTAGGAGTTTGGTTATTTTCTTGCATTAAGTCACGACCTCCTATACCGGAAGTCGACTAATCGTTATAAGGGAGTTCACTTGTCCCGTGTGTCGCTATTCTCGTTTAGAGTGAATTCATAAGGTTTGGGGTTATCGTTGTCCTCAATCAATAACTCTCGTATGTTTTCCCACGTTCGGCTATTTCATGGTTCGACTCATTCTACGAGTTCCTTATCAATTGCTAAACGTTCTCCGGTCGGTCTACATCACACAGTTAGACCACACATTCAACAAGGATAATTAGCACACTCAACATGTATTTAGATATACATCAAAAGCAATAAATCATTTTCATGCTTTTATCTTGATTAAGCTGGCACACAAGCACACAAATCAGTATATCCACGTTAGCATACCGGGCATGAGAAAATCATACCTTACACCATGGGCTACTCTACCATGTCACCTTACGTTCCTCGGTTCACACTTGATCCTCTGATAATGTTTCAAACATTTCTATTAATATCAAGTTCATACGGTACGTAAACTTATTACTCCCGTGCTTACCCCGTTATCCCGTTATCCTTAGGTTACTCAAGTGTACTTAGGCTCTCAACTTTCTCATTCACTTCTAGCACTTGTTTATACTCTTTAGGACCTTTATAAGTCACCAAACAAGGCCTAAACATCATCTAAAACCATCCTTAATCAATTCCCCATCATTAGGACACTTAAAAACACTCTCTGATGTATTTTTACATTGGTATGGGTTTGTGTTCTGGTTTACAAGCCCGGACCAAAGACGGAATGAACTTTCTGCCTTGATTTTCATGTGGTCCGGGTTTGTGTCCTGGGTTATAAACCTGGACCAAACGCTGGAATCACTCTCAGGCATGTTTTTGAGGTGGTCCGGGTTTGTGTACCGATTTGCAAACCCGGACCAACCCTGGAACTGTCAAATTTTACAGTTTTTGACCAGTTTTCAACCCCTAATTCACACCTAATCATTCCCTAATCTTTCCACAAATTTCCTACATGTTCAAACACACTTAAACACTCCTTAAACCACCTTAAATCCTTGGTCACATTCACTTCCTCATTCTTGTTCAAATTCACGAATATCAATTCCCACCTTTTGCACTTTGCACACTAATGCACTTCTAACTCCCTCTTGATAGTTTACAATCTTCTACCACCTTACCAAATCACTTATTGATCATCACCACACCTTCCTAGACATTTGCACTATCTATACCCAAGTCCATCCTCTGTTTCTCAAGCCTAACACTCTTGTTCATCTCTAGCCAAATCCATGACTTTTCTACCACTTGTGCTATAGATTTTTGTACTACCTTTTTTAGTTCTCCAACTACCATTCCATGGTTACCAATCAACTCAACTCAACTTAATAAACACCTAGGTTCTCCAATTCACCAAGTCACCTTAAAACACTTATTTTCTACCAAAATTTCGCCATAGTTTCCCCACAAATCTAGCATACCCAAACTCATCAATTCTCACCTTTTTCAATCCTAAACTAGCCACACCCATAAAGGGTCATACCAGCACACAATATTTCCTTAACATCTCATCAAACAACAATATGAACACAAACTCAAACCACTTGGCTCCAAGGCCCTCAATTCAAACAACAAATCCCAAAATTTCCCATCTAACCAATCCAAGCACATTTCCACCAAATTTTGGTTCATTCTTTTAGTTTTCCCATTCCCAAAAATTCTAAAACAACAAGGTAGTAGTTAAGGTAGGTTTCATACCTTAAATTCTCACGAGTTCCCATTTCAAGTCTCCTCTTCTCTTTCTCGATTTCAGTCAATTAGGCAAGGTGATTGCCAATGCTCCAACCCAACATTAAATTAGGAAATGCGTTTAAGTAAAAGCACTTAACTCATTAATTAACTCAAGATTACAAAGAAATGCTTAAAACACTAAGATTGGCATTACCTTAGAAACCCTAGAAATGGTTTCTTGCCATGAATCAAAAGAGGGGCTCTAAACCACCATTGGAGACATGGAGAATAGCTCAAAACAAGAAAGAACAAGGCATGAGAACTGGGCAAAATCAGCCACAACAAGATATGGGAAGAAAGATGAGTTTTCCTTTGGAATTTTACCTTAGGAGAAAGAGGAGACTCCAAGCTTCAAGAATCTCTAATTTTCTCTTCAAATGGGATATGCCCATGGAGATGAACTTCACCATTTTTGGGTTTTGAACAGAGGTAAAGATAGAGCTTGGTGAGGGGAGTACAAATATGTAATTTGTTTTGCATTTGGAGCTTGGATGAAGCTTGGGCAAGCATGAGAAGGTGGGCTGCCATGGAAGGTTGAAGTCGCCAGCTTGGGGGAAGAAGAAGAAGAAAGAAATTGGCAGAGGAAGAAGAAGGAGAGGAGGGCAATACGTGAGTGGGGAAGGAATGAGAGGAGAGAGAAAGAAAAGGTACTTTATACCCTTTTTACTTTTTCACTTTTATTTCCTTTCTCTTCTTCTTATTAGCTAGCTCTTTAATTAAAAAGGAGAAGTTCTGGAGCACACTAATGAAAACCGGACCCATTAGTAATTATAAGCTGGGGGTGTTTTCGTCTTTTACAAGAAACGCTCATTAATTTACCCAGTTTTAGCACTATTCACTAATCAGGCCCGTTTTATGGATTTTTCTCGTTTCTTTAATTTTAAAGGTTATTAAGCTTCCATTAATACTTAATTATAGTTATTTGATGAACTATAATTTTTACAGGTCCGTTTGACCACTCAAAGTCACGTTTTCAGGTTTTCTCGAAAAATGTGCGCTAAAGCTTTATTAGCGTTTTTAATTCATTTTATGGCTCCGTTTTCTTCAAGAATTGTTCCCGTTGTGGAGGGTGATTTTTCAGTATGAGAGGGGTCTATCAAAATATGGTTCTTGACTAAGAAGCCTAGATCCTAAAATGTCATTCTGTGGAGGGTGAAAACCCGTTATTCTGGCATCCCTCAAATACTACTAAATCGTCTGTCTTTCCCAGAAAGCATAAGGGAGAGTGAAAGTGTGCACTACACCCGCTCTCGATGGGCTCCACACACACTTATGCCCTAAGGGAGGAAATTGACTAGAGTCGCCACCTAGTTTAACCTAAGGAACTAGGAAGGGAGGAGAAGGGTTCTAAGAACCGTTGATTGACTCTGAATTTGCTGCCTATGGATAGGGCCTATCTGGTCATACTAGAGATTCTGTGTGGGTTCGCACTGGGTTACACCCCTAAGAAGTGGCAATGACCACGACTTCGGATTGGTGCCCGAGGAAACCTCGGTCTCCAATTGTTGGGATTGCCTTCCTTCAAAACCTTTTTGAAGAGATTCATTTCAAAGCCAAATATAGGATTAGGACAGGAGGAAAGAATACGAGTGGATGAGGCAAGCTTTCCTGCCAAGCTAACGCTAAGAAAAAGAATTGATGAATTCGAATGAGTATAGAATGAAAGATTGAGAAAAAGTCTGAGGTTGAGTGGATAGTCAAAACTTGGAGTCTGATGGCTTGAAGTTTGTGGGAACCAAAGAAGACTCGAGTGTTTGAGAGATACGAGTGCCACCTTAGAGGGGAAAAGGGGTTTTTTGTTTGGAATAGGGTCACACCCTAGATGGGTTGCCTACGTACTCAACTCCCTGATGAGATCAAACCTTACGTAGTTCAGGGCTTTTGGAGGTTTCGGAGTTTTGGGGTTTTGAAGGAATTGGGGTTTTGGCATTTTGGGTCTTTGAAGGGTCAAAGAGGTTTTGTGGTCATTTTGTGAGGTTTGACAAATTGTCGGGTCTGTGAGACATTTAAAATCTTGAGATGACGGAGTCTGTGAGACGCTCGGGTCTGTAGGATGATCAAGGCTTGAAAGGGTTATGAATTTTGAAGGTGGTTGGGTGTGAGAAGCTGAGGGTATTTGAGGTGTTTGAGTTTGTTGAGTCTATGGAGATGTTCGAGTTCGTTGAGGTACTAAGACATTCGAGTCTGTTGAGCTGTTGAGAAGTTTGAGTCTGTTGAGCTATTGAGATGTTCGATTCTGTTGAGCTATTGAGACGTTCAGGTCTGTTGAGCTGTTGAGACATTCGAGTCTGTTGAGCTGTTGAGATGTTCGAGTCTGTTGAGCTGTTTAGACGTTCGAGTCTGTTGAGCTGCTGAGATGTTCGGGTCTATTGAGCTGTTGAGACGTTCGAGTCTGTTGAGCAGTTGAGACGTTCGAGTCTGTTGAGCTGTTGAGACGTTTGAATCTGTTGAGCTGTTGAGACATTCGAGTCTGTTGAGCTGCTAAGACGTTTAGAGATTCGAGATGCTTGAGTTCTCCAGAGTTTGGAAGTTCAAGGAGTTCGAAGTTTTAAGGAATTTGAGATTTATGATGTTTGGAATTATTCAGGATTTGAAATGAAATTGAATTAAATTGGGAATGAAAAGAATTTTGAATTGAATTGGATTTACATTAAGATTGAATCGGAGTCGGATTAAGAATTGAATTGGAATCAGATTGAAATTGAATTAATTTTGGATTGAAATTGGATTGGATTGGAGATGGGATTGAATCGGTTTATGGATTGACTTTGAATTGAAAATGAATTGAGGTTGAATTTAAATTGTGTGCCAAATTTGGCCTGATGGGCCAGGTTTGGGCCTTGGAAAAGTGGGCCAATTTTGGAAGTGGGGCCAGAATGAATTTGATTATTGGGCCTCAAACTGAAATGATTTTTGGGCCTCAAATTGAATGATTTACAGTTGGGATTGACATTGGATTGGAATGAATTTTGAATTGTGTATGAAGAGTGTTTGATGAGTGAGTAGGGGGGTTGATTTTGAAGTAGGTTTGGTGCTAGAGTGTGAGAGATATTGATTTTGTAGAGTGTTTGATGAGAGTATGAGAGAGATTGATTTTGAAGAGTGTTAGATGAAAGAGATTGATCTAAAGGGTGTTTGATGAGAGCGCATGAAAGAGATTTTTTTTGTAGAGTATTTGATGAGAGAGATTGATTTTGAAGAGTGTTAGATGAGAGAGATTGATTTTAAAAAGTGTTAGATGAGAGAGATTGATCTGAAGGGTGTTTGATGAGAGAGATTGATTTGAAGGGTGTTAGATGGGAGAGATCGATTTGAAGGGTGTTAGATGAGAGAGCATGAGAGAGATTGATTTTGTGAGTGTTTGATTAGAGAACATGAGAAGGATTGGTTTTGGAGAGTGTACGATGTTGGTGTATGAGAGGGATTGCTTTTGAAGGGTGTATGATGTTTGGTGTATAAGAACGAGTGGGTTTGAAGAATGTATGATGTGTGTATGATAGTAGTTGTTTTGAAATTGAAGTATGAATTTTTTTTTTAGTCTTAGACCTTAATAATTAGGGATGATTTGGAAAATGTTACAAAGGAAGGGCGTTACCCACCGACCAAACTCTATGGCCCGTTTGAATGAGGAACATCCCCGAACCTAGAAGATTTTCTAAATTGGACTCGAAACGTCCAATAAAAAATGGGCAAACCTAAAGGCTATTCTATGGCCACCTGCTCCAACCTGTTTGGCTGGTTATGGACCGAGCCTGAACAAAATTAGATTTGGGTCAAGAGTTACATGGGCCCAAACAAGATCAGTCCATACACTTACAAAATCATAGGCAAGAAATGATGAACAAATGATATGTAGGGATGAATTTCCAAGGCTATATAAACAAATATACATGCGGACATGGATTTTAAAAGCTATTCGAATAAAACAAATGTATGTAAGAAAAGAATTCAGAATCTGTCTAAGTAACTATATACATGTGGACATGGATTTTAAAAGCTATCCAAATAAAACAAATGTATGTAAGAAAAGAATTCAGAATCTGTCTAAGTAACTATATACATGTGGACATGGATTTTAAAAGTTTAAGTTATATACGTATGAAATGAATTTCGGAAGTAGTATGAGAAATGTATATACAAGAACGAATCATCAAAGCTATCTAGGTAGCGAATCAGAATTATTCAAATCTAAAACTCTCAAAAAGTAACAAGATGAGTCCTACTGTATGAGTTGCTAATTAATTGTTAGTCTTATCCTATTTACTATCTTTCAATGGTCAATCAAAGGTTGCAAGCAAGAGAATAATGTAACAGTTATGGGATGAAGTCGCAAAAATGAATAAGTCACAACACTACAACCGAAAGTAAAAACGACAAACAAATTACAAATTGATACTAATACAAGTGAAAAGTTTAAATCTAAAGCTGCTATGGGGGGTCGCATCGACGCCGCCTCACTTGAGCTGATAGGATCAGCAAGAAGTGCACCAACCGTTACACGTGTTTGACGTGGGACCCCGGTAGTCCTAGCCAAACTCCAGTTCCTTAGCCAAGCAGGTTTCCATTCCTCGAGCATTATGTACATGTCATAGGACAAAGACAAAGATACACGAGAATAGTTAGTATTGAAATGTAAGAGGATTGGGGTGTGTGCAATGGGATCATACGGCCCCCCTTTCAATGGGAGGAAAGGGGGCAATCTAATCATCTCCCGCACCCCAACCGAGAACATAGAAAAGAGTTTCAAGCTGCCAACAAAATACTAAGGATTGTAAGATAAATCAAGTATTGTGGTTACTACTCAAATTAATTCGTCATCTTAGATTACGAATCAACCAAAGTGTAGTATCAAAGATAGGAGTTGTGAGTCATATGGGATCATACCTAGAAGGGTTTATATCATTTCCCACTAAGATGAAGAGTTAATAAGGACCATCCAGGCAATGAGTGATTGATCTACCAATTATAGCATTCGGGCAACTATCACTCATTTTATGTTTTTATCTAAGAGCAAAGGGATAAACTAGTCTCAAATCAATTTCCAAACCAATGTCAATGTGCAAGGGACAAATAGTTATCAAGGCGAATCAAGTTTACAGGAAACTGATAGCAAAATTTCCAAACCCCTAGGCGACCATGAAGCCCAACAGCCCGCTGCAAGCTCAGCCATGCACAAAGCCCATAGTCTTTCCAAGCAGTCCAAGACATCAATTCTTGTCCAATCCATTACGTGTGTACCTCAGATGAGTCATAAAGCAAGGACAATCAATAGAAGTACAATACGAGTGTGCTGGAATCAAATGAATTCCAAATCGTATTCAATATGCAAAGGGGTTACAAAATTGATCAAGATATAATCAGTGTGGTTAACGGGTAGTATTTCTGAACCAGAGGGGTGCATCCAGGCCCGAAAGCCATCAACAGGGTTTATCGCCAGAGTGCAAGACCATCACCAAGTCAAGCAAATCCAGCCCACACCTTATCAGTTTTCATATGTACCTTAGCCGAAATACGAAACTAGAAGTGAACACAATGCACATGGGGTGAGTGTTTAGTCAATTACAGGTATGCCTTAGTCAAAGATGAATCCACAAGGTCAGAAGGAAACCAAAATAGGCTAACAACATAAAAGGGGGCAAATGAAATGCTGCATCAATAATGATTTTACCGACAAGCCCACTTTTATCAATTAAAGAAATAAGGTCGAATATCAGCACATCCTGCAAATATTTACAATCAAAGGAGATCAGATACAGTGTAAAAGTCGGGCAGAATATGGTAAAAAAATGAAACCAAACATAAAACCTCATTGTCAACCAGTGGATTAAGGGTGAGCTTAAGGTCCCAAAGAGTTTCATTAAACCAGACAAAGAAGATACTGCATTGAACAAGCACATATCGTGATATATGACTCAAACCAAAGAATAATATATCACTTGATCGTTCGCATCGCCAGTAAGCATGATCCAAACCTATAAAAACAAAGGCTAATATATCGCGAACAACCGGAATCAAACACTTTTCTTATCAGGTTTCGGTACATGACAGATTTGAGAGTTAGCATTCCAGATAATGAGTAGAGAGTATATCAAACACGAACCGATACGAATGACAGAAACCTTTTAAACGTTCCAATCAGAACAAGGGCCGAAGCTCGAATCAATTAGAGGGTTCTCGGTCTAACACCTTAAGAGAAGCAAAACAAAAAGAAATGTGAAAATGTTCGAAACAAATGTGCCGATGGAATCGCCTCGAGCTTTGGTTTAGCATGCGGATGACATTTGAACAAGTGTGGGAAGATAGAAGGTTCCAGTGGTGAGGTTGGCTGATTCATAATCGAACCCAACATGCTAAAATGGAACAAAACCTGCAAAACAAATTTGAATCTAGCAGAAGAGACATCAGATGAGTATACTAGAAACGGAAAGCCATAATCAAGAAAGAGACATTGAAGGGCTGAGCGTCTCGAGTGAGACAAACCAAAATTGGTTTTATCCTGGGCTCGATTCGAAGAAGTTTTTAAATCCACCTAGGGGCGGACCCACATGGGGTCCAATGGGCCCGAACCACATAGCCTTTTTATAAAATAAGAAATTAAAAAATTAGAACATAATGTAAGTATCATAAAATGACATAACTATCAAGTAGTGAATGTGGCATAGTGGTTAAGAACTAGTAGTACTAATGGTCTAGAGTTCAACTCCTCATAGTTGTCACTTAGTTCTATTTTTTCAGAAAATATTCAAGCCCCTTGAAGCACCCCAGTCCAATTCTATAGGTTGGTTTAAGATTTGTGGAGACTAGTTATGTGAGCATATAGCATCATCTTAAAAAAAAATTACAAGTACAAGTAGCTTTTATTTTTAAAAACAAGCAATGAAGAATCGTAGAGGTCAATTGTAAAATATTTCAAATATTAGTATAAAAATCAATATAAATATTTATATGTATATGTACTACATAATGGACCCCATAGGAGTAAAGCTCTGGGTCCGCCACTGAATCCACCGATTGCAAGAGCAGAGATGATGTAGTTCTGAGTTTATGCTCTAGTTTTTTTGTTTGGCTTTTGGATTTCTCCAATGAAGAATCAACAGGAAAATAGAAGCTATGGTAGAGAACAACATGGCGGGCTTTCATGGGAATCGGCATTCTCAGAGAAGATAGTGATTATCGTCTCTGGGGTTTGGCATTGAGAGCTCTTCGAGATTTGAAAATTATGCATAGTGTGGAATGTTTCAGTCAAGAGTCCCCGTCTCCCCCATCTTCAAGTTTCAACGTTTTCTCTTATGGATCTCTAGGCAAGTGACGGCTGGCAAGGGTAAAGGAGTAGGTTAGGGTTTTTGCTTTTGTTCTTGGGCTCGGTTTAGCAGGAGGGAGTATGTGATTGGTGGGCCTTGGAGACTATATCACATTGGGTTTTGTTGTTGTTTGGTTTGGATAGGATTGGGTTAAGATTAAGTTTGATCCACCGAAAAAATGAGAGGGGAAAAGGATAATTACATAGAATTTCTTACAAAATTGGGGAAAGAAAACAAAAGCTATAACTCATACATGAGTAAGATAATCAGAAACGTTAATGCTTTTTTAAAAAAATGTATATGCAGAGTAAGACTAAAAGGGCTTAGCCAATAAGAATGAAATGTTTTCTTTACAAAATAACAACATGATAATTAACAAAATAATATAAGTAAAATAAAGCGGGTGAAATACCAATGACTAATAAATTAAACTAGAAATATCTAAATAAATAAATAAATAAATAAAAGGGTAAGTCTAAAATAGGTTACTGTTCAAAAATTCATTTTTGGAAAATTGGGTTTTTCTAAAATGCTTGAAAATTGGTTAAAAAAATTGTCGTAAAACGATGGTTTCATTTTGGCATACACGTAAATACATTTTGAAAAAAGAAAGGCAACGACCCCTCTTATTTGAATTATTATCTCGGAATTTGCTTTATGGGGCAAGAATTTTTGGTGTCTACACCTGTATACTAATTAGGCATTATTAAGCCTTGGAAATCCATCTAAGACCCTTGTCGAGGTCGTATTCCTCCTATGGTTCCGTAGCACTCATTTTTACGTATTTCGTTTTTTAAGCGTTTTCTCTTTTCTTTTGGATTTATTTTCTTTACCCAAAATTCTTTAGGCACTATTAGGCCTCTACAATTCATATTAGAATAATTTTATCACCATTTTTAGGTTTGAGGCATTTCTCAGGGGTCATACTTAAATGAGCAGCACCCTGAAAATGCCTCACAATAGAAGAGGGTATCCTCACCACTTATAAAGTGGTAGTTCGTTCCCCCTCCTGGCCGATGTGGGAGGCGCCTGAAACGGTATTGAAGATGCTCCACACCGATCCGTTACCACACCAAGATGTATAGTGGTTCGGCCAATAATCCAGCCTACGTCCACTTCTAGACAGAGCTATTATTCATTCTTTGGTCTACAACTCTAGAGAGCTTTTGGGGATGAGCCCTCTCTATTCTAACTTGAGACCCTTACAAATGAGCCCCTCTACTCCTATTTATAGACTTTCTATCTCTAGGTTTACCCTTTTGCCCCTATACATGTGATAGCATTACATAAACACAACTATCAGTGTGGTAACGGATCGGTGTGGAGCATCTTCAATACCGTTTCATTTGGCGCCGTCTGTGGGAAGCGAACAACCAACAATGGTGACCACGATTAGCCACGGCGGGAGATAGTCGTTCGATCGGAAAACATAGAAGGGAGGATCTTATGAATCTCCATGCGTAGAATTTCACCAAGAAACGAACAACCAGAAAAGGTAACCACGATACAGCCACGACTGATCGCAACTGTTCGATCGAAACAATGGAATTGAAGGATATCACGAATCTACATACGAGGAATTTCATCAAAAAAAAAGCATCACAAGAAACAACAGCATCAAACTCCGAACGAAAATTCTCAATCAGAATCGCAAGAAGAGAACCAAAGACAATGGAATTCTCCAGGTCCAGATGACGATAGCGTCGGTATCAAGAAAAACAAAACTGTGACGAATCACATCGTCAATCGCTACGAGGAGCGAAAGTAGAGTCGGATCCAAGCAAGAAGAACGAAGGATACATAGATGAAGAATGAGCGTGTAACTCAAAATTTTTATCCACCAATCTCGAAACTACGCCATCACAAGAAAGAGATTCCCTCTAGTTTCGCGTAATCAGGATCAAAACAAAGGAGTCTCGGAGATCAGTTTGCAGAAGTCGAAAGGGAAGAAAATCGAAGGAAGTAAATCCCGAAGGAATCAACTCAAAAGTTGACTTTCGATGATCATGAAGCACGAAAACGACTGCGATAACTGCCGCATAGATTTCGAGGGACAGATCTTGTTCGAAGGTTCAATATCGCTTCTCGATATGTAGTCATGAGTTGATCCGTGACGGCACCGCTACTGCTATGAGCGGTATATCAATTCAAGACGGAATTCCTGAATAAATTCAGACCTGGCCACGTTCTTCATTTAAAGACCGGGCGTAGCCTCTAGCCATCAAGAAGGTGCTCTAGCTACCGGTGGGAGGACAAGGCCCTGTAGAGGCTTCTCCCGGCGGTTTTGGTCGGGGCGGCATCTTAACTCCGGAGCTTGAAAATAAGATCGCAAGATGACGGTAAACATTTCTGTTCAAACCTGACAGCAGAAAGCTACCGGTACACTTTTCAAATTGCATATTACTCATTTCTGCTACATCGGTAATGACTGTTACAGCGGTTTAGTTTTTATTAATGTCCAAATCATCCTCTGTTTCTGCTCATTTGAAAGGCTGATTGGTTAGTTCTTAGGCTCCCTCTATTGTTATTGTCGGAGGCTTAGTCATATAAGCCGGAAGCATTCATACCTGTGTACAGAAGGAGGATCACTTCTATGTTATCTGATTGGTGAGCTGAGCTTCATTTAAACAGTTTTACAAGTGGTATTTTGTTATAAAGGATATTACTCGAACTCTACTTTGTTTCTATGCTGATTTAGAGCATGTTGCTGCTACATAAACTGTATATTTTAAAAGAACATCGCTTCAGATATAAATGCTTGGGTAGTAAACTGTTTCAAGCATGCTTTCCAGGGAAGGCACCATTTTACTGTTGAATATTATATGAAAGACTCTCCTTTATTTTCCCTAAAGTCTGTTTACTGCTGCCATATGCTCAAATTCAAGCAAAGCTTCACTCACTTCTTCAGTTGCCTGGGAATATATTCCCTGTCTTCTAACCAACGTTGAAATCCATGCTCATGCTTTTTTGCTTCTATACAAAGCCATGATAGAACCTCTTTTGCCTGATTTTATTTTGCTTGGTAAAATTATATGTGCCTCGATACGAGCTGATAAAAATGGTATAAAGAAAGTTTTATCTGTTATGCTCTCTTAAGGTGGCCTAAAAATCGTTAGACATCTTCTTGTAGCTGCTGTTTGGTGTCTCTTCCTGAGTATATTTGCAGTTAGACTTAAAATAAAGAGTTCACAAGCTCGGACATACCGACAATATTTTTGCTTTACTTACGGAAGAGCTCGTCGACTCAAGCTTTGCCCCCAGTGATGTTAGTCCTTCGGAGTTGGAAATGGGTTCGCAGTCCCCATCACGGAAGCAGTACGCGCATCGGTATCGGCTTGTAATAAGGCAGGCGATTAGATTGATTCTCCGCAGGGAAATGAGCCGTGAAGAACCGAGGTGACAATAGGAGCTTCCGGAGTCCAAAGCTAAAAATCAGCAACGCGTCCACATGCAACTTCTCACCCACCAGAGGTACGTCTTCGGCCTCCGGAAGAATCTTGATAGCGACACCGGCGGAAGTTAGGGAAAATGGTTTACCGGAGGCATCATCGCAACTTCAAAATCTTCATCGGTAGAAACATTGCGTCTTCACCGATGGTAAGCTTGTCATCCCCACCGGTAGCCTCATTCCAGGTGACATTTTAATCCCAAGAAGTGAATCGTAGAGGCAGTCCTTCTCCACCAGTAGAATTGTCTCCTTGGTCGGTAGCCAACTGCGGGTCGCGTACGGTAAAATTTTATCGACAACCCCTTTCACTGGTAGCAGGATAAAACAACTACGGGCAATTCTGATAAGGCCAGAGGAGGAATTCCAGATCAGAAGCAGCTGCGCCGTTCGATGAGATCTATCAGTTCAAAGTCAGAGCTAAAAGAAAATGCGCAGAAAGTACGGAACGCACAGATCCAGGCGTCCCCGGTAGAAGATTGGGTTGTGGCTTCCGATAGAGATTTTGATATCCTCTCCGACAGAAATTTGAAAATCCTCTCCGAAGCTATTGGCGATGATTAAATGGAATACTCTCCAGACAGCTACAGCAACGATGGCCTTCAGCGAAGTTCCTTCTCATCTTGACCAGTGGTGTGGATCAGAGCGCTGAGAATTACCACCGCACGGTATTACAGTCCCGGGGCTTGGACTAGAACAATGCCAAGTTTCCGATAGGAGTTGGGATAAGTGGTTTACCGAGGCCATATCCCTTCTCGGAGGCCATTTTCTTCTCGGAGGCCAGAATCTTACGGAGGGGTATCGAGTACACTGCAGAGTTTTGCAACAGTGAAATATTCAACTCCCTCGGGTAAAAGCCATTTTCTGCGTCCGGAAGCGCTCCCGCTTTTCATCCATCATTGCTTCCGGTAGATTCAGTCAGCTACAGGCACAAGAAGTATGCCGCCGTGAAAACCGAAAATTCATCAAGGTCGTGAGAAATTGAGGTCGAGAAACAAGAGGCAGGAGCGAATGATTTCGGACACAGGGAAGGATCAGTCTCAGGCAGTGGTGGACATATTGGTTTGCGGCAAACCAGTGCCAATAGGAAAGACTACGAAAGCGACATCGGACCGACTATCACAAATCATGTATAACAGTCTTCCGGAAGTCTAAACCCAGTGTTTTCAATCAAGGTCCGGACACAATATTTGGGCTACCAGTGGGACTTTCGGT
This sequence comes from Limonium bicolor, assembly GCA_023374045.1. Classification (NCBI taxonomy): domain Eukaryota; kingdom Viridiplantae; phylum Streptophyta; class Magnoliopsida; order Caryophyllales; family Plumbaginaceae; genus Limonium; species Limonium bicolor. Next base: position 3,912,061 of record CM041779.1, on the reverse strand, counting down.
CACAGGCACCTCCGGTAAAAGCATTGAGCTGAAATACGCGGGTATGCGGTAGTACTTCACACTCAAAGGAGTCTTTACTTCCGGAGGCATGAGAAATTCAATGAGAGTTCCAGTACCAATCGGGATCTGCCCAAATTCATCGGTAAAGCTAATCCACCGATAATATCATTCGACCGGTAAAAAAGAGGTACCAAATTTTTTGATATTTCATTATAAATGTTGTTTGCAACTGGAAGTTTACAAAACTTTCTCTGGAGGATTGATCACCCTCTAGTTTTCAAAAAAGAGATATTTAAAACAATTTCTGATTTACTTAAAACAAAGACCAGCGAGTCTTGAAAAAAAGAGAAGAGAAAGAAAAAGAAAGACAAAAAAAAAAAAAGAATGTATCCGACGACCTCACCATTGGCCATGGGAGAGTGTTTTGTATCCGACGATCTACCATCAACGATGGTAGTGTAATTCATCCGACGATCTCACTGTCAGCGTCCTGGCAGTAGAGTGTTAATCCGACGATCTCACCGGCTCAAAGTCGGTAGAGTGTTAAATCGACGATCTCACCATGTGTACAGTGGTAGAGTGTGAAAGCATAAAGGTGTAACTAAGGGGTTACCAAAAGAGATCTTGGCAAAAAAAAAACAAAAAAAGCAGTATGAAATTATTCATTATCAGAATCTCCAACTTTTGAGAAGCAATAGAATTTGTAGGAGTTCCTTTTTGTTCAACTCAGACTTGTGCTGTCCATGTACTTAGAAAGGCTGCTCTAAAAAACCTATAGGCTGTATATTTGGGTTTTTTATCCCCGTGATTAATATGCTCTAAAAAGAAACTTTTGGGAAGTCCGGTCGCTCCGGGCAGCCCAAAAGACAAGTATCTTTTAATCTGTTAAATTTAGGTATGCAGGACCAAGGAAATGAAGTGATTCAAGCAGGAATCTGATTATGAAGTAATATCCCATTATTATTATTATCTCGGACTTCTTGAGATTATTATGGTCTTCTGGAATTATTATGGCCTTCTGGAATTATTACGGCCTTCTGGGATTATTATGGCCCTTCGGAATTCCAGATCTTTTGGATTTCTTGTTATGGCACGGTCAAGGAACGGAGACCTCCTCTAAGGATTACAAGTGGGACTTCATCGCCCCAGGAACATGTGGGACTTCTTCGTTTCCGGAAGACAAGCGCTTACATAGGCTAAAATTTTTAAGTTCATTTCCTTTTTAGGTAAAAGAAAAAGAACTTGTGGGACTAGGAGATATATAGTAGAAAAGAAAAGAGTACAGACTGTAAATTTCATCTTCTTTTTATAAGTTCCACTTTTTAGTGTTAAAAGTAGAACTTGTGGGACTGATGTAATGGTATGAAATATACCATGCGGAAGGTCAAAGCATCTACCAGAGGCCTACTAGCGGAAGGACTACTATCGGAGACCAATTGTCGGAAGGCCTGCTACCGAAAGGCCCCGATGCGGAAGGATCTACCAAGAGAGTCTACCGGAGGCCAATTGTCGGAGGCCTGTCGATGGAAGCCCTACTACCGGAGGACCCGCTACCGGAAGAGCTGCCATCTAAAGGATCGCTACCGATAGAGCTACTACCGGAGGGATTATTGTTAAAGTAACGGTCCAAAAGAGTTAGTCCGGTGCGGAGGCAAGTGTCTCAGTCCGGAGACCCGTAAAAGGACTGATAGTTGTGTTTATGTAATGCTATCACATGTATAGGGGCAAAAGGGTAAACCTAGAGATAGAAAGTCTATAAATAGGAGTAGAGGGGCTCATTTGTAAGGGTCTCAAGTTAGAATAGAGAGGGCTCATCCCCAAAAGCTCTCTAGAGTTGTAGACCAAAGAATGAATAATAGCTCTGTCTAGAAGTGGACGTAGGCCGGATTATTGGCCGAACCACTATACATCTTGGTGTGGTAACGGATCGGTGTGGAGCATCTTCAATACCGTTTCAGCGCCCTCATACCAGAGGTATCACACTCTACCCCCCTTAAAGATCCTAGCGCCCTCACAGGCCCGCTAGCACATCGACCTGGGTCTGGCTCTGATACCAAATGTAACATCCGGCCCAGCCAATCCAACCCACTACTGTGATATTGTCCGCTTTGGCCGCAGCCGCACGATTTTATTTCTCAGGGGTCATACTTAAATGAGCAGCACCCTGAAAAGGCCTCACAATAGAAGAGGGTATCCCCACCACTTATAAAGTGGTAGTTCGTTTCCCCTCCTGGCCGGCGTGGGAGGCGCCCTCATACTAGAGGTATCACAAATAACTTATACGTATGCTATAATTGTTCTGTTGATTTACTATTACTTACTTGTGTAGCTCATCTTAACTGGGTTGCTTTAACTTGTGCAGTGATGGATAGGTTGAAGAAAGCTGTGATGAACGAGTACACCAAAAAGAAGAAGGATAAAAATGTGAAGCAGCCAATGACTGCTTCGTACCGTTGTGAGCACGGTGCCGGAGTTGATCCTTCACGGCACTCGTCTTTCCAGCCACAGCAGGGTCATGTTGAGCCTGCACGACACTCATTAGTCCAGCCACAACAGGATCATGCTGAGCCGACACGTCACTCATCATATCACCCACAACAACAGCCCATCATGGACCCATCCCCTGCCCAATCATTCAACGATTCCAACCCAGTCACACACATACCTAGGAGGAAGATGCTTGCAGCTTCATCCTCTATAGGTTGGTAATCTGCTGATCTGGCCGAGCTCCGAAGCTCCAGTTACAATATAGAGTGTTTGAGTAGCCACCACGTGGGGCATGTGGAGGCACAGACTTCTGCTGGTGGTAGCTATCATAACCACCATGTGGAGCATGCGGAGGCACAGACTTCTGCTGGGGGTAGCTATCATGACCCCCAGAACCCTCCGGATGTTGCAGCAGCCATTGACATGGACATAGATGAGGAGGAGGCTGAGGAGACGGATGAGGATGAGGGCCTAGACGAGGATGACCCTGATCATGAGAGCGCGACTGATGAGGAACCTGCTCTCGTTATGGAGTCCATTATTCCCACTTTCTAAAGGCTTAATGAAGTACCAGTACCCAGTGGTCCACTAATGACTAGTGTCATCACCAATTTTGGGGGGCATGTCGCCATTGACCAATGACTAAGGTATGTACTATCTTATCTTTCACTTTGGCAAGTAGATTTAATTATTTCTTCATGCGTGTGTATAATTTGTGGTAATTATCTAGGACCGGGGTGTTTTGGGATTTAAACCCTGAAACCCTATAATCACGAACTAGCCATTTAGCGGGGTTCCTTGCAAAAGGGCAAGGAATATGATTATGCACTCAGGATTGGATCATCTACTGGATGTCACATGGGGTAACAACAACATGTCATTGATCTCGGTCTTGTGAAGAGGTGGCAGCCGGACACCAATTCTTACCACATGCCTTTTAGAGAGATGACAATCACACTTCATGATGTGTGGCAGATACTGAGGATCCCAATCATTGGTCATCTGGTTGTGGGAATCCGTCAAACAGTGAGCTTAAGGAATCAATGGCTACGTTGTTAGATTTTCAAAACGATGTTCAACAGATGACATAATTCATGTGGCATATTGGTGTTGTTCAGATATGTCCACTTATAGAGTGGTGTTCGACCGGGCAGAGGGTACCTATGAAGGAGGCGTGCAGTTGGCTCTACTATGCGATCGCTACTACCATCTTTGCTAACAAGGGGCATTCACGCATAAGTCCTCTACCATTGTAGTTAGTCACCCCCGTGAGTAAACATGCGAAGCTAAAGAGGTATGCATGGGGAGCAGGTACTCTTGCGTGCTTGTATTGCCAACTGGGGATAGCATCTCGTGCTGACTGTACTAGCACTACTGGCTCTTTGACCCTTCTCGAGGTAAGTGTTTTAATGTACAACAATGTGTAATAAATATTCATGAATTCACATTAATAGTTGGTATAATTTATTTTTAAAATTTCCGTAGTGCTGGATATATGCATACTTCCCCACTCTTAGACCAGCAGTTATTACTGATTGGCGTGATGGGGATGATAGACCGTGGGCTATAAGATGGGTCAGGTCCACCTCCCAACAGAAAAATAAAGATTCCTTAGAGAACTACCGCAAGCATCTAGATGCTCTGACAACAAGAAATGTAAGTAGTGCAACAATTTCAATTTGTATTATTTACATTATTGTTTCTTATTGATGCTTACGTTTCCCTGTGATCCAATGTAGATTGATTGGTTGCCCTACGGTCACGAGAAGGTGAATGAGAACAAGGGTCGCACTTGGTACAGGGGTACCTTGCAGTACATGAGCGTGAATGAGCCATATATACTGGAGCGTTGTCTTCGCCAATTCAGGTACGTTCAGTGTATCCCATCTCCCCTATTAGACCGAACATTAGATCCAAAAAAGAGGGAGAAAGGGAACCCCCTATAGATGTGTGTACCCCCCCCCCCCCATGTATAGTGTGTGGGACACCACACGTGAGTGAGGTCCTGATACGGGGTTTACTAAGAGACGGGCGGCGCTGCATGCATGTGACAGAGATTATCTGGATTGGTACGTCAAACACACCCATCTGAAGATCATGAATCCTAACATGTACGAAAACACCTTCGTTCATCGGTTGGATCCCGCCTTAGTAAGTTGATTTATTCCTTTGTATAATTTCAGCTGAATATAGCATTTTATGAATTCTAGGATAACTTTGTAATATTATGTTACAGCTCATGAGTGAGGCAACTGAGGTTGGTAGGCCTTACTTTCCTGGGAACCGTAGCTGGGACTGGCATTACTACCGTGAGGAGATGCCAGACGAGGAACAGAGGTAAACTGAACAGGGGATAGATGAGGTCTTCAGTACCTTATCTATATGGGATTCATACTATCACCAGTACGGCGCGCCATAGTTTAGGGGTTTATGTTTTTGTTGTTTTAAGATACAGTATGGATGGTTTGTTGACTTTGTACATTTACTTGACTAAACTGTTTGTAGTTATAATTGTTCACCTTTCTCCACCTCTTCTTGTTTTTCTTTCTCCACTCCTTATTCTCAAAAGACTACCATCTTTATTGTTCTTCTTCTTTTTTGTGCGATTAGAACTTAAACCGGAAGAAGAAAAATACTGATGAATCAATTTTCCTTCATTAATCTATTTCATTCATAAGACATCCTGATTGCGCTCAAGTGTCATCACTTCCCCCACACATATTCATAAACATAGATTATGATTATAACTTTCCTAAAATAAAATGATAAAGAAAATGATTCCTGGCAAACCTCAGCATTATCTGGTATAAACATGGAGGATTCAACAATATGGCCAATGTTCTGCACTAGAAGACTATTTATGACATTCAAATACTTCTCGTTAGGGAGTAATTCAGTGTTGGACCTCCGTTTCTTCAACATTGGCTTGGATGTAGAAAAGAAGTTTTAGAATGTTTCATCCATCACTAACGATCGAATTTTAGCCCATCTGTGTCTCCAACCGCTAGACAAGATGTTGATCCTTACTTGGTCGACCAGGGGTAACTTTTCAAGTATTCCTTCTATCACTACATTTGGAAGGTTACTGATCCTATCCATAAGCACAAGATAAGATGGAGCTCAGGGTTTGGTTACAGGCCTAAATTAAATCTAGAAAAGTATTACAACATGTTTATTCCACGTCCAAACATCTACCAAAGATTATTATAAATCCATAAAAGTATAACAACACGTTTATTCCACTTCCAAACATCTACCAAAGATTATAAATCCAGAAAAGTATAACAACACATTTATTTCACGTCCAAATCTACCAAGCGGAACAAACCTAATGTTTATGCATCAGAGAACTGAAATATATCAAAATATAGAAATTCTTTACAGAAGTCCTAGTATAACAACATGTTTATTCCATGTCCAAACATCTGCCAATGTGCTGCACTAGAAGACTATTTATGACATTCTAATACTCCTCATTAGGGAGTAATTCAATGTCGGACCTATGTTTCTTCAGCGTTGGCTACTATTTATGGCATTCTAATACTCCTCGTTAGGGAGTAATTTAGTGTTGGACCTGTGTTTCTTCAGTTTTGGCTTGGATGTACAAAGAAGTTATAAATCCAGAAAAGTATATCCCAAGGGATCCCTTCCAACACAAAAGTCCTAGAATTCAAACCCCATGAATCATATAATTGAAAGTGAATAACTATCTAATAATCCAAACATCTACCAAGCGGAACAAACCTAATGTTCATGTCACGAGAACTAAAATATATCAAAATGTAGAAATTCCTAACAAAAGTCATACAATTCAAACCCAATGAATCACAGAATTGAAAGTGAATAGCTATCTAATAATCCAAACATCTACCTAGCGGAACAAACCTAATGTTTATGCCACAAGAACTGAAATATATCAAAATGTAGAAATTCCTAACAAAAGTCCTAGAATTCAAACCTTATGTATCACAAAATTGAAAGTGAATAACTATCTAACATCCACCAAACGGAACAAACCTAATGTTTATGTCACGAGAACTGAAATATATCAAAATGTAGAAATTCCTAACAAAAGTCCTAGAATTCAAACCCTATGAATCACAGAATCGAAAGTGAATAACTATCTAATAATCCAAACATCTACCAAGCGGAATAAACCTAATGTTTATGTCACGAGAACTGAAATATATCAAAATGTAGAAATTTCTAACAAAAGTCCTAGGATTCAAACCCCATGAATCGCAGAATTGAAAGTTAGGGTTCATTCCGATCAGCAGTCATGTAAACGCTTTCTTGATCCTAAGTTACATTGTATGTGAGGAAATGTAGCAGAAATTGCTCCTCTTCATCAGCGTACAACATACAAATAATCACTCCTTGTGTTCAATACAAGTTGTTTCTGATGTTACTACCTCGAGAACTGAAATATATCCAAATGTAAAAAGCTTAAATGGTTTTATGTTATAAGTTACATTAATATAAACATATGGGATCATTTCATTACAAACCTAATGTTACTACCACGAGAACTAACAAGATCAATTACGCAATAACCAATAACCTTATTATTTCCTGAATTTTGTCTCTCTATTCGCTGTGCTATTACATTACATTGCATCTCATAAGTTGGTTCTTGCTGTTGGAAATCATAATCACCGGGCTCAATAGGATCATAAAGAACAAGTAATGGAATATGATAGATGAAATCATTATACTCCATATAATTCTCCATCATTCGGTGAACTGATGTATCAGTTCGTACATGTATAAAAGTCCACTTGTAGTCGCCCTCCAGCCCCAAATACACTATTGTTGCTATGTTTCTTTAACTTAGTTGTTATAACTTAGTTTTTTTTTAACTTAGTTGTTGTAACTTAGTTATTGTAACTTTGTTGTTTTAATCATTTTGACTGAAATTTGGTCATTCAATTCTCATTTGTTTGAGAAAAAAGTGTCTCCCCATAACATTCAAACTTATTCAACTAAGTTTGGTAAAAAAATAGTAATACTGCAAATAGTAAAGTTTTTACTATTCGCAGTACAAATTAATTTTAAATCATATTAATAGTGTAAACACATAAATAACAAATCCAACACTTAAAAAAAAAAGATTCCAGTATTGATTACAACAAAAAATAACTAGCAAAATTCGCTACTAATCAACTACAAATTTCTTGGGTTAAATTACTTTCAGATATCATTTTTTGAAAAAAAAACACAGGGACACATCATTACACGTTTACAACGTTAATATGATTTAAACAAATTTTGTACTGCGGTGATTAGTAATTTTATACAGCGAATAGCAACCCCATTTCTACAAAATAAGTTATTTTTAACTGTTTACACATTAATATGTTCTGAAACATTATATTATATTATAAGCTACTTAATCTACTTTTGAATTTTTTTTTATAAATTATCAAGATTTTATTATTCTTTTTACAATTGTTCTATTTTCTATATTTTTTTTACATCTAGTGGTATATTATGAACTTTTCACATAATTGTTAACTGACAGGGACATTTTCATCTTTTTTCTTGCGGATCATTAGCTAAAATGACTTTTCATAAATTTTAGAGAGTCACAGTGAAATTTCATTACTTTCTAACATTTTACTAATATTTTATGAATTAAAAAAACATTGTGACATTTATGAAAATTTTTCTATATTCAAAAGCTTAATAATATTAGAAAACCGTCAAAAACGAAATAATCAAGTTAGTGAGCTATTCTTCATTTATACGTCACAAGTTTAACACCTTCATCGCCCATAGAATATAATTTAGGATTGTACTTCAAAAAATAATATAGAAAACCGCAAATCCGGAAATGGATTGAATCTAGCCTGTATTACGATATTTGGGCCTTAACCTAGGCTCGTGTAATATCTTCATGAATCTAGTCCATACTCTGTATATGTATAGTATAATATACTCATGTCTTCTCATCTTTGCTTCTATTTAAATTTTTTTTTTTGAAAGAGTTGAGCTATTTAACTTTGTCTTAGAATTAACAACTTTTATCCACATTACAACTTCAAAAATAAAACAACGAGAAATAAGAAAAAACATAACCACATCGCAAGCAGCGTGGAGATGGTGCAAGCGCGCCGCGTACAACAATGGTGCGGTAACTTGAGTTGGCAGTCAGTCAGCAGTCCAGTCAGCTGCTGATTGTACTGTATTTTATTATATTAATTTTATTATTGTATTTTATAAAATAAGTCCAAATGTAAAAAAATTATACCATTGTTCATCTAAATTCATGCTCTTCAAAATAAGACCAGACATGGATATGTTTTGAGAATTTTAAAATTTTATATTATTTATATGTATATATTCATATATAAATAAGACTTATGATTCATAACATCATTTTAGTGTATCATAATATCACTTTTAATGAATCATAATATCAAAATTAATGAATCATATCTTCATTTTAGTGTATCATCGCAACATATAAGGGTAAAAAATTTTACCACAATAATACAACACAAAATAATATTTGGTATATATGAAAAATACGCGATTCATCATATAAGGTTTAAAATACACCATACAACAATGATAATACACTACAAAACAATAATGATTTTTATCGGTTCTGAAATTTGTTATCTAATTCACCACTTAGTTAATGAATCATAATATCAATTTTAATGAATCATAATATCAAAATTAGTGAATCATGTCTTCATTTAAGTGTATCATCGTAAACATATAAAAATAAAAATTTCAAACAAAATACAATAAAAACAATATTTGGTATGTATGCAAAATACATGATTCACCATATAAGGTTTAAAATACACCATACAATAATTATAATACACTACAAAACGATAATGATTTTTATCAGTTCCGGTATTCGTAATCTAATTCACTACTTATAATTAATGAATGATAAGATCAATATTAATGAATCATAATATCAAATTAATGAATCATATTATCATTTTAGTGTATCATCATACACATGTAAAAATATTTTTTTTTAAGTTGTCAAAACATATCCATGACTGGTCTTGTTTTGAAGAACTTGAATTTAGATGAACAATGATATAATTTTTTTTTCATTTTGGACTTATATATTAAAAGTTATAAACATTCAAAGTTAATATTATAAAAAGATAACCCAGTCAGCAAAAATAATCCAGTCAGCAGCTGACTAGGCTGCCAAATGGCTAGACTGTACAAAGTATCGGTGCGACCGGCCCGTTACTTCGAATTTGCCCATCACAAGATGCCAAAATAGTTGTGGAAAAATCATCAAACAAAATTAATGAGTCTGCGATTATTCTCTAACATTAGGTAGTAGTCTATGACAATCTTTGTTGACCGGAGACGATTGAAACATAATACAAAGTAATGAAATTTAGCTAGCATTCATCCTTTGCTTCACCGTGCAGCCGGGAGGAGGGAGAAAGGCTCCCATTCTCTCCATCACCCTTTGTTTTTATCATTTTCTAGTTTTTTTTATAAATTTTAAAGGAGTCGCATGTTTATTTCAATCACCAATTTGATCCTGTCACTACTGAAAAAAAAAACGTTTTTATATGTCTTTTGGAACGTTTTATAAATGTTTTTTATGTCAGCGACGTAAATGGTCGAACCTCTTAATGAACGTGTTGTAAGCGTTTTTTTATACATTAATTTAAAAGAACGCTTATTGCTAAAGTGTTTTTAAGGTGTGTAAGGTGGCGGGAATCTACGAGGCATAAAGAACGCTTTCATCTTGAAGTGTTCTTTATGTCTGACTATAAAAAAATGTTTGTTTAATATAAGCGTTCTTTATGAAGTTTTATAAAAAACGCTTATATTGATAAGCGTTCTTTATGACATTTGGCGCGAGAGTATAAGAAACGCTTATACATATAAGCGTTTCTTATATGGTCCTTTTTTTATATTTTTATTTTTATACAATTTATTACCTTGCGCATAACACAAAATTAAATCACAAATTGTCATTCACAACCTGTTTGCATTATATATACCAGATCAACCAAAATGGTGAATTTTAATAGATCAACAACAGTACTTTGTTTGCATTAATATTATACTAGCGCACATAGGCTTAAGTGTGTAGTACCGATCAACTACAACATTTGTAACTAGCTAGTTAACCAAACTACTAAAAATGGTTCAAGTTCGATCATAACATGTACAATACAACCATTTGAAAAAACAAAAGATAGCTACATGACTCATGACTTCTTCTGATCAATTTAGTGCTTTCAACACATGTGTGCTAGCTCCTTGACAAACTTGAGATCGGCTTGTGAATAAGTATTGAGAAGAAATCAACAAGCTGCACGCGAGAATTATAAAAGCAATTAAGTACACCATTTAAACTTATCCAAACATGCGCAAATAGTTAAATCACCAATTCAAACACAAAAGTACTTATAATACGTACCTGAGAAGAAATTTTCAATTCGCTAAGACAGTTGTTACCTCTGTTAAAGATGGAAGTACCAACGATCATGATGATTCTTCTACTGATACAAAAGAGACAGAAGAAGAAAAGCATGATACAAAAGAGACAGAGGCAGATATAGATGAAAGGATGAATGAGAACTCAGAAACGGAGAGGTTGAAGAAATTGGCTAAAAAGTTAAGTGAGACTGCCACGAAGTAGAGTCTAGTGGAGATTAACGAATTACTGGCCCACTTCATGACCTTGAATGAAGAAAATGGTTTTCTAGAATAGTTGTATGAGGAGGAGAAGAGGAAACTTAGTCGATTATATGGTGGCATGGGGGACTATATGAAGATAAAGTGGTACCAGATCGCCCGGTTGATGAGTTTCATGTATTATGGATGGAGATGGAGAGATGGAGAAGCTAGGCACTTCTCCATATCCAGTTTCGATTGGATTCTCATCTTCTTTCAGTTTTGAACATCGATAGGTCTGAGAAATATTTAAACACTAGGACATGAATGTCTGTAGATTGCATGCAGTCATTTGGAATACTAGCCACACACTGTTGATGTGAGGTGCATCGTACCTTTTAAAAAAAACTAGATGAAGTTTTTTAAACGATGTACTTAACCTTTGAATAAACTTCCTCGAAGGTCAATGGTTTACATGTAAACATTTTTACAATAGTTTTTAAATGTTCTGAACATGTGTCCTCCTCGCATACAGGACATGCAAATGTGCCTTTCACTGTGTACCCAGACAAGTTACCATACGCAGGGAAGTCATTGACTATACAGAAAACAACGCCTTAAGCATGAAATTTTCTCTTGCATAGGCATCATACACCACGGTACCCTCATTCCACAATAACTTCAAATCATAAATCAGTGGGGCGAGATATACATCAATGGTATGACCTGGCTGCTTGGGAACGGATATGGGAGTGATAACATTATGTACTTTCGTTTCATACATAGCCATGTGGGAAGATTGTATATCACTAGCAAAACATGCCAAGTGCTATGTTGACTGCTCAACGTACCATACGGGTTCATCTCATCAGTGCATAATCCAAGCCTCAGATTCCTGTTTTCATCGCCGAAATCTTTGACCGTCTGTTGATGTTTCTCCACTGAGGTCCATCTACTAGATGTCATAACTTCTCATCACTTTTTCTACCCTCTGCGTGCCATCGTAAGTTTTTTGCATCAATCGGATTGGCAAACAACCGTTTGAATCTAGTTATGAACGGTAAATACCACAACAGTTTAGCTGGAGGACTCTTGTTATGAATGGAGGAGTCACCATCCTTATGCTTGTATCGTGACAACGAAAATTTTGGACACTTGTCTAATTGTTCGTAATCTCCCCTATACAACACACAGTTGTTTGGGCATGCATGAATCTTTTTGTACTCAATTCCCATTGGACACATCCATTTCTTTGCTTCGTAGGTGGTGGTAGGCAGACTGTTACCATCAGGAAACATATCATGAAGTAACTTAAGAAATGTTGTGAAGCTCTTGTCACTCCATCTATATCTCCCTTTCTGAAATACCCCAAACCTAAATATGTTAATTAAATGATAAACTATGGTATAATAAGGCTAAACGTGCCTTAGAAATGTTAGTAAGCAAGTTAAACCATAGTAAACACAATAAAGCGCCATTAAGACAATTTGGGCAAAAACATGCTCTAACCTTGGGATAAACTTGGTTAGGACCCAAAGAGCCTACCAAGACATTATTAACATGATAAAGGACATGTTAAACCAATTACTAAAGAAAACCAAGCTCAAAAACGAGTTTAAACACAAAATGTGATTTAAGGAGTCTTAAAGCACGTTTTTAAAAAATTGTCTTGGAAATGGGTTTTGAGTGGCTAAATGTCCATCATTACACCTTAATCAATATGTGTACTACTTAGTATCACATTAGGAAGTCTAAATCAATGGGAAATCAAAAATTTCACAAATATGTGCACTAATTTGTGAATAGTACTCAAATAGTGCTTAATTTATCATTAAGTCAACATAAGTTGTTTAATTGGTAAAACTAGCTCCAAAATACCCTATTAACAAAAGGGGTCCGGTTTTTCAACATGGTGAGTCACCACCATTTATTAGTTAATTAAAGAAAGGAAGGAAAAGTAAGTAAAAGAGGATAATACCTTTAGAAGTCAAAATACCTTCAAAAGACTACCTCTCTCCTCATTCTTGTAACACCCCTACCGCTAATACCGTCATTACTGTACAATACTTAACTTCGCAGCGGATAATATATACACAACGGCAGGTGCACAATGCCGCTAGTCACCCACGTGACTAACAAGGCCAGCTACACTACTACATACTATCGGTCTGATGAATTGAACATACCAAGTATTCTACACAATACATTACTTTCCCTCTGCATACTCAACCATAAATCAATTACAACTCCAATACAACACTATACCGAGTCTACTACAATCCTTAAATTACCGATACAGTTTGGACTTCCAAATTTGCAATACATTACAAATACAATCCCTATTACTCAACTACCCTTGCTTACCCCCGTCCTACTCTCTCGAACGGCGGTCAGCTTCGAATACCTGTAAAAATAAAAACGGTGCCCCTAGGGGCTCAGCAAAATTGCTGCATATGAAATTCGCATATACCGCGTGCTAACCGTGGTACGCCGACTACTTTGGGTCGGATATACATGGAGTTCGTTTTACATGCATACATACATACTCATACTACAACAATACAATCAACCATACTTACATACATATACAAGGTTAATTACCTACCAAGGAAGACAAGTTGTCCGTCAACCGTTCGTTAGTTATTCGTTCGCAAAGTTTCCACCAAGCTTAATCGTACTTACTCGTTGTTTTACTCACGTTGCGCTCATTACCTTACTCATTATTTACTCACGCTCTACTCAGCACTCACTACTACTATTACTTACTCCTACTCAGTACTCATCACTTGCTCTCGCATACTCAGTACCCATACTCTTCTCCTTACTCATACTTACTCATTGATCGGTACTCATTACACTCATACTTACTCATTACTCAATACTCATTACTATACTCATACTTACGCAATACTCAATACTCATTACTTTTGGCCTCCGGGCGGGTCATACACAAGACTCGCCACCGGGCCTACAAATACAAAGGGCTATACACTCAGCTCCTTAATATAAGAATGTCCATTTTTACCAGACTACTCAAATTCCTAACACTCCTCTCTCAGAGTATCTTACAATCTCATGGATTAGCCTAGAAGTATCTCTCTCGATAACCTCCACTAGCTTAGGGAATTACCACCGTCTAGTATTCTCAGATTTAAGGGTTTCCCCAATGTATCGAATACTCTCATGTCCGGGACATTACTTACCTCAGTCGAGACCTCTCATAGTGGGTCGACTAGTTGCTAAGGGGTTTGAAGATCCCTCATCATTCTTTACTACTCTCATGGTTCATGACTTGCATCAACATTAATTCCTCTAGTAGGGGTTATTTATATACTTCCACTACTTATTGTTTGTGGATTATTCATTTCGGTTCTCCTACCGTTATCGGGAGGTTACTACTCCCGTACACTCTCTCACATTCTAGTGAGTTCATTGGTTTGCGTTATCGTTTATTGGTTCGTTAGTTTAGTGCGTTTCTAGGTTCCCGTTAGTTCACAACATGATTCTTACTACGAGTCACTAAACAACAAGACTCATCTATGAGTCGGTCTGCGCACTAAGTGAAGCCACACAATCAATCAAGAAGGGTTAGCTCATACAACATACAACAAGACATACAATGAAAGACAATAAACCGTTTTCATGCTTTAGTCTTGATTAGCCGGCATACAACACACAAATCAACATAACTCGGTTAGCATACGGGGCATGAGAAAATCATACCTTTCACCGGGGTTAGCTTTACCATGTGTTCCCTTGTTCCTTGGCTCACACTTGTTCCACTGATAATGTTTCAAACATTGTTATTAATACTTTGTTCATACGGTACTTGAATAGTTACTACTCCCGTACTTACCCTGTTGTCCCGTTATGCTTAGTTTTACTTATGTCAAAATATGTCCTTACTTCCCACTCATTTCCCACACTTGTTTACACTTCTTAGGACCTTTAAATATCACCAAACAAGGCCTTAACAACTTCTAAAACCATTATCAATCAATTCCCCATCATTTAAACCCTAAAAATCACATTATGCAAGTTTTTGGGGGTGGTCCGGGACTTGGTCCTGGACCTAGGTCCCGGACCATTACCTGCTTTTGCTCTCGGGGTGTTTTTAAGTGCGGTCCGGGACTTGGTGTCTATCCTAGGTCCCGAACCCTGCTAAAAACTGCTACTAGGAGGATTTTTCAACCCCTAATCAACCCTTAATCCACCTCCAAACATTCCATAATCTTTCCAAATGTTTTGTACATATTTAAACACACTTAAACACTCACTAAAACTCCTTAAATCCATGGTCCAATGCTTACTCAACTTCTTGCTCCATTCCTATAATTTTCCATTCTCATTTTCACACTTTGCACACTTGTGCATTTCCTACACCTCTCTTGCATTTTGCACTTGGTTCTAATTCCATTTACCATTCCAATTCATTCTCCAACAACTACACTATCTACACCCAAGTTCCAACACTCATTTTACTAAATCTTGCGCACTAGTTTTTCCTAGTTTCCACAATGCATTTTTGATACTCTTTGCTACAGATTTTTACCTTCTCATTTCTCATACTACAACCACCATTCCATAGTTACTAAACATCTCTACTAACTCCAATACACACCTTGGTTCTCCCATTCACCAAGTCATCCATAATGTACATTTCCTACTAAAATTTTGCCACAATTTACCTACAATTCTAACTTCTGCACATACATACTTTTTCACCAAATCCATCCCTAATCTAGCCACACCCATACAAGGGTTCTACCAGCACACAAGGCAATACCAATATTCCAATACTTCCATCAAACAACAATGTCAATACAAATACACCATTATTTGGCTCTAAGGCCTACAATCCACATACTTGCTCACAAATACTTAAACTTACATAACTACAATACTAGTACGATATTTTGGGTTCTTTAATTTGGTTTACCCATTCCCATTACTCTAATGCATTAAATTTAGCATTTAAGGAAGAGCTCATACCTTGAGCTTATAATTCCTTCATTCTTTTTTTCCAATTCTCTTCTTCCTCTTTTTGCACAAAATCGGCTACATGGGGAATGGAGTTGCCAAACTCCATTCCCATCACCCAAAGCACACATAAACAAGGGTAATTAAATACTAACCCTTAGATTAATGCTAGTTCCTTGAAATGCTTAAAACAAGATTTCTAGGGTTTACCTTTAGAGCGTTTTAGGAGGGGTTTTAGCCCTTGGTTCAGAAGGTGATTCCACCACCATTGCAAGGTTGAATTGGTGATCAAAAGAGAGGGAAAAATAGTGCATTACAAGAGGGGTAAAAATCGGTTCCAAGGGAAAGTGGAGAAACATGAGTTTTTCATGTAGATTTTTACCTTAATGGAAAGATGAGACTCCAAGCCCATTGATGCTATTTTCTCTTTGAATGGGGAAAACCCATGGAGATGAACTTCCTCATTTTGGATTTAGAAAAGAGAGAAGTGTAGGGATGATGAGAAGAGTAAGAATATGTAATTATTTTTACAATTGGAGCTCATGGATGGAGGTAGAGCATGGAGGTAAAGTGAGGTAGCCATGGATGGTTGTTGAGAGCTTCAAAAATTGCCAGCCATAAGGGGAGGAGAGGAGAGAATCGACTGGGAAGGGAGGAAGAAGAAAGAGAAAAGAGAAATGAGAGAGTGAGGAGAGAGAAAAGGGTAAAGTACGCTTTTTACTTTATCACTTTTTGCTTTTTTTGCTCTCTTATTTAATTAGCTAGTTACATGTGTGTGTGAGGGGGTTAATTAGCTTATTAAAAACCGGCCCCCACATGTATTACTGGTTGGAGTGTTTTTCGTCTTTTACAGAAAACGCTCGTTATTTTACCCGGTTTCAGTACTATTCACTAACCGGGCCCGTTTTCCGGGATTTTCTCGTTTCTTTAATTTTATTGGTTATTAAGCTTCCATTAATGCTTAATTATTGTTATTAAATGATTTATAATTTTTATGGGTTCGTTTGACCACTTAAAATCACGTTTTCGGGTTTTCTCAAAAAACGCGCGCTAAAGCTCTATTAGCGTTTTAATACCTTATTGGTTCCATTTTCTTCGGGAGTTGTTCCCATATATATTTTGGTCTTATTAAGCCCTAGGAACCCACATAATACGCTAACCGAGGTCGCATACCTCCTATGGTTATTTAACGCTTATTTAGCGTTTTTCGCTTTTTAAGCGTTTCTTTATTTCTTTTGGATCTATTTTCCTTACCAAAATTACTTAGGCACTATTAGGCCCTTAAATACCATATTAAAATAATTTAATCACCATATTTAAGTTCGGGTATTTCAATCTACCCCCTTAAAGAACTTTGCTCTCAAAGTTGGTGAATCTAATATTGTACTCGTATAAATACTCTATGCAAGGTTATGACCTCTACATAAACTTGTCAAACTCCAAGTGTCTGACTCGTATACTACACATCCAAACAGCATGTCACTGCATGCATAGCAATCAAAAATATCCGTTACAAGCTCTCCAAGGGGTCCATCCGCAGATAAATGAGGTACCATCCTCTCCCATGTCAAGCGATCCCTCAGGTACCGGTCACGTTTGAACACTTACGCTTTCTGGTTCACGACCGTCATGACTAATGGCACTTACGCTTTCTGGCCACGGTCCTTTGGTTCAGATCAAATTCATTTGCACATATAGAGATCCTCAGGCACTTACTCATACTTACTTACTCATACTTACTCGGGACTACGCTGCCCCAGTGCCCTTGGAAAAATACAAAACGCACACTGTCACCGCACCCAACCGGCGACTTAGGACCGCCGCACGAACGGTGTAGTGGTTTCAAAACTAATCAACACTTCCACTGACTCAAAACTAGCTTCACCTCCATGGTTTCGACCGGATACCCGTGCCTAGGCATGGAAGATCCACTAGCGCCCGTGGGAGCGGTTTCAAAACCGATCCTCATTCTCAGGTTTGAAGAAAACATTGTACCAAATTAGTTTTGGAAATTCATTTTGAAAACTTGCATACATCTCCCAAATTCCATTTTGATGATTATACCTATTACTAGTGTTATTACTGTGACCACTTAAGGGAAGCTTCCAGAGTCCTTCATCCCCAATGTGATCAGCATTGGTGTTGAATTATCCTTCCACCCCAATTTGTGTTTGGTTTCCCTTGATCGCTAGCAAATCAAGTTCCACCTCCCACCTCCATTCAAACAGACAAATCGTCAAACATTATTTCGTTTTCTATCTTTTTAATCTTGCTACTCATAATCACACTCATACATTTTCCAATTTCTAGAATTCACTTACTCACTTACTAATCATCTCATCAATTATTACTACATCTTCTCCAACTACTATACTTAGAAAATTCATGGGTATAATATCCCATTAATTCGCTATACTAAATTTATACTCATAAAATACACCAGCTTCATACTGATTCATACTCATCATATACATCGGTTCCATACCGATTTGTACTCCTCAAGTCTCCCATACGTACTCATTCCTCATACTATTACCAATAGGGGTTCTCATTCCCCTAGAGTTTCTCTACTCCTCTCTATTCTTATTTTCCAAATAACTACAATTACACGATGAGTGAATACAAATGTTTATGTAACATAAGTATCAACCATCAAAACGACTTCCCTTGCGCTATGCGCATTGTAGTTTACGCCCTTATCACGTAAAACATACATTTCGCGGTTTTCGCTCTACCCCCCTTAAAAGGGATTACGCCCACGTAATCTACCATGTGTCAATGTTGAACATTGGTCGAAGGCATTCAGCCGTCATGGAGTGGTTCAGCTTCCTTGCGGTCTATTATACAATGTTCCTTGAACAATGGGTCTTAACCGTATTATCGGTTAGTCCCTGCATCAAGAATTTTCATCGGAGTTTATTTAACTCTTAAGAGGGTTCGGTTCTAGCCTTAGAGGCTTCATGGCATTGGTGATTAACCCTTTTATTCACTGGGTGTATTTTACTTAGAATTCTGGGCCCACTAGCTTCTGCTGCGCGACCCTGATAACTTGGGTTATTCACCCTTCGTGTTATCCTCAACGTGCTACAGATCACCTTTTTATCCCTCTTATTGTGGGAATAAGGTTTATTAACTAAGTGTGGTGTTCTTTTACCATGCGCGAACTCAATGAGTTTTAGATTCATAACCAGCTCTTTGGGAATCTATATACATACTGTTATGTATTATAGTGATCATTCACTTGGTTCCTCTGACTTATTGTCGGTTGAGGTTGAGCCACTACTTAGTTGTAGTGCTTCCTCTGTTGTTAGTGGCTTCTGAATTCTACTCACTACTTTGTTTGGTACAAGTGTTCTTTACTTGTATGACCTTGCATTTTCTATGCGTCGGTCCTTGTGACTTTCTTAAGTCTCCTTTCTCCTTTATTCCAATGGAATTCACATCTTGTGATTGTTGGTGTTTCACATTCTTCGTGCTTCTTTGGCCTTAGGCCGCACGGTTTGTTTCTAAGCTTTTGCTTAGCTGGCTTATGCCATGTTCATTGGTAAGAGGAAGAATTTAACACTACTTACATTTCCATATTCCTAGCTATCCCACTAGATCATTAATTGCACAAGTGCCATACCAAAACACTCAGTCCTACAGAGTGCAGAGGCGTGAACCCTTGGCAGTAACCCTCTTATGTAATCGCAATAGGAATGAGTATTACTTCTTCGAGTGGTGCTTCATCATTTGGTGCAGACTCCTGGTTTGTTGCCCGGTCTGTCTACCATCTTGTTTTTAACAACTTCATAGTATTGGGTGATTAATCCCACACATCGGCCGCCTGTTGCGTACCATGTTCTTACTGATTCCACAGTATTGGTTTACATAGCATCCGCTGTTGCTAGCTTCAGCTCATGCATTTCCACCAGCATGGTTCGGTGTTTATACTTCTGAGCTCCTTGAGCATCATTTACTTATACCTTATGTTCCCACATATCGAGTTCTTACTGGACCGGTTACTCCTTGGTTGTCAACAATTGCTATTTGGAGCTTATTTTACATTGCTTGGCAATAATTGCATGCTCAAGCTTCACTACATTAGTAGTTCTGAAAGGGGTGTACTATCTGATATTTATTGATGGTATCCCCTTCTTGGGATCCATGTGTTCACCGCTCTCGTGGCCGTCTCACATTTATGAGGGGTATCCTTGCTCATTGGTTGTTAACCTTTTATTGGTGTCGTCCTTGACCACTTTCCATATGGTTCACAATGGGTTTTGTAACCGTCGAATTATGTATTGTAATAGTTTCATGGCATACTAGCCATATTGCCTAGAGCTCTGCTCATCATAGGCTGTTCCCAAGTGGTTACTTCTCCGTAAGTCATCGCTAGGTTTGGAGGTGATACTGGGCTCCATGATAAGATCGTTGCATCACGCTTCCGTTTGTTGGAGACCCTTTTTGAAATACCCCAAATTAATAAAACATGGATTAAATATTTAATCACATTAATTAAGGCCTAAACATGCCTTAAAAGTCAACTGAGAACAACAGTGGTCAACACAAAATAAGATGTTGTACCCTTTGACTGTTAAGGGTAAATAAATACCCAAATGAACTTCTTAGGACCTAAAAATTTGTCCTAAGTTTATGAACATAATATTAAACATAATATAACCGTTGGACAACACTCCAACACAAAGAACAAGCACTTACATGCTTCAAGGTCAAATAGAGCAAAAAGGTGCTCTAAGAAACCTTAAAAATCTAATGGCCTCTAAATGATATAAAATTGGATACCATGATCAAATATCATGTAAGGGACATAACAAAACCGTTGTCAAAGAAAACTAAGCTCAGAAACACCAGGCAACACAAAATGTGCGCTAAAACTCCTTAAAGCACGTTTTTGTGAGATTGTCTTCTGAATTGATTTTTAATGGGCTAAAAGGTTATAAATACCTTTAAATATGATATTATATCACATTATATCATATTAGGAATTTAATTCCAAATTTTACAAATTTTTACAAATATAATATTAAAATAATAATAAAACCCTAAAAGGGGGCCCACATGAGTCAACATTGACTAAGATTGGTCAAGAGGTCAAAATTGACCCCTTAGACCATGTGAGATCGGCATATAAAAGCTTAGGAGGCTCCCATTTCGTGACTTGCACATTAAATAAGCAAGATTCCAAAAGCTTCCTTAAATTAAGGACTAACTTTTGCCTTATAATAGTTTATTCACTCCATTAACTCCATTATTTGACTCACCAGCCTCAAAATTCGGTGGAGCCTTCCTTTCTCAACCACCAGCCGACCTCATGTCCCCTCCTTATCCCTTTGATGAGTCACCTCCAATAATGTGACATTAAACTAATCTAAATTACATTTTCTAAGCAAATAATACCAATACCAAGCTTCTTCTCTCTCCTAGCTTCATTCCAACCGATGAAGCTGCTCTCTAAGGCTCTCCTAAGCTCTCTCCATCGAACTCCATGAGCCAAGAAGGTAAACCTAACTTCTAAGCTTCGAATTAATGGTTTAAGGCTTGTTTTTGGCTTTTTCTTCATCTCCTCACCACCTATGCTTAGATCTCGTGACTAATCACTTCCTATGGCTTATTCTCAGTGTTATAAGGTTATAACATCAATCAAATTCGAATGAAACAAGTTTAGAGACCAAGGTTGCTCAAAATCTCATTTTAAGGTAAAAATGTGCTTTAAGCTCATAACTTTTGATTCCCTTCAAATTCGGCTGTGAAACTTTGCTCATAGCCTCATCTTCTTCTCCTTTTCATGTGGAATCTGTTGGTAAGCCATTTGGAGCAAGGATGGCCGAGATCCAAAGGAAATACCCTCTTTTAAGGCATTTTTCCAAGGTAAAACCTAATAACAAGGTAGCATTTCGAGATCTAGCTATTTCCTATGTCAATATGGTGGATCTAACACCTTGTGGTGTGTTTGATTCAGGTCGAAACCATCTTGAACTCTCCTTGCATTCTTAAGATGATTTTTGCCTTAAATCTTACATTAAATTACTTCTTATGGTTAGATCTGCTTGGAGACTAACTAGGCCTTGTTTTCTGTTTGAAAACATGTAAAACAAGCTGTGGAGAATTTCTACTTAAGGTGGCCGAACCAAACAAGGATTACCTAAGCTAAATCAAGGTATAAATCACTTAAACATTAACTTTGCTAAGTTAATGTGTTCTTAAACTACTCCTAATTAAATTGCCGTGAGTGAAGGGTAAAATAAGGTCTTGTTTGACCTTAAAATGTTTAAGGAATGGTTTAATAAATTTTATAACTAATTAAACAAGCATAATTGTCAAATTTAAGACATTAGTGGAAGTTTGGTAAATAAATGAAGAATATATGGTGAGGCCGAAATTTATATGTATTTTGGGACATTTATGTGTAATTTATTCTGCAAGACAATGTTTGTAATAAGGCCATGTATTTTAGGCCATTTTATTTATGCATTTACAAGCTTTTATTTAAGTTTAGGTGGTATAATTATTACCGAAATGAATAAGGGGTTATAGTGTAATTAAATTAAATTTGGGGGCTTTAGAATAATAAGGCCGAAAATTAGAGTTAAAAAGGAGTTAAAATAAAGTTTATAAGATTTTATAAAGTTTTGGGGTTAAATGGTAATTTCTAGAAAGTTTGGGTACTAAACCATAATTATAAGGAATTGGTGGTCAAGGAAATATTAAGGTGGTCAACCTTGACCATATGCTAGGTTTTGACCAAATTAGATAAGTTAAATAACTTATTTAAGGTTGTATAATAAGATAAGTATCTTATGGTAATATTTTTATGACATATATGGTGAATATGTTATTACCGAAAATTAAGGGTGTAAAATGGTATTTTAAACACCCATGGGCTATTAGGAATTTTTAGGAATTTATTTGGTGGATTTTGGAATTTAAAATAAACTATATATGTATAATATATAGTTAATATGTCATTATGACACTTTGGAGAAAAATAGATGGTGGAATGGTAAATATCAAAAGTATATGGGTTAATAAGGATATTTATAACCCTTTGGTGGAATTTGGTGATTTTTAGAACTATTAAGAGAATTTATTAAGATATGTGTATAAAATATGGTTTTAATGATATGGAAGAACTATGTGTTATAAATAGGGCCAAATGGCAATTATAGAATAGCACAAGGGCTGTTCGGAATTTACAAAAAATAACCATAGGTTATACTTTTATAAGTTAGAAACGTTATATTAAATGGAAAATATAACATGGTATAAATTAATGGGTGATTTTGTAAATAAAGGAAACTATGGTTTGTGAAAAAGAATATGGTTTTGTTATGGTGCCCATGCGGCAATAATAAATAGTTGGGTATAAAAACCATAGGTTATTAGTTAAAGGAAATAAGAATATCATGTCAAATGATATTAGCATATGGAATAGCATTACATAATGTTATGTGGTCAAAATAGAATTTAAATGAATTCAAGGGCTTTACCGAAATTGATAGAGTTTGGAAAATGAATTTTAGACTAAGGTCTATAATGTTATAAATATTATAACAATTATTTGGTATTAGGGTGGTTTAATGAAATTAATACAAATAAGGTATTCACATTAAATGATGTGACAAACTATAAATAAATGAGATTTATAAACTAAGGTGTTTATGGAATAAACCTTAGGAGTTGTAATTATACAACATAAAATGTTACATGATGTTAGGATAATAATCTTAATATAAGTTGTACAATACAATACAACTAATGGGAATAATCATCTAACATAAGATGATAAAATGTAACATAAAATATGAGAGTTTATGAAACTCATGAGAATTACCTACGTGGTAAAAATAAACATACACAAGAATAATGTATAAGGTGGATAAATATATTTTGGTTGAAAACCATATGATTTAATGGTGGTGGTTATTTTAAAACAAAAATATAGTTACGAACTATAAGTTATGAATTTTAGAATGCAATATAATATAAGAATGCATGCATACATGCAACTATGGGTTACGTACCTAAACTAGATGCGGATAAGATTAAAAGAAATATAAGGAATTAAACTTAACAGTTGAAATAGTTTTGACGTACGCGTTTTAAGTAACAAAGCCGACTTTTAGAAAAACCTGTAACAAACAACTGTAGAAAACAGGGTGAACTGTCGGGGTTACTTATAATTCGGAAATACCGGATGTAGTTAGTCATGGACACTGACTTATAGTTTTATTACCGTTTAGAGTACACTTCTGACAAGGACGCTTGACGAGCTAACGGACTGCACGGAGCGTAGGATCTTGCTGATTCATACTCCACCGTAATACAGTCAGGGTGAACGGTATGTAAAGGGGTTTGCCGAGTTGTCCTAAGGTTGCTCCTTGGGCTCGGATTTGGTTGATATAACTTGTGTGTACGTTGTTATATGTCTCTGATTGTCTTTGAGGGCTTCCTCAGTTCAGACTTCTGTGCAATCTGTGATAAGATTGTTTGTCTGAATGTGTTAATTAATATGCATGAATTGTATATATAGCTGCTTATTATTTACTGTTGTTGAGTTAACAGTATTGGTTCGTATATTGAACCTATATATATAAAACGAACTAGCGGCTATGGTGCTATCTTATATGAAATATAAGGAACGTAAGTAAAACGTTGAAGCACTATGATAATAACACATACATTATCTGAGACTTTTGTACGGAGCATTGGCCTTTTCTATACGCCGCTCTCGTATCTAACACTGGATCCCGAGTTTACAAACTCCGGATTGGACTAATGACCTTAGTCTGCTGTGTTAGAAAATTTGGTAATGCGATGCGATGGTATAATTAATTAATTAATGGAATGGAAGTAAAGCCAAGAGGATGTGGCTCTTGGTGCGCGCTGTGATCACAAAAACGATACCAGGATGTCCGCGTACGGGTCCGTAAGTATCAAGAAAATTTCCCGTGAGCTAGAATGGCTCGTTGGTCGGAGACTCTACCGTTGGAGTGGCTACTGCCGTGGGTGACCCGCCATAATATATGGGTAACTAGAGACATGTCGTTTTAACGAGATATTGTCACTAGGTATAACTGAACAACTAAAACAATTGAGACTTATACAGTGGCGAACAATACCATGGACGAGACTTAATACTTGTTTATTATTCTCGTTGTTTCGCTTTGTTGTTCATTGGTTATACTTGTGGTTATTTTATTGTGTGTTGATGGTTGGATGGAGCCTACAAGGCTAAGGTAAATCAAGTATGAAAACTGTACGCTACGGCGAATGTACATTGTACATTATATTGTTATTACTCGATACGTTCGATATATAAAGGTTGTATGGAATATTAAATGAATGTTTGGATATTTGGATGGATGGTTGAATGTTTATGGATATTTGGATGGATGGTTGAATGTCTATGGATATTTGGATGGATGGTTAAATTTATTATGCATGTTTACTACAGTATTGAATATAACTGTAAAATGGTAAAGCATGAAACTAACCTAATAATAAGATGGTTAAAATGACAAGTGACCATTAGGGTCCAGGCCCGGCATACTCAGCGTCTATCGCTGATACTACACCATTTCAGGTTATTGATCATTGTCGGAGCTGAAGAGCAGGAACAGGATAATTGGAGATGTTGTATAGTAATGAAGATGGTGTATGGTCTCATGGTAAGGTTATGTATTTTTCAGGATTGGGTAGACGCTCACTTGTCGATGATTATGGTTATTGGACTTAGTATGATGTATAGGAGTTTCTCGTTATCACTGCGGTTAGCAGTTTATTTATTTTGGAAGTTGGATGTGGTTTGGCTACGTTGCTCGCATGGGCGAGTAATGGCCGGTGACACCCGAGTGAGTTTGTAATAGATATTTATTTTACCGCTGCGAGACGTTTTATTTATTGCTACGTGAGGGATTATTACGTGATT
Source organism: Limonium bicolor (assembly GCA_023374045.1). Classification (NCBI taxonomy): domain Eukaryota; kingdom Viridiplantae; phylum Streptophyta; class Magnoliopsida; order Caryophyllales; family Plumbaginaceae; genus Limonium; species Limonium bicolor. The sequence continues at coordinate 3,886,044 of CM041779.1, read as the reverse complement.
GTGGAGAGGGGTGTTACACTTTTAGTTTCCTGGTATTGATCGATACCATTTATTGATTTGGGGTATCCCCTGTCAAGTGGGATCCCCTCGGTGTTCTAACCGGATGTTCGTTCCCATTGTGGTGTTCTTACCCCGACATCTCGTTCAACTGTGTTGACTTGATACCCTTTATGGATTGCTCCTGGGTATTACTGATTATACGGTAGCATCTGGCTGACATTTATGAGTATGTCCAGTTTGTTATCCCACCTTGTAGTTCTGGATCTGAGTTATCCGTTGAGGGTTATAATGTCTCTTGTTCTTAGGGTAGACCATTGGTGTTTTCCCCTTATGTTATAACGGGTTTGATATTCCCTTCGGTGATGAATGGTATTCCTCAGTACCTTATGTGGTCACCCTGTGTGTTTGTGGTAGTTGTCCTGGGAACTCTATCCCGTTCGTTGAACACTTATGTGTTAATGTTAGGCGTTTGCCTTACAGTGTTTAAACTGGGTATTCCTTCCAGTTATCATGCTTTACTTCGATATCTTCGAGACATATCCAATGTCTTGTTCCGTTGTTAGTGTTTCTCGCACTTTTAACTCTTAATGGTTCTCCTGGAGCGAGTTTCTGACTCCTTAGCTTGTAAGCTTATCTGAGTTCCCTTTGCTCGTTTGAGGTATCCAACTGTTCTGGTTTGCATTTACTTATGGTCCGTAGAACGGAGTTGACTACTTCCCGTGTTTCGTACACTACAGGTATACATACGTGGGGTACCTTGTTGGTACGTTACCACTTACCTAACTATCTGTCAGACCCACAAGCTCCATCGGAGTGCGGTCGTCCCACATCCCGTATTTGGGTACACTCGTAGTGTTCGTCACACGCCTAGGTGAAGTATTCTATCATCAACTCCTCTTGTATCATTCTATGATACTCACCGTAATCCCGTTAGTTTGGTTTTTTTAAAAAAATCTGAGGTTAAAAGAAGGGTTTGTGGTTTTGAAAGAAAATTTTGGGTTTTGAAATAACGGTTTGGTGTTAAAGAAGTTCTTCATGGCGTTGCTATGTCTGAGGTCCTGACCAAAATCTAGCTCCTCACTGACTGGTATGTTCTTAAGACAATGGTCGGGCCATTAGGCCTTTCCAAGGTTTCATTGTTCATTTCTTAGGATTAGTGATCCTGTATTTACTTCCATTCGCCATAGCGGTACTTTAGCAAGTATTTACGGATTGTCAAAAGTCTTTCAACCGTCTTGTAGTTGCTGCACTTGCCCTGGGCAAGTGCGCGGGTAGGTTGTTTTTCGGTAAACGTATACTGGTTACGGTATCGTTTCCATCCATTTTGGTTCTTATTAGATCTTCCTTTGATCTTTTGATCTTGGTGATCGATCTCCTGAGTCGTTTCTCAGAGCACTTGACATGGTTGTCGTCCATCCGGGTGTCTCAGACCTTCACTGTGGTTAACGAGACTTGACTTATCCTTAGGAGCCACGTTGTAGTCCCATAGGTGTATGTTTTATGAATACTTCCATAGTTATCTGAACTATGTCGTTCGGTTCTTACGGCCTCTTGGTGTATAGGTTTGGTGTTAATCCAACCTCGACTAATTCCTAAGTCGGTTTGTGTACCATTGTCGGTATTATCAAACATTACAGTCCGTAGACTCTCTTATCTCGGGCTTGTTACTCTGTCATTTTCGCTTCGTTGCACGGTTGTGCTCCTCTTCTTGCTGGCTACTCATGGTTCATGCAACTGCAGAGCACGTCACCCCATGGTGCCGTATATTCCATTATCCTGTGTTTAGGATCTTCAGTCTATGATCATCAACTGCGGTTGTTGTTGTTCCAAGGGAACCGTCTCCGGGATTTCCGGTTCTCGGAATCTACCGTATGACAGGTTCCTTTTCTAATAAGGTTTATTTTTGCAACTGTCAGGCCGGGTCTTACCCGAGTCTGAGGGGTCTTTCCATCTCTCTGGCGTTCTTCTCCCAATTTAATACCGTGGGTTGCGGAGGGCGGGTATGGTTGTTGTAGGTTTCCGGTTCACACGGAAGTTCCTATCTAGCGTACCTCACACGCTAACACTCAACCCATAGCCCAAAGTCTCTAATTCCTAACTCGGTATTTTCTTAAACTCGGTATTTCACCCAGATACCACTTTTTGTAACACCCCTACCGCTAATACCGTCATTACTGTACAATACTTACCTTCGCAGCGGATAATACATACACAACGGCGCGTGCACAATCCCGCTAGTCACCCATGTGACTAACAAGGCCAGCTACACTACTACATACTATCGGTCTGATGAATTGAACATACCGAGTATTCTACACAATACATTACTTTCCCTTGCATACTCAACAATAAATCAATTACAACTCTAATACAACACTATACCGAGTCTACTACAATCCTTAAATTACCGATACAGTTTGGACTTCCAAATTTGCAACACATTACAAATGCAATCCCTATTACTCAACTACCCTTGCTTACCCCCGTCCTACTCTCTCGAACGGCGGTCGGCTTCGAATACCTGTAAAAATAAAAACGGCGCCTCTAGGGGCTCAGCAAAATTGCTGCATATGAAATTCGCATATACCGCGTGCTAACCGCGGTACGCCGACTACTTTGGGTCGGATATACATGGAGTTTGTTTTACATGCATACATAATTACTCATACTACAACAATCCAATCAACCATACTTACATACATATACAAGGTTCATTACCTACCAAGGAAGACAAGTTGTCCGTCAACCGTTCGTTAGTTATTCGTTCGCAAAGTTTCCACCTAGCTTAATCTTACTTACTCATTGTTTTACTCACGTTGCGCTCATTACCTTACTCATTATTTACTCACGCTCTACTCAGCACTCACTACTACTATTACTTACTCCTACTCAGTACTCATCACTTGCTCTCGCATACTCAGTACCCATACTCTTCTCCTTACTCATACTTACTCATTGCTCGGTACTCATTACATACTCATACTTACTCATTACTCAATACTCATTACTTTACTCATACTTACGCAATACTCAATACTCATTACTTTTGGCCTCCGGGCAGGTCATACACAAGACTCGCCACCGGGCCTACAAATACAAAGGGCTATACACTCAGCTCCTTAATATAAGAATGTCCATTTTTACCGGACTACTCAAATTCCTAACACTCCTCTCTCGGAGTATCTTACAATCTCATGGATTAGCCTAGAAGTATCTCTCTCGATAACCTCCACTAGCTTAGGGAATCACCACCGTCTAATATTCTCAGATTTAAGGGTTTCCCCAACATATCGAATACTCTCATGTTCGGGACATTACTTACATCAGTCGGGTCCTCTCATAGTGGGTCGACTAGTTGCTAAGGGGTTTGAAGATCCCTCATCATTCTTTACTACTCTCATGGTTCATGACTTGCATCAACATTAATTCCTATAGTAGGGGTTATTTATATACTTCTACTACTTATTGTTTGTGGATTATTGGGAGGTTACTACTCCCGTACACTCTCTCACATTCTAGTGAGTTCATTGGTTTGCGTTATCGTTTATTGGTTCGTTAGTTTAGTGCGTTTCTATGTTCCCGTTAGTTCACAACATGACTCTTACTACGAGTCACTAAACAACAAGACTCATCTATGAGTTGTTCTGCGCACTAAGTGAAGCCACACAATCAATCAAGAAGGGTTAGCTCATACAACATACAGCAAGACATACAATGAAAGACAATAAACCGTTTTCATGCTTTAGTCTTGATTAGCCGGCATACAGCACACAAATCAACGTAACTCGGTTAGCATACGGGGAAAGAGAAAATCATACCTTTCACCGGGGTTAGCTTTACCATGTGTTCCCTTGTTCCTTGGCTCACACTTGTTCCACTGATAATGTTTCAAACATTGTTATTAATACTTTGTTCATACGGTACTTGAATAGTTACTACTCCTGTACTTACCCTGTTGTCCCGTTATGCTTAGTTTTACTTATGTCAAAATATGTCCTTACTTCTCACTCATTTCCCACACTTGTTTACACTTCTTAGGACCTTTAAAAATCACCAAACAAGGCCTTAACAACTTCAAAAACCATTACCAATCAATCCCCCATCATTTAAACCCTAAAAATCACATTATGCAAGTTTTTGGGGGTGGTCCGGGACTTGGTCCGGACCCAAGGTCCCGGACCATACACTGGAATAACTCTTGGCCTATTTTTCATTGTGGTCCGGGACTTGGTCCTGGACCTAGGTCCCAGACCAATACCTGCTTTTGCTCTCGGGGTGTTTTTAAGTGCGGTCCGTGACTTGGTGCCTATCCTAGGTCCTGGACCCTGCTAAAAACTGCTACTAGGAGGATTTTTCAACCCCTAATCAACCCTTAATCCACCTCCAAACATTCCATATTCTTTCCACATTTTTTGTACTTATTTAAAACACTTAAACACTCACTAAAACTCCTTAAATCCATGGTCCAATGCTTACTCAACTTTTGCTCCATTCCATAATTTTCCATTCTCATTTTCACACTTTGCACACTTGTGCATTTCCTACACCTCTCTTGCATTTTGCACTTGGTTCTAATTCCATTTACCATTCCAATTCATTCTCCAACAACTACACTATCTACACCCAAGTTCCAACACTCATTTTACTAAATCTTGCGCACTAGTTTTTCCTAGTTTCCACAATGCATTTTTGATACTCTTTGCTACAGATTTTTACCTTCTCATTTCTCATACTACAACCAACATTCCATAGTTACTAAAGATCTCTACTAACTCCAATACACATCTTGGTTCTCCCATTCACCAAGTCATCCATAATGTACATTTCCTACTAAAATTTTTTCATAGTTTACCTACAATTCTAACTTCTCCACATACATACTTTTTCACCAAATTCATCCCTAATCTAGCCACACCCTTACAAGGGTTCTTCCAGCACACAAGGCAATACCAATATTCCAATACTTCCATCAAACAACAATGCCAATACAAATACACCATTATTTGGCTCTAAGGCCTACAATCCACATACTTGCTCACAAATACTTAAACTTACATAACTACAATACTAGTACGATATTTTGGGTTCTTTAATTTGGTTTACCCATTCCCATTACTCTAATGCATTAAATTTAGCATTTAAGGAAGAGCTCTTACCTTGAGCTTATAATTCCTTCATTCTTTTTTCCAATTCTCTTCTTCCTCTCTTTTTGCACAAAATTGGCTACATGGGGAATGGAGTTGCCAAACTCCATTCCCATCACCCAAAGCACACATAAACAAGGGTAATTAAAATACTAACCCTTTGATTAATGCTAGTTCCTTGAAATGCTTAAAACAAGATTTCTAGGGTTTACCTTTGGAGTGTTTTAGGAGGGGTTTAGCCCTTGGTTCAAGAAGGTGATTCCACCACCATTGCAAGGTTGAATTGGTGCTCAAAAGAGAGGGAAAAATAGAGCATTACAAGAGGGGTAAAAATTGGTTACAAGGGAAAGTGGAGAAACATGAGTTTTTCATGAAGATTTTTACCTTAATGGAGAGAGGAGACTCCAAGCTACCCATTGATGCTATTTTCTCTTTGAATGGGGAAAACCCATGGAGATGGACTTCCTCATTTTTGGATTTTGAAAAGAGAGAAGTGTATAGGATGATGAGGAGAGTAAGAATATGTAATTTTTTTTACATTTGGAGCTCACATGGAGGTAGAGCATGGAGGTAAAGTGAGGTAGCCATGGATGGTTGTTGAGAGCTTCAAAAATCGCCAGCCATAAGGGGATAAGGAGAGTGAATCGGCTGGGAAGAGAGGAAGAAGAAAGAGAAAAGAGAAATGAGAGAGTGAGGTGAGAGAAAAGGGTAAAGTACCCTTTTTACTTTATCACTTTTTGCTTTTTTTGCTCTCTTATTTAATTAGCTAGTTACATGTGTGTGTGAGGGGGTTAATTAGCTTATTAAAAACCGGCCCCCACATGTATTACTGGTTGGAGCGTTTTTCATCTTTTACAGAAAACGCTCGTTATTTTACCCGGTTTCGGTACTATTCACTAACCGGACCCGTTTTCCGGGATTTTCTCGTTTCTTTAATTGTATGGGTTATTAAGCTTCCATTAATTCTTAATTATTTTTATTTAATTATTTATAATTTTTACGGGTTTGTTTGACCACTTAAAATCACGTTCTCGGGTTTTCTCGAAAAACGCGCGCTAAAGCTCTATTAGCGTTTTAATACCTTATTTAGTTCCGTTTTCTTTGGGAGTTGTTCCCATATATTATTTTGGTCTTATTAAGCCCTAGGAACCCACATAATACGCTAAACGAGGTCTCATACCTCCTATGGTTATTTAGCGTTTTTCACTTTTTAAGCGTTTCTTTATTTCTTTTGGATCTATTTTCCTTACCAAAATTACTTAGGCACTATTAGGCCCTTAAATATCATATTAAAATAATTTAATCACCATATTTAAGTTCGGGGTATTTCAATTCTCCTTCATTCTCTTCCTTCCCCACCATTTTTCTTCCCCTTCATCCTCTCCAAACCGTAAGTTGCAGCACCATTCTTCCTCCACCTTCATTTGCTCATAAAATGTTCAATATTGCTTCAAATCTAAAACTAAGCATAGATTACTCTTAGTTAGAGCAAGCTCTTCACTTCTATCTTTTCAAATCTCCTAGAACTCAAGTTTCATTCCATGGAGAATCTCCATTGAAGGGGGAAAATCTCTACTTCTTGCACCTTGTTGTTCTCCTTTGCTTCAAGGTAATAAAAGCCAAAGAAAATTCACATTTCCTCTCATTTATTATATGGCCGAAAATCATAGTTGATGGTGCCTTGTTTTGCTCTTTTTAGTAGCTTGATTCAATCTCCAAAGGATTAGAAGAAGTCCTACCTTGCTCCTTTATCAAGCTCCCTTTCAAATTATAAGGTAAACACAAGATCAAGTGTATTTAAACACTTCTTGTAAATCTAGGGTTTTGTTTCATGAGTTTAAGTATAACACTCAATACTCATTACCCTTATTTGTATAATTGATTAGAAGATTGTCAAGTAAACAAGGGTTCTTACCGGTTTTCAATCAATAGAAAACCAGTGAGAAAGTCTTGAAGAGGAAAATGTAAATGACCTATCCTAATGTAGTTTTGTGCCTTAGGAAATTGAGCTTTAATTGCTTAATAAACAACCTAAAGAGCCAATGGGAAATGAGTTAGTAAAATATCCACAAGGTGGACTATAAGGACATGGGAGCATTTCTTGTGTGTATTTGCAGGTTGAAAGCATTTAATATGTGGAAATTCAGTGTTTAAGGTTTATGTTACTTAAGGGCCTAAGAGCCATGTCATTTAAGGGCCTAAGTGCCAAGCAAGCTATGGCAAAATTTAGTTGAGAAACCAAGAGTTTTAAGTGTTTTGATGAAGTGTTGTGACCTAGATTGTACTAGGGATTGTTAAGGATTTAAATTCGAGAAAGTTGATGAGTTAAGGTGTTCTTGAGTGCTAGGAAGACCAAGGAGTAGTGTTAGAGGATTTAGAGATCAAATGGGTGATTTGGACATACCAAAGTCAAGGAATAAATGTTGTTAAGACTTGTGCAAAAGTTGGTAGCAAATTAGGTGTTAAGTCTTGGAAAGACCAAGGAGTGAACTAAGGATGGTAATGATGCAAAATGATGCTTGAGAGTGATTAAAATGATTGTGGAGAACACTTTGGTTAGTTAATGTTGTAGGCATAAACTACCACCGAGGAACCTAAGGAAAAATGTTACAAGTGTTAGAAATTTTGTAAGAATTTGAGTAAGTGTTTAAGGGGTTTAGAAGTGAGCTAGAAAAAGAGTTTGGTGGATGATTTATGAAGGTTTTAGAGTGCCTAATGATGTTAGAACCTATTTGGAAGTTTGTGGAGAAGTTTGGGGCAAGATAGACAATTTTTGGGAGGTTTCTGCAGTCGACCGACCCAGGGGACTGACCCTGGCTGGGTTGGTCGAACTGTAAATAGCTACTGAGCTTGGGTCAGTCGGGCAAAAACCCAGTGAACCAGAATGTTTCTAGAATGGACCGACCCAGGGGGTTTGATAAGTCAGGAATTTGTCTAAGTTTACTAGACTAATTCATGCTTAATTTTCTACATTATGACATTAACCTCCCTCTGTATTGCTTTATTTACTCTTTATTGTTATATTTTTCTCCAATGATCGATTTCATATGTTTTCAGGATAAAATGCTCAACAAAGTGCTTAAATGAGGATTTTAGAGGTTGGAGCAACATGGGAAGTCAAACCAGAGTCAAAAGCAGATTTTCATTGACCACTGTTGTGTTTTATTGAGGGTCCGGGTTTGGAGCTGGGTTTATAAACCCGGACCATCTCATCGCAGAACCTTCTGCCTACTTTCAGACGCGGTCCGGGTTTGTGTCTTACTTTGCAAACCCGGACCATCCCCAAGCAAGAGTCTTCTGTCGAGTTTTAGTGGTGGTCCGGGTTTGCGTACTTGTTTACAAACCCGGACCAATACAAGCGGAGCGCCAGATTTTACTACAGAGATAACGGAATTGGTGTCTATCTTTAATACATGTTACTATATCTTTTAGCCATCGCTTATTTAAATTAGATTAGAGATAGATTAAAGATAGATTTCTGGTTGTATAAAAGGGGAGTCTGGCCAACGTGAGAAGACACTTAGATAGACCACAATTAGTCACGGTTAACACAGAGAGATTAACATAGTTGGAGATTGATTCTGATCAGAAAGTTGGAGCAGAGCAGAGTAGAAAGATCATCACGGAGACTTCTCTAGAAGTCTCAACAGAGTTTCTTCTTGTTCTTTATTACTACTCATTACAGTTTTGCTTATTGTAAACATGTCAATGGCTGAGTAGTTCCCTTTAGATTTCGGTTTGCTATGTATCCCTAAATTGACTATTCCTGTTCCTTTGTGATTTAATGCAATTCGATTGAGTAAAGTTATTTTCCTTGCTTAATTTCTTTAATCGTTATAATTTGGCCAATTATAAAGATTAATATTTTGTTAGCTAATATGTGACGACGGCTTTCAATTGATTACAGGAAAATAACCGGTTAGTTTAGAGACGGTAATTCCTCTAAATTGCTAATTGACCAATAAACTAGAATGTTCTTAAGGCGGTTAGTAAACAGTGGGTTTGTAACGAGAGTTAGAATTTGGTCTTTGCTAACTAGTATTTGCTAAGCGGGAGACCGGAGGTAAATTATCTTTGTTCTAGGGTTTTACTCAGAATTAGCTTGGAAATCACTTAAGGATAGGAATTACAGATTTAGGGTGCAGTAGTAAACCGGGATCTCCTTTCCAAATCAGTTTCACAACATTTAATTTTCCTGCTTGTTATTGTTTCACATTTTGTTTACAGTTTTTAATTGTCATCAAATCAAACCCCAATTTCCTGTTTTATTTTGTTATTTTACTTTCCGTTTAATAAAGATTTAAACTAGACACATCGTCTCCTCTGGTTCGATACTTAGGGAATACTCTCTATTAAAACTTGCTAGAATTGACCGGTACACTTGCCGTTAGGTTTTACCCCAACAAGTTTTTGGCGCCGTTGCCGGGGAGGCACGGTTAATTAGTTTTATCTTTATTCGATTTTGCTTTTGTTTATTTTATCTTGTTTAGTTTATATTATTTATTTTATCTTTTCTTTCTTTATTTTCTTTATTTTTATTTTGGTCGAGTTTTGTTTAACATCCGTTTCTTTTGCTTTTGGTTTTGATTAGTTGGATCGGTAGGTTAGACAAGTTTAGATAAATTTATTTTGTTTTTTTTTTGGTTTCTTTTGTTTCTGGGTGATTAGTATAGTCATTAGGTTATCTGTTGATATTTAATTGCTAGCAGCATTCAGTTGACATAGTTGATAATATTCTATTCGGTTCTTTTATTCCCTGTTACGTTTTTTTCTTTTAGTTTTTATTTTTCTGTCTTTATTATTTTCTTATCTGCTTTGTTAGTCGTTGGTTAGTTAGACTGCGGATTTTATCTGTTTTAATTTCTAGTTTGATTTTGTTTTAGATATTCTTTTATCTTCCAGATTTTATTTCTGATTTTATTCCTTTATTTGAATATTCTGTGTTTAGTAGTTAGGAATTTTATCTGCATATTTTGTGGGTTAATTTATTTTTATCTTTTTCTGATTTTCTGTTATTTTATTCTAATTACTGTTGTCCTTTTAATTTGCGCTATTATAGTTTCAGTTTACTAACTCTCGGTTTATGGTTAAAACCCGCTCTGCAGGAGAACCGGAGTTTGAGCTCAATCTTGAGATCGAGAGATTCGCAAGACAGCTTCGCAGGGATTTGAATCTGGATCCACCAGTTGAGGAGGGGGTGCTCGAACCACCTGTTGACGAAGAGGGTCCAGAAGTTCAACCAGCAGTTAACATGGCGAACAACGAGAGGCAGATGAGGGATTACACCCGCCCAAGTGTTGAGGGGTTGGTGTCGCCGATAGTGATTCCAGCGTTGCCAGTGGGAGTGCAGTGGCAGTTCAAGACTCACTATGTGACTATGGTGATTAACGCACCTCAGTTCAGCGGGATGGTTACTGAAGACCCGAATGTCCACCTCACCACATTCCTGAGATTGGTAGGAGCGTGTTCGACACCACCTTCGCAGGAGGTGGCTCGGCTCACTCTGTTTCCATTCTCTCTGAGGGATAGAGCAGCTGAATGGTTAAACTCGCTGACGCCTGACAGTATCACTACTTGGGAAGAGCTGGCTAATGCATTTCTGGCGAAGTATTTTCCACCCTCCCGGATGCTAACCATGAGAGGAGAGATTACCAACTTCAAACAGTTTGTCGGTGAGTCCTTGTCTGAAGCTTGGGAGCATTTTAAGGGGATAGTAAGGAAGGTACCACATCACGGACTAGGTGAAGAGGTTATACTGCAGTCCTTTTACAAGGACTTGGATCCGTCTAGCCGGTTGTTGGTCGATACATGTGCTGGAGGAAGTTTGATGGAACTGCCTATTACACGAATTAAATAGTTGGTAGAGACTATTACCACAGCAGCTAATCAGTGGGGAGGTACGAGAGCTGGAGAAGCTGCACCGAAGAAACCTGCTGGGGTTTATGAAGTAGATTCAAACACTTTCTTGGCTGTCAAGATAGAGGCAATGTCGAAGCAGTTTGAGCGTATGTGTGCAGTTATGAATCCGCAGTCAAACGCAGCAGCTGCTCCTGAGGTTTATCCAGCTTGCGAATACTGTGGTAGAGCTTCTAACATGTGCCAATGTGCTCCACCACAAGAAGAGGCAGCGAATTATGTTGGTAACAGACCGGGTAATTATTATGGGGATCAAGGCAACTCGGGTTACCATTCTCAGCAGCAGAATCGTTACCAAGCTGGCGGTAACAGCAATTTCAATCAGAGACCCCAGCAGTATAATTCCTCTTATCAGAAGCAACCAATGCAGAATCAGCAAGCACAGAATTCGGGTGCTGGAGCGTTTTCTAGTATGGATGCGGTTCTGGCCAGAATGAATGATTTCATCTCGGTTAGCACGAAGAAGTTCAATGAGCTGGAAGCTTTCAATCAGGAGCAGAGGACTTTCAACGCTGATCAAAGGACATTCAACAGGAACATCGAGACTCAGCTGTCTCAGATATCCCAGCAGCTAGTTCAGCGTCCTTTGGGTTCTTTGCCTAGTCAGTCAGAGCAGAATCCAAGAGAGCATGCCAAAGCTGTTTTTGTTGTGGAAGATGATGCTCCACTTGTTGCTGTCATTCAGCCTGTTCGAAAAGAGTTTGAGGACTCTAGTAAAGCTTTTGAAACACCCAAGGAGAAGGAGTCTCCTGAAACTCGACCTTCTTACTCTTCTGCTTCTAATCGTAAATTTGAAGAACCTATTCCTTTTCCTGACAGGTTAAAGAAAAGGGACCTTGATGAACAGCTTGGAAAATTTCTTAACATTTTTAAGAAATCAACTAAGGATATGCCTTTTTCTGAAGTGCTTAAGTTTATGCCAAATTATGCTAAGCTAGTAGATGACATCTTGGCTAAAAAATCTTCTTTGCAGGAAAAGGAAACGGTGAAGAAGGTAACTACTAGGAGCGGTAAAGGTAAAACTAATGAGCTTGAGGTGGTGAATATAGAGGAACCGGTGCTAGAGAATGAGCGTAATTGCAAAACCACCCAATCTCCTCCACCTACACCACCTGCAGTTGACGTTTCTCCTCCAGTTCCCTTCCCAAGCAGAACCAAGCGTTTCAAGGAGGATAGTGAGTTTGATAAGTTTCTTACTTTACTTCGTCAACTATCTGTTGATATTCCTTTTGTTGAATTAGTTGCGAAGGTGCCTAACTATGCCAAGTATTTAAGGAAGCTTTATCTAATAAGGAAAAGTTAGTTGAGACAGGGACTATTAAGCTTATAGGAACTTGTTCAGCGATCATATAAAAGCACCAACCAGAAAAATGCAAAGATCCTGGAAGTTTCACAATTCCTTGCAGAGTAGGAGACATTGACTTCGACCACTGTCTTGCTGATTTGGGAGCATCAATCAGTCTCATGCCATACACTATTTTTGAAAAGCTTGGGATTGGGGACTTACAGCCTACACGAATGACGCTTCAGCTAGCAGATTGCTCAATGGTTTATCCTTGTGGAATTGCTAAGGATGTGATGGTTAAGGTGGATCATCTGTACTTTCCTTGCGATTTTGTCATACTCGACATGGCTGCAGATCCAACAGTTCCTATCATCCTTGGAAGACCCTTCCTAGCAACAGCCGATGCTCGAATCGAAGTTGCTCACGGTACGATCACTTTGAATGCAGAAGGTGAGCAACTACTGTTTTATGCTGGTAGGTCTTCAAAACAAGTTTTGGAAGCATCTCGAACTTCTTGTCACTGGGACCCCAAGACAGCTCAATCATCTGGAGTCTCTTGAGAGAATGAGGTACGGTCTAGCCAAAGACCGAAAAGACGGGCGGCTAGCTGGGAGACAACCCAGTTTTGTGAGTTTTATTATTTTCGTTTTTTTATTTCTTGTAAGTTTTATTGTTTTCCATTCTTTATTTTTGGGCTAATGAGTTTGTTAGACATGTTCTGTTTAGTTTTTCATGGGTTTGAAGGTGAATTCAGGAGTTTGGAGGGACATCAGTTACCAATTTGAGTTTCTGGCCACTTTTGAGGGTGGTCCGGGTTTGGAGCTTGGTTTATAAACCCGGACCGTATGTTTGGCGAAGCTACTGGGATGTTTTATGGGTGGTCCGGGTTCAGGGGCGAATTTGCAAACCCGGACCTGGCGGGCGCGCTACATACTGACTACTTTTGGACGTGGTCCGGGTTTGAGTATTGGTTTGCAAACCCGGACCGCACAAGCGCAATACTTACTGTGGATTCGAATGTTGCCTGCTTCATTACGTCTGTATCACTTACCTATGATGTTTCACCCGCATACTTACTGGATCTGCAAGTCAGTGTTGGCTTTGGTTTTATTTCTTGAGCTACAGGTCTGCTTTTGCTGCGTGTGAGGTATTGAGGGAACCAAAGGAAACTCTGTCGAATTTTCTGCAGAATTCAACACCCCGCTGTTTTACATAAGTGTGAGGACGTTGTCCTCACCCTACTCCAGGGGCGTGATTTTCTAACTTCTTTTATTTTTCAAACGTTGTTTTCTGCAAATTTATGTTTTCCTTCCTTCTTAATCATTTTCATGAAGCAATGAGGGCATTGCTAATTTTTAAGTGTGAGGAAGGGAAATTACACATGCTCAGTTACATTTGAATGTGCTAATTTTGAACATTTTATTAAGGCTATCACTCCATTTTCACTATATTTTTGTTGGCCCTCAAAAATATTTGGTTGCATAACATACCTGAGTCTTATTCAGTGGTTGGATAAGTTGGTTTGGAACACCGCACGAGTAGCACTAGTTTTTGTGAGATCAAAGCTGGAAAACAGTTGTAGGAATTCTGGTTGCACTGCTTGTATGTACAGTTTTGATAAATGCTTGTCTATTTCTTCACTAAAAAGTTAAGCCTATTAGTATAACTATTTGTCTTTGATTTCACTGGGGGACTTTGGGAATGATTATTGAATGAAAGGAAGGAAGGACAAAGGCAAGGTACTCCTCTAATCGAACTTTTAACCCAGAAAACAGGCCTCGCCCATTTGGTAATTAAGTCCTCGGGGTGCCTCATCACCCATCTACCTAAGGACATCTGATCTGGGATAGAAGACCCAACACCGCTACATGAATGGAGAGAAAAGTCTGAGGGATATAAAAGAGAAAGTTAATGCTTGTTTAGAAAGTTTAAGAAATTTCTTAATTTCAAATGCAAAGTGCAAAGTCTTTCTAGATTATGAGTACGTGGTGATGAAAGGTAATATGGAATAAGATATTACTTCTCACCCCTTGTCGTCCATGGATTGTGGGAAGTTAATTGGAAAGTAGTCCCTGAGTGAAATTGGAGTCAGTGGTTTTACTATGTGTCTTAAGCCTTTGCAAAATACTTCTCAATTCACTGTTTATGAAAACCTGCAAGTGTGGATCATTGTTTTCTATGACTGCTTTTCATTATTAGATCTCCTTATGCACAGTTCTAAATGACGACTCCCTTCTGTAAGATTTCAGTATGTTTCTATTTGCTTGAGGGCAAGCAAAGATTAAGTGTGAGGAAGTTGATAAGTCAGGAATTTGTCTAAGTTTACTAGACTAATTCATGCTTAATTTTCTACATTATGACATTAACTTCCCTCTGTAATGCTTTATTTACTCTTTATTGTTATATTTGTCTCCAATGATCGATTTCATATGTTTTCAGGATAAAATGCTCAACAAAGTGCTTAAATGAAGATTTTAGAGGTTGGAGCAACATGGGAAGTCAAACCAGAGTCAAAGGCAGATTTTCATTGACCACTGCTGTGTTTTATTGAGGGTCCGGGTTTGGAGCTGGGTTTATAAACCCGGACCATCTCATCGCAGAACCTTCTGCCTATTTTCAGACGCGGTCCGGGTTTGTGTCTACTTTGCAAACCCGGACCATCCCCAAGCAGAGTCTTATTTTCAGAGTGGTGGTCCGGGTTTGCGTACTTGTTTGCAAACCCGGACCAATACAAGCGGAGCGCCAGATTTCTACGGAGATAACGGAATTGGTGTCTATCTTTAATACTGTTACTATCTTTTAGCCATCGCTTATTTAAATTAGATTAAGATAGATTAAAGATAGATTTTGTTGTATAAAAGGGGAGTCTGGCCAACGTGAGAGACACTTAGATAGACCACAATTAGTCACGGTTAACACAGAGAGATTAGCATAGTTGGAGATTGATTCTGATCGGAAGTTGGAGCAGCAGCAGAAAGATCATCACGGAGACTTCTCCAGAAGTCTCAACAGAGTTTCTTCTTGTTCTTTATTACTACTCATTACAGTTTTGCTTATTGTAAACATGTCAATGGCTGAGTAGTTCCCTTTAGATTTCGGTTTGCTATGTATCCCTAAATTGACTATTCCTGTTCCTTTGTGATTTAATGCAATTCGATTGAGTAAAGTTATTTTCCTTGCTTAATTTCTTTAATCGTTATAATTTGGCCAATTATAAAGATTAATATTTTGTTAGCTTATATGTGACGACTGCGGCTTTCAATTGATTACAGGAAAATAACCGGTTAGTTTAGAGACGGTAATTCCTCTAAATTGCTAATTGACCAATAAACTAGATTGTTCTTAAGGCGGTTAGTAAACAGTGGGTTCGTAACGAGAGTTAGAATTTGGTCTTTGCTAACTAGTATTTGCTAAGCGGGAGACCGGAGGTAAATTATCTTTGTTCTAGGGTTTTACTCAGAATTATCTTGGAAATCACTTAGGGATAGGAATTACAGATTTAGGGTGCAGTAGTAAACTGGGATCTCCTTTCCAAATCAGTTTCACAACATTTAATTTTCCTGCTTGTTATTGTTTCACATTCTGTTTACAGTTTTTAATTGTCATCAAATCAAACCCCAATTTCCTGTTTTATTTTGTTATTTTACTTTCCGTTTAATAAAGATTTAAACGAGACACATCGCCTCCTCTGGTTCGATACTTAGGGAATACTCTCTATTAAAACTTGCTAGAATTGACTGGTACACTTGCCGTTAGGTTTTACCCCAACAGGGTTGGATCAGTTGGTGGGTCGGTCGGACCTACATATAAAAAAAAAGAGAAATTTTTTGTGCCATCAGTAATACACCATTTGGGAGATAATGGGGAGTAAGTGATTTACATGATTAAGATTAAACTACGAGGACTTAGTGGTTATAAATCTAAAATCATAACGTGAAGTTATGGACTAAAATTTTAATGTTAATGACAAGATTAGAAACTTTAGATCACAAGTGTTAATTAATGAGAAACCTTAAGATAAGGTGAGCAATAAGTGATAGGTAAATGAAATGTAAGAAACGACAAGAGAACGTCGTACGTTATGTCAAGTAGTCGTAGTTAATAAAGGAATTGACCGTTCCGACTAAATTAATTATAGGAACGAAAACTAGTCGAGATGGCAGCCGGGACTAAGAGGTCGCTATGTAAGGCTAGCCATCCTCAAGGTGACAGGTATGGTTTTCTTGCAACCTGTGTTCTACCAGATTACCCCGGCTTGTGTGCCAATCTATTTTTCTGTGTGTTTGCCACCTTGCAAGATATAGCATGAAATGAGTTTACAGTAATTCATTATGTGGCGTATTAGGTTCCGATACCGTTTAACCTCAAATATGTGTTAAACCTTACCTAACCGACTCTAGGATCACATAAGAGATCGGTATTTGGATCTAACGACCCGACTACGGGAACGTTCCAACTACGGCTATCTGTGTGTTAGTTGTGTATTGCTATTGTGTGTAAGTGTGTTTACCTCCCTTGTGTGTTAAACAAGTTTGTAACATCATATGGTGTCGTAATGTGATAAGTTCCATAAGGGAACTTCTAACTATTATATATTATGGGGGGTGAGGAATCCGGTAGTTCCGGTCGCGCGTGTCGTTTGGGAGTTAATGTCTATATTTTCTTTAACTCCCTCTATGTTATTGGTTATTTTTCCTTCTTGGATTGCAATCACCCACAAGCCTAATAAAAGGCTTTCCTACCTGACTTTTGTTCGGGCTAGGGGGATTATGTGTAAAGTTTGTTTGGAAGTTGATGTCTATATGCGCTTCAACTCCCACTCTGTTATTGATTGTTTTCCTTCTTGGATTACAATCACCCACAAGCCTGATAAAAGGCTTACCTACCTGACTTTTTTTCGGGCTAGGGGGAATGGTGTATAGTGTGATCGGTTCTATATAAAGACCGACACTTCTAAATAAAATTATGGTGATGGTGTGATCGGTTCTATATAAAGACCAACACTTCTAAATGAACTTATGGTGATGGTGTGAACGATTCTATATAAAGACTGACACTTCTAAATAAAATTATGGTGATGGTGTGATCGGTTCTATATTAAGACTGACACTTCTAGGTAAAGTTATGGTGGGATGGTGTGATCGGTTCTATATCAAGGCCGGCATATTCAAGTAAGTTATGATGTAACGAGCTTAGCATGAGACTGAAATTATTCTCTAGGCTTACCAAGTTTGGCTAACTGATGTTTCGTCTGTTTCCCTCAAGGGATTTGTTCCTATTATGTCATGTGAATGTTGTTGCTATACAATGAGTATTGCTATGCTTTAGGGTGTTGTAAGTATGTAAATGTGGTATGTGTTTATGGACATATATGCATGATTTAAATATAATCAACTGCATTCTTAGACGACAATTAGTTGTGTGTGGCCCGGTAGCATGCGGGCTGCACGATTACCATACCAGCAAAGGTGCTGAGCCCCTTGGGGGCCACCCTTTTTCTCCTTTCAAGTACAATGGAGCTGGAAGCCGTTCAAGAGTAAGACGGGGTGGTTGTTTGTACATGGGTAGCTATTTAATTGCTTATGAATTGTAGGAGTAGTAAGACCGAAACTGTTATCGGCATTAGTTTATAGATACTTAGTACAGTTGGAATGTAAATGTATATTGATTGTTGGAAATGGAACGAGATAGTAATTTGTAGGTGCTCGGGAATCTAGTCCATCAGACCGATACAATGTATAAATATTAGCCTTGTTAGCCACGTGGGTGGTTAACGGCGTGTAACACCAATGAATTAAGTAAATGTTGAGTTGTGTATTCCGCTGCAATCATTTGTTAAGTGTTGTGTTGTTGTTGGGGTGTTACAAAAAGTGGGAGCGAAGTATCGCTCTGATGACTGGAAATACTAAGCTTAGGAAGTACCGAGTTAGGAGTTTAATACTTTGGGTTAAGGGTTAAGTGATAGCGTGAGAGATACGCTAGTTGGGAATTTCCAACGAGTACTGGAAACCTACAATATCCTTCCCGCCCTCCACAACCCCTGTTTTATAACTCGGGAAAGAACGCCAGAGAGATGGAAGTCCTCTCTTACTCGGGAAAACCCGATCTAGCTGTTATTAAGTACCACTGTAAGTACGAAGAACTTGTCATACGGTAGATTCCAAAAACTAGGAATCCCGGAGACGGTTTCCATGTGAACGATGTTAACGCACTTGATAGCGGAGAATGAAGAATCCTATTAATAGGAGAATGGAATTTCCGGCAACCTGGGTCGACATGCCTAGCAGTCGATGCAGACGTGTATATCTGAGTGGTTAAACTGGTGTAAAAATAAAGGAAAAGAAATTAAAAAACTCAAAATAAATGTCGGGCTGCAAACAAATCCCGGTCGTGGTAGTATAGTGAAATGTAAGCGACCGGATGTCGAACCGTGGGACTAATGTGCATATTATAGTACCTAAGCGTGTCACAAAAAAGGGGGGATTAATTGACTTGTATTATAAATAAAAAGGAAAGATAAAATAAACTAAGTTAATAGATAAATTAAATGGGACTCTGGGTCAGGTTAATATGATCTGCTTAATTATACTATCTCTACTGGTTTAATATAATTATTTGGCAAGATTCCTGTTATTATCTTAAGGTCCGATGAAAACTCATAAGAACTCGTTCCAGATATGCAAGGTCCGATGAAAACTCAAGCACCCACTGGTTGACGGCAGAGGAGTATGAGGAATTTTATTCTTGCAACTGAATACTAACTTATTAAATCATAACAAGTTTCCTCCAGTTCTACGGCTTAATTAACATATCTATTCGTCACTGATCAGATTAGAAATAGATTTAGTAAAGTAGTTTAATAAACTCATGACATTTATTAAAAAGGTGCGAGATAACCTTTAAGCGTAACAAACTGCATTTAAATAAACCAGTAAAAATATTGCATAATTAATACAAACACATAATAACCATTCCCAGAGTATAAATATTCTAGCCTAACATATTAAATAGATAAACAGAAACAAGAGTAATAGAAATCATCTGTAGTCACTCCTGCATTCGTTCTGCTATTTTGTATACGTAGGACTATAGGTGGATATGGTGGAATGTAAAATAACTAAAATGGAGAAGACGGGAGAAGAGAAATGGGATGGACGTGAGTTGTGAGGTGGTCTGTAGTGTGGATGTTGGGTGGTGGACGTGTCCATGAGAGCAGAAGGTACGTATGTTTATATAGGAGAAGGAGAGGAAGGAAGGAGAAGGAAGAGCATTGATTGCTCATTAATTGCAGGGGACAGAGCTGAAGACGCGTGAGGAAATTAAGGTAGGCGGTGGGCGGAGTAGATGGATAAGGCAGAAGCGAAGTCGACGGGCGAAGTCGACGAGCGAAGAAGAAAACTGGCGCGCGCGATTGATTCTTAGTCACGTCCGCCTCACGTCCGCCTCTAGCTAGGCGGTTGCAAGTGTGTCCGCCTCACGTCCGCCTCACGTCCGCCTCACGTCCGCCCCATTTCAGGCGGTTGCCTTATGTTGGTCCGCATCTGAGTCCGCCTAAATGCATGCGGTTGCATGTATATGGTCGTGACTTATTTTCTTCAAACTTTGACCGGCTCTAGATTCTTCGTTTGGACTCCGTTTTCTGAGCCGTTTGCGCCTATGCGTTCGTCTCTTCGTCTACTTTACTCCCAGCTTGGTTTTCCTCATGTTAAACCAATAAATTTGTGAGATAAACAATAAAACCTAAACTAGAGGAAAACTAACCGAAGTGGAGAAATGAGCAAGAAAAGTGTTAATATAATATATGAAATAACCTATAAATCATGCTCATTTGGACACTTATCAGTCGAGAGGAACTAGCTTGCCCAGCAGGGAGGAACGCACCAACCGTGCAACAAGGCAGAAAGGCGAGGTAACGGAACCCGAGACGCGTGTCTACGGGACCAAGATTGTTAAATAATGTTGCCAACGGTATACCAACCGACTAAGGAACTACAAGGTAGTGCCCAAACAAGAGGCAAGTCTCGATGACCACGGCAAATGTGTGGGAACGGGCTATGAGGAAGATACAGTACTAAGTAAATAGGGGTCTTCAAGGATGGGAAGCACCCTAGTTAATTATTACCATGTGAAGACCAATGAGAAGATGTGCAGAAGATTAATTACCAAATTAGAGTATCAAAGTCAAGGCCAACAAGGCCACTCAAAACAGTACGGGTAAAAACGATACTGCAACCGATGTGTGTGAACCGATAGCCAGTTAACATGGCGCACTTGCCATGGCAAGTGCTGCTATAACGGGGTTGTTCGGGGAAAATTTTTAACAACTACAAAGTACTTAGTAAAGTACCATGAAGTTGAGTGAGAAAATCATAACCATGAAAGGGCTTAACAGCCAAACCTTTGTAATTGGGAATACACCAGTCAGCGAGAAGCTAGACTCGGTTAAGACAGGAAGACATTGTAATACCGTGAGAATTTTTCTTTCAAACTCTCTTTCAAAATCAAATTTTCTTTCAAATTCATATTTATTTCTAACCTTCTGTTAAACCCAAATTCTCTCAAACTTTAGATCATCTTTTAAACCAAACCAGAGAACCTACACCAGCCTTAGCACCACATGGTAGGTAAGTTACACAACTTTCGAACAACCTCAGAAAAATCCTAAAACCCGAGGATATCAATGAGACTGTACTAAATACAAACAGTGGATAGACTTCCCTTGATTAAGTTCGGGAAGCACTGAATGCATGGATTATAAGACGATATGAGAGGAGTTGACAACAGAATACTTCACCTAGGCGTGTGACGGACACTACGAGTGTACGAAAATGAAATGTGGGATGACCACACACCAATGGGAGCTTACAGGCCTGACAGACTCATTCATGAGTTAGTCGGGTAAGTAGCAATGTATCAGTACGATACCCCATATATGTATACGAGTAGAGTCAGGAACATGGGAAGTAGTCGACTCCGTACTACGGTCAGCAGTGAAAATACAAACCATCGAATGATTGAAGTGAAAGGACTCAGTTAACTTAACGAGACTAAATGAATTATTGAATTCGTTTCAAGGAAATGTTCAGGAGTCAAGAAATGCGAAGCGCACTGACAAGTAAATAAAGACATCCCATATGTCTCAAGAGTCACGAGGGATTAAACATGATAGCTGGAACGAAGAACTAGCCTATACATGGTAAGGCAGACGCCTAATATGGATACGTTAGTGTACAACGAACGGGATGAAATTCCCCAAATGATCACCTAGGCTATCAGGGGACATCGATCCTCATGGAAGAGGATATTAAACCTAGCCAAGAACACAAAGCGATGTAGTTAACTAAACGTACCCACGAGTACAAGCCAAATGTAATGGCATAACCTAGTAACACCAGGAGCAACCCTTGAAGGGTGTTTGGGTCAACAATTATTGAACGAAATATCGTGACAGAAACACAAGAGTTGAAACTAACAATCAGTTTAAACATAAGTCATTAGGAGGCAATTTGACATTCTAAAGGGCATCCCATGGAAGGAAGCGTGATGCAACGACCTTGTCATGGAGCCCAATACAAACTCCAAACCATGTGATGGTGTACGAAGAAGTAAAATTTGTGTGAATAGCCTATAATGAGCAGAGCTCGAGGCAATGAGGCTTATAAGCCACAAACCAAATGTGTTATGTAAATTTAATTGATTATAAAATTTTATGTTATACAAGTGAATAGAGCGGATAACGAACCACTGCTTTAAGAGTGGGGATACCTCTCGATATTGTGAGACCGCGGGAGCGGTAGTTTTGTGAACCAAGTTCAAGAAATATGTTAAGGATTGACCATGTTGTTATTGCGGGAGAGCAGTTAGTTTAGTAGCATATGTGTATAATGCGAAGCACCGAGTGAACAATGCTCAAGGAGCGTAAAGACTTAAAGAATAGTGTATTCAGTAGTCATCCAAATAAACGACGAACCATAATATGGATGGTGAAAGTTCATGAGCGGAAGCAAATATGAGAGTGGATGCCATGTACGTTAGTGTTGTACAATGAGTGAGAACATGGTGCGCAGTAAGCGACCGTTGTACGAGTATTGTTAAACAATGTTGTGGAGAGCAAGCAGAGTTATGAGTTAAACTCAGTAGATATGCAAGGTAAGTGATAGTAAACAGACTGGGCAGTAAGCCAGTAGCCGGTATTATGTGATAACGATCTCATTACAGCACGGAGTGAATTCCTATATTGCAATTGCATAAGGAATGGAAGTGTACTCCTAGTAAATTAACATGATAAACAAAGTCACAAGTCTCGGGACAAAAACACCCGATTGCTATGTAACCAACCCATACTGGATACGGAAGTTATGCAAACACACCAACGACTATGACGCAAGTCAGTTAAGCGTAGACCTACAAATAAAACCATTGGAAACACCAACCGTCATAGTAGTTGAACCTCACCGCAATAAAGGTAGAAAGAGACTCGCAACGCTATAAGGACCGATGCATAGAAAGTGCAAGGTCGTACAAATGAAAGAATACTTGTTCAGAACCAAATGTGGAGGCATGATTACGAATAAGTGACTACAGTAGCACTGAATACCAAATACCGGTAAGGAATATATCTCAAGTGTTGGAAATAACCGAGGGAGCACTACATATTAGGTAGTAGCTCAACCTCAACCGACAGTAAGTCGGAAGAAGCCAAGTGAATAATTATGAACATACACAGCTGTATATGCAGCAGAATATCTTAGAACTGGATGGAAAGTTTAAAAACTCACCGAATTCGCGCAACGGTAAGAGATACCACGCGTCGGTTGAGAAACCGTTATTCACAGGATAAAGGTGATAAAAGGGAGATGTACAATAGATTAAGGATAACGAATGGGGCAAACCAACCCCTAAAGTTATCAGAGTCGAGCAGTAGAAGCTAGTGAGCCAATGATTCAGATGTTGAATATGCATGGTGAATACGAGTAAATGGCTAATTGCTGACAGGCTAGAACCGAAACCGGATATGAGTTAAACAAACTCCGATGAGAATTCTTGGTTTAGGGACTAAATTGCCGATATGGTTAAGATCCTCTAACCAGAACGCATTGTATAATAGACCGCGTGGAAGTTAAAACACTTCACGGCGGCAGAACATTTCAAACCAATGTTCAGTGATTGATTACGTGGGCGTAATCCCTTTTAAGGGGGGTAGAGCGCAAAATCACTTAGTGTATGTTTACGTACAAGTGTACATGAACTATGGTGTGCATAGCACAAAATAATTTGTTTTGATGATTGGTGTGTATGTTACATGAACATACGCATTCATTCATGGTTTAATTGTGGTAATTGCGCACAGAAGATGCGAATACCATTGTGATGAGTGTACCTACTTTGTAACCTTTGTATGAGAGTACAAGTGTAAGGGAGTAAAGAAACTCCAGGGGAACTAAAACCCCGACAATATATGTTCATATAATACTAAATGTAATATTGTGTATCGTATTTTGATAAATATATATATGTGGTATTGTGATGTGTGAAATGGTAAGAAATAGATATAGAACCTAGTGAGAATTAAATTTTCTAGAAAACTTGGTTAAAGGTGAATTGAAGAATGGTTGATGGACAGAGTTCCACCCTTGGAGATGTGTTGCTTTGTGATTATGACTAGAAGGATTAAAAGATAGAAAAGGGTAAATGTTTGCAATTAGTTGTTGTTTGAATTTGAAGTGGGAGGTGGAACTTGGTTTGCATGCGATCAAGGGAAGCCGAACACAAATTGGGGTGGAAGGATAGTTCAACACTAATGCTAATCACATCAGGGTTGGATGACTCTTGAAGCTCCCTATAAGTGGTCACAAATAACCACGCTAAGAAAAGATGCAATGAGCAGAAATTGGACTTGGAGTTGTATTGCGTTTTCAAAAAGGATTTTCAATTGGTATTTTCAATCGATACTTCTAAATAAAGGATTTTCTTCTACTTAACCTCGTAAAGAGTATTTTTGTATTACTTGCTCATGAGCTGAGGACGTATGAGCCTTTGTCTTCGGACCGGTGACATGAGAAGTATATGTTAAAAAGAAAGTGATTGTTTTGATCTCCCAAAGGAACGGGGACTAGAAGGTGTCCATCGCGACCGGGTTCTGCGGGATCACAGTGTATATGTACTCGACATGGGCTCGAGGACTGTAATGTCCTGTAGTCTTAGGGCTGAGCCCATGAAGAGATGGAAAAGGTATTTTCGATTGCCATACATGCTAAGACATGTTGTGTGGTATGTGTAATAGATGTTATCCAGACCTATGGGTCTGAATGTGGTTATGTTACCCGGACCGTTGAGTCCGAGGTTATTATGTAAGGTATGTTATGTTATGGATATGGTTATGTTACCCGGACCGTTAAGTCCGAGGTTTTTATGTAAAAAGTATGTTTTGGTATGGAGGTTGCAGCTTGCAAAGAAATCCCCGTGTTCTAATTAAAAGATATGAGGGAAACTGTGAACTTTAAGGACAAAGTTCTTTTAAGGGGGGTAGATTGAAATACCCCAAACCTAAATATGTTAATTAAATGATAAACTATGGTATAATAAGGCTAAACGTGCCTTAGAAATGTTAGTAAGCAAGTTAAACCATAGTAAACACAATAAAACGCCATTAAGACCATTTGGGCAAAAACATGCTCTAAGCTTGGGATAAACTTGGTTAGGACCCAAAGAGCCTACCAAGACATTATTAACATGATAAAGGACATGTTAAACCAATTACCAAAGAAAACCAAGCTCAAAAACGAGTTTAAACATAAAATGTGATTTAAGGAGTCTTAAAGCACGTTTTTGAAAAATTGTCTTGGAAATGGGTTTTGAGTGGCTAAATGTCCATCATTACACCTTAATCAATATGTGTCCTACTTAGTATCACATTAGGAATTCTAAATCAATGGGAAATCAAAAATTTCACAAATATGTGCACTAATTTGTGAATAGTGCTCAAATAGTGCTTAATTTAGCATTAAGTTAACATAAGTTGTTTAATTGGTAAAAATAGCTCCAAAATACCCTATTAACAAAAGGGGGTCGGTTTTTCAACATGGTGAGTCACCACCATTTATTAGTTAATTAAAGAAATGAAGGAAAAGTAAGTAAAAGAGGATAATACCTTTATAAGTCAAAATATCTTCAAAAGACTACCTCTCTCCTCATTCTCCTTCATTCTCTTCCTTCCCCACCATTTTCTTCCCCTTCATCCTATCCAAACCATAAGTTGCAGCACCATTCTTCCTCCATCTTCATTTACTCATCAAATGTTCAATATTGCTCCAAATCCAAAACTAAGCATAGATTACTCTTAGTTAGAGCAAACTCTTCACTTCTATCTTTTCAAATCTCCAAGAAAACAAGTTTCATTCCATGGAGAATCTCCATTGAAGGGGGAAAAGCTCTACTTCTTGCACCTTGTTGTTCTCCTTTGCTTCAAGGTAAGAAAAGCCAAAGAAAATTCACATTTCCTCTCATTTCTTATATGGCCAAAAATCATAGTTGATGGTGCCTTGTTTTGCTCTTTAGTAGCTTGATTCAATCTCCAAAGGATTAGAAGAAGTCCTACCTTGATCCTTTATCAAGCTCCCTTTCAAATTATAAGGTAAACACAAGTTCAAGTGTATTAAAATACTTCTTGTAAATCTAGGGTTTTGTCTCATGAGTTTAAGTATAACACTTAATACTCATTACCCTTATTTGTATAATTGATTAGAATATTGTCAAGTAAACAAGGGTTCTTGCCGATTTTTAATCAAGAGAAAACAAGTGAGAAAGTCTTGAAGAGGAAAAGGTAATTGACCTATCCTAATGTAGTTTTGTGCCTTAGGAAATTGAGCTTTAATTGCTTAATAAACAAACTAAAGAGCCAATGGGAAATGAATTAACAAAATATCAACAAGGTGGCCTATAAGGACATGGGAGCATTTCTTGTGTGTATTTGTAGGTTGAAAGCATTTAATATGTGGAAATTCAGTATTTAAGGTTTATGTTATTTAAGGGCCTAAGAGTCATGTCATTTAAAGGCCTAAAAGCCAAGAAATTTAAGTTTATGCACTATATTGTGATGTAGTGTAGTTTGGGTGTAGTTTGTGTGTAAAGAACCTTCATTTAAGGATGTTTATGTCTTCGGCTTGTTTAATGATGAAAAACTAAGTGTTTGGGTGTAAGAGTATGTTAGAGAAGCTATGGCAAAATTTGGTTGAGAAACCAAGAGTTTTAAGTGTTTTGATGAAGTGTTGTGACCTAGATTGTACTAGGGATTGTTAAGGATTTAAATTGGTGAAAGTTGATGAGTTAAGGTGTTCTTGAGTGCTAGGAAGAACTAGGAGTAGTGTTGGAGGATTTAGAGATCAAATGAGTGATTTGGACACACCAAAGTCAAGGAATAAATGTTGTTAAGACTTGTGCAAAAGTTGGTAGTAAATAAGGTGTTAAGTCTTGGAAAGACCAAGGAGTGAACTAAGCATGGTGATGATGCGAAATGATGCTTGAGAGTGATTAAAATGATTGTGGAGAACATTTTGGTTAGTTAATGTTGTAGGCATAAACTACCACTTAGGAACCTAAGGAAAAATGTTACAAGTGTTAGAAATTTTGTAAGAATTTGAGTAAGTGTTTAAGGGGCTTATAAGTGAGCTAGAAAAAGAGTTTGGTGGATGATTTATGAAGGTTTTAGAGTGCCTAATGATGTTAACCTATTAGAAAGTTTGTGGAGAAGTTTGGAGCAAGATAGACAATTTTTGGGAGGTTTCTACAGTCGACCGACCCAGGGGACCGACCCTGGCTGGGTTGGTTGGACTGTAAATAGCTGGCCAAAATGCCTCAGAAATGGACCGACCCAAAGGGTTTTGGGTCGGTCGGGCTGAGCTTGGGTCTGTCGGGCAAAAACCCAGTGAACTAGAATGTTTCTAGAATGGACCGACCCAGGGGGTTGAGTCGATCGGTGGGTCGGTCGGACCTACATATAAAAAAAAAGAGAAATTTTTTGTGCCATCAGTAGTACACCATTGGGAGATAATGGGGAGTAAGTGATTTACATGATTAAGATTAAACTACAAGGACTTAGTGGTTATTAATCGAAAATCATAACGTGAAGTTAAGGACTAAAAGTTTAATGTTAATGACAAGATTAGAAACTTTAGATCACAAGTGTTAATTAATGAGAAACCTTAAGATAAGGTGAGCAATAAGTGATAGGTAAATGGAATGTAAGAAACAACAAGAGAAGGTCGTACGTTATGTCAAGTAGTCGAAGTTAATTAAGGAATTGACTGTTCCGACTGAATTAATTATAGGAACGAAAACTAGTCGAGATGGCAGCCGGGACTAAGAGGTCGCCATGTAAGGCTAGCCATCCTCAAGGTGACAGGTATGGTTTTCTTGCAACCTGTGTTCTACCGGATTACACGGGCTTGTGTGTCAATCTGTTTTTCTGTGTGTTTGCCACCTTGCAAGATATAGCATGAAATGAGTTTATAGTAATTCATTATGTGGCGTATTAGGTTCCGATACCGTTTAACCTCAAATATGTGTTTAACCTTTGCTAACCGACTCTAGGATCACATAAGAGATTGGTATTCGGATCTAACGACCCAACCTACGGGAATGTTCAACTACGGCTATCCGTGTGTTTGTTGTGTATTGCTATTGTGTGTAAGTGTGTTTACCTCCCTTGTGTGTTAACCAAGTTTATAACACTGTATGGTGTCGTAATGTGATAAGTTCCATAAGGGAACTTCTAACTATTATATATTATGGGGGATGAGGAATCCGGTAGTTCCGGTCACGCGTGTTGTTTGGGAGTTGATGTCTATATTTGCTTTAACTCTCTCTCTGTTATTGGTTGTTTTTCCTTCTTGGATTACAATCACCCACAAGCCTAATAAAAGGCTTTGCTACCTGACTTTTGTTCGGGCTAGCGGGATTATGTGTAAAGTTTGTTTGGAAGTTGATGTCTTATGTGCTTCAACTCCCACTCTGTTATTGATTGTGTTCCTTCTTGGATTACAATCACCCGCAAGCCTGATAAAAGGCTTACCTACATGACTTTTGTTCAGGCTAGGGGGAATGGTGTATGGTGTGATCGGTTCTATATAAAGACCGACACTTCTAAATAAAATTATGGTGATGGTGTGATCGGTTCTATATAAAGACCGACACTTCTAAATGAAATTATGGTGATGGTGTGATCGGCTCTATATAAAGGCCAACACTTCTAAATAAAATTATGGTGATGGTGTGATCGGTTCTGTATTAAGACCGACACTTCTAGGTAAATTTATGGTGGGATGGTGTGATCGGTTCTATATCAAGGCCGGCATATTCAATTAAGTTATGGTGTAACGAGCTTAGCATGAGACTGAAATTGTTCTCTAGGCTTACCAAGTTTGGCTAACTGATGTTTCGTTCGTTTCCCTCAAGGGATTCGTTCCTATTATGTCATGTGAATGTTGTTGCTATACAATAAGTATTGCTATGCTTTTGGGTGTTGTAAGTATGTTAATGTGTTATGTGTTTATGGTCCTATATGCATGATTTAAATATAATCAACTGCATGCTTAGACGGCGATTAGTTGTGCGTGGCCCGGTAGCATGCGGGCTGCACGATTACCATACCAGCAAAGGTGCTGAGCCCCTTGGGGGCCACCCTTTTTCTCCTTTCAGGTACGATGGAGCTGGAAGCCGTTCGAGAGTAGGACGGGGTGGTTGTTTGTACATGGGTAGCTATTTAATTGCTTATGAATTGAAGGAGTAGTAAGACCGAAACTGTTATCAACATTAGTTTATAGATACTAGGTACAGTTGGAATGTAAATGTATATTGATTGCTGGAAATGGAACGAGATAGTAATGTGTAGGTGCTCGAGAATCTGGTACATCAGATCGATACAATGTATAAATATTAGCCTTGTTAGTCACGTGGGTGGTTAACGGCGTGTAACGCCAATGAATTAAGTAAATGTTGAGTTGTGTATTCTGCTGCAATCATTTGTTAAGTGTTGTGTTGTTGTTGGGGTGTTACACTTTCAGAGTAACAAATTTAATACACCGGTCAATTTACCGTACTTAATGCGCATGGGGTACAAGGCTGTTTTGGATGCATCTAGTAATCTTTGATACTCATCCGGCCTATCAGCAAAATTATCCTCGACTTTGTCAAACATCGCATCTATTTGCTCATCATGGTAAGCCATCTGATCAATTTCATTGACACCTAAATTATCTGGAAGTTCTTACTCATTGACAGTATCAAAGATGTGATCGGTTCCCATCCACTTCCGATCATGACTGCATGAGGAGATGTCGTTATCATCAATAGACTCACCATGGAATGTTTATCTTCTATAATGTACCATAAATCCACGGGTCTTCAGATGAAATTCAATTTCCTCGATGTTTGAATATTGTCTTATCACACCGCAGTCAACACAAGGACATGGAATTTTCACCATCTTTGTCATGTTCTTATGTTGCACTGTCACTTTGCATAACTCTTTCAACATCCTGTCAAAGTGATCCCCTCGATCACCATACATCCAGTCGCGGTCCATACTATATGTGAAACACACAACGGGTATGAGAATCACACTACGGAATTGAAAATATTTCTATAGTAATTGCATTAGTTTGCACGTGTTTATATCCTAATGGAGCGTGACTGGTTCAAACCCAAATACACCAGCAGTTTTGCCTCAAACATCTAGCCTAACTCTAATGTTCAAACCCAAATAAAGTAGCATTTTAATTTCAACAAATATTTGCATTTTTTTAAATCAAAAACATAAGTTAAACTACTTACATGTTTGTACTTTGTGCGATGTATAGAGGGAAAAGAAGGATAGTTGGTAGACGGGGAGCGACAGTAGTGGTTTAACTTTGTTGGAAGTCGTAGACTAATATATAGTGAGACCTGATAACAAAAAAATTGTTATATTAAGACAAAATACAACATTACCAAGACATTTGTAAACAAAATATCGGCATGACCTTTGCATAATTTGATCCATCTCATGCTTATTATTAAGCATTCACCAAAGTCATATACAATAGAAAAATATTTCCACAATTGGAATCAGTCAAACAAGATGAGAATTCTATCAAAGTTTCAATCATTGGCAACATGTATGTTCCTTATTCGCAGCTAGGTTGCAAAATTACACGAGTGTTGAGAATGAAGAGATAATTAGTTAAAGTATATTACTTCTTCCTAAATGAATTGATTTCAGCCCCTCTTTTCAATTTGGTGTGCGAGACATGTAGCAATTCCACTTCTAGGGACAGCAGTGCCACAAACACAACAAAAGAATTTCAATCGGAAATGAGGGGGGGGGGGGGTAAAACATGTATGTCTCTTGTACACCAAATTGATCACTTTGTTAAAGTGTATTACCCGTTTCGATTCTGGTTTCAGCCTAGTACGTCTTTAGTGTAGTGTGCGACTGATGCAACAATACCAATCTCTACAAAGGCAGATGCATACACTATAAAAGAATGAAGTAAGGGCACTAAGTTATATTGCTTATAATGTTAATCTTTTGCTTATAATTATTAGCACAAATAATGATCAAACATTAATGTTCCAACCCATATGAAAGCATATCAATTCCCGAAAAAATAAGCTACCCTAACTATACTTAAAAAAAGAACTAAAACAGTATAAATTGTCACTTAGACATTTCATCAAACACCTTGTATTCATACATAATTATATTAATTTAACAACCAAAACTTGCAAACATTTTACACACACAATACATACAACATCTACAAGCATAATGTACCATTAATATGTTAATTTTAACAACAAATATGCAATATATTAGTGAAATTCGAACATACTAAGTTAGGGTTTTACCTTGTTGTTACCGCATCAGTTGACGGTGATGGCGACAGGAGCAGGCGCGGGCAGCGACGACAAGTCAAGGCAAGGGCAGCGACGGCGAGATCAAAGAGCGACGGAGGCGGCGCTTGGTGGCGACGACGATGGCGCTGGAGCAACAGAGGGCGGTGAGTATGGAGGAAAATGTGAGAGAGTAGCAGTATCTGTCCTGATGCGGTGAATTCTTGTAATATGAAGGACTCTATTTCGGCGGTTGTTACTAATAACCACCGAGATAGAGTGTAAAATAATCCTATTTCAGTGGTTATAGTAGCAACCGCCGAAATAGAGTTTCATATTTTTTAAAAAAAAATCGGAAAACAGGCTACTTTGGCGGTTTCTGCTTAGAACCGCCGAAATAGACCTACTTTAACATCTATTTCGGCGGTTTTTAGTAACAACCGCCAAAATAGGTAAGTAATTGTTTTACAATCGCTGACATAGGGGGGCTGAAATAGGACTTTTTTCTACTAGTGTAAGTAGTTAAGTTGACCGATACATAAAATAATATGTAAGTAAAAGTTGGAATATAGCTTGGTCAAATAAAGTATAGCAATAAACTATATTATATGGATATATATGTATGCATAGATAATGATACATACGTATGTGAGTATGTAAATATACAAAGTTGAAATAAAACTCGGTCACATAAAATATAGTAGTGAACTATATATACATATATCAATATGTATGTGCGTATGCAATTATACAAACCAAAATAACCTTGAAAAATGACATGGGTTATTAGGAATTAAATCCCTAAGTGATAAGTGTTATTACGCTACTAAATATTACATCCTTACAACTATGAAATATAATTAAATTGAACCCCGAGATTTAATGAAAAACCCAAGCCACACAATAGCTGGTTAAGGGATTAATTACTACGTAAGGTTTAGAACCCATTCTAAAATGATTGAATAGACTCAAAACATGGATACTAATGTTAGAGTTGTACATTCCAGAGGTATGGGTTTCAAGATACGAGCTTCAAAAGTGATAGAGGATAAGCGTGATACGTCATGCTAGCATTGTTCAATGGTGAACGGTATGTTAATTGTGTGGTTTGAACGTCCTGAGGGTTTTCTTGGGTTCAGACGTTGTGTGTTTAACTGTTTAAGAGTGATATCTATAATTTATGCATGTGATCATGTAAATTGTATTACTCGACACCATTACGTTTTATTATACGTGAATGTCTTTTAGACTAGAAGTTTATACATCTAAACTTGAACATAACTTAGATGACCTTTAGGTATCACTAGAACCTAATTGGCAGTCAAGTAATATAGTCTTAAACCTAAAGATTTGATCTTAGGTTAATGGTTAAAGGAAATTAGTCACATGACGGACTTGGAAAGGAAAATCCAGTTAGTCTCGACTAACTGGTTGCGCAGCGTGATCACTACGAGGGACTACTATCATGAGTCCACTCAAAGAAATCCATACATCCACATTCGATGATGGTCAGAGAGCACCGCTGTTGGTGTAGGCTTTGGCCAAATTGGACACCTTCAAAGGCAAATGAGATAAGTCCAGGACCTAAGGGTTGGCTGGCAGATAGTTCCATCCATTGGTTCCCAGGGACTACTGTCCAGTGTTATCAAACACTAATAAGTTATTAAGGGTTGTCTTAACTTGACACCCGAGGTGGTAATTAACTAAGATGGTTAAGTGGTTGGTTAAAAAAATAATGGGCCTTAAGCCGAGTAACGAGAACGGTTAGTTAAACACGTATCTCGTTTGGTATTGTTTTATTTAATTCATAGGTTGGTTATGTGGTGATATTATTGAATGGACTGTTGTGTGTTTATTTAAAGCATTTACAGCTGTTTATTATTGTTGTAAATTGGAAAAGCATGACATGAACCGCATGTTAAGATGGCTAAATGACCTAAGGGCTCTGATTGATTCTAAGATTACACTTTAGCATACCAGCATAGTTTGTTGAGCCCGTTTGGGGCCAACACATTACAGGTTGTTGATCAGGTCGTAAAGCCGGAGTGCGGGACGCTAGGTAGTTAGCATATTTTGATATCGCACCTTTAGACTTGGTATGTATTGTGTTATGGAGATTCAGATGTATTTGGTTAGTAGCTCACTTGTTCGGTTTGAGGATTGTGTTGTAAATTATGGTTGGCCAGTATCTGGTCGTCACAGCGACTATATTTATTAGGTTTAGTATGACGGTATGTGGTTGCCTAGTTACTCACAAGGGTGAATGACGGTGTGTAACACCAATGCGACAGTTAGTTTAAATTTCCGCTGCGAATTACATCTTTAATTATGCTACGACTTGCGATAATACGAGATTAGGATTAGGGTTGTTACACTAAGGATCCATAGTAAACCAACATTCTAGCTAACCACTCTGACATAGCGGAAGTAAGGAAAACAAGAGAGATAAGGAAGAATGCCATCAAATCTGCAGTAAAACTGATGACAACTCCAATCCTGCTCCAATGTTCTTTGTCTCCTCTTCAATGCTCTGCAGCTACGGTTATTTTTCTGTCTCCCAAGATGCATGATTTCCTATTTTTACCTTATATACTTCCCTACCATTTAATAAAACACATCACTTTATTTTTGTATATTTCGTCACATCCGGACTGGCAAGTCTGGACGCATGTCTGGACAAAGGAGCACATGCTCTCGAAGGCTGTTTGTCCCTGCAAGTCCAAACGTAGGGATGGACACAGCGTCAACTGGGCTTATATTCTCTGTGTTGGCTCCGTTTTGCTCCTCATTTGTTGCGTTACGATCCCTGTTTTCTTGACTTGCCGCTTCTTGAGTATTTACACCTGTTTAAGCATGGGAATCACATGCGAAGGATAATTTTAACACTTAGCATAAACAAGCACTTAAATAGGGAAACTTACAACATTATTTCATAAATAAAGATATATTAAAGCACATAAACATAGCTAAATTAGCCACTTATCACTTTTACTATACTTAAGGGAAGGATAAAAGAAAAAAGTAATAATAGTACTTAAAATTGATCACATAAATTTTACCGCTCGTAATATGAAAGAAGTAAATCACACACAATTTAATCAGAAAACAAACATGTTATATGTTCTATTGTGTCCTTTTCATGACAATAAATGTTTTTTTTGTTCAGTCAATCACCAAAGATGCAAAACTCAAAAGAAAAGGAACAACATGGTTACGCTCTCTCAACACTCTCTTTGGTAGTATACATGAAGCAAGGATTCCCACCTAGTTGACTTCCAATTTTTAATACTGGAATTCCATAAGTCCCTAATTTTACCCCTTTACCAATCAAAATAAGAGACTTACCGAGAATAACTCATTCTTTTGCAAAGTTGAAAGGCTGATAGTTGATGTCACTTGTCAGGTAAAGTTATAAAATGTAGAGAGAAAAAGTAGGTAAGAGAACAAGTGAAAATTGACATGACAATTGATGTAAGTGACGTATAAAGAGAAAAAGTGAGATGATCAAATAAACTTTTTTTCATAATAATACAAAAGAATGAGGTCATCTCGTAGGGTGAGATTTTATTGTTGTTAGCTCGCATCAATTGAACCAATTGTGTGTCACATACATGGCGAAAAAACACAATTTAACTACAAAGTATTCATCGAATACTTGTGTGATATCACCACCTATGAGGCCCAACAAGCGGTAGCATTAATTCATTAATAAGACATCCATTTGGCTCAAACTCTGTAATGGACTCCATGCCCAATTATGAACCCCTTGGCTAGTCTATTCCGAAGCAAGCAAGATCACACCTAGGATAAAACTTTTTGATTATTTTGGAAAACAAAACAGTTTTAGAAAGTTCTCAATACATATAAGTTTAGGTAATGCAATATCTTTTTTTAGTAAACTCCAACCGTCGTTTCTTTAAACTATAATTACAGCCCTATAGAACACTAAACATCCAAGCATGCTACTTCTTCTAAAAGTTGTAAACAATGGCAGAACTACCAAGAGTAACCTAAGCTTCATGAGTTGTTGCAAGAATAGCGGGATAGAGTGCCAACCGTCAGATGACCCTAGAAGCTTAACATGCTTCTACAAGAAACAACAATCTTGGAAACTAAGATCAACAATAGCTATCCCCTACTTAAACAATAATAAAAGAGATAAAAGCCTAGAACATGAGGCCAAACTCCAAGAAAAGGGCGAAAGGTAGCAAGCACCGACAACCGACTTGTAAACATAACTAAACCAGCATAAATAAAATAAGTGAACTGCAACAAACATGACACTACAAAAACCATATATCTTGCACCAAAGCCGATGAGCCACACCAGCCGTGTCCAAGCTCATGTGACCACTGCACTTAGAAATCATTTTCATGTGCGGCCCGGAGCCTTCCTCAGAGCCGCCGAACCTCCGACCTTCCTTATCCCATTCACACCTTGAAATCCTTCAGTTGTTGTGAAGGGAACCAAGAGCATAGTTTCTATACCTTTGTGGTACACCTTTGGTAACCGCAAGTCCCATAACTCCCCTTGAGATGTTGCCTCAACGAGCTAATCAAAACCGTGCTTTCCTGACTCTTGCGTTGAAACCGGAGCATCAAGCTGCATAGCATCAAAAGAAAGGATGCATCACTGGCATTTGCAGCTTGACTCGAAGAGGAAACTCCATTAGTCATCCCTAACCCAAGATCAGTAAAGAGACTATATTCGAAACTATTATATGTCCAAGGACAATAATTTCAGAGGTCTTCCCTAACTTTGTCCATGCAACAAACAATTTGAAATGCCTCGACTTTTTTAGAACATGTCTGAGTCAAATAGAAATGATTCATCCTATATACTAAGAGACTACAAGCCAAGAAAAAAGGAACTAACATAATAAATAGTGTTCCTTAAAAATAAGATGTGGCACTTTCTGAATAGAATATGCTGCTAGACTTCGTCTACCATCTTAAACGAACAAAGATTCCTAGTTGAAAAGGTTCATAGCTTTCTTTCTTGTTGTGATTCCATTTTCTGCACCAAGCCAATTTAGCTCGTCTTAGGCTAAACCGGTGGCAAGATTTGGCCGAGTAACTCAAAAACCATACTCCCCATATATGACCAACCTTCTGGCAGAATATATATCGCAATAGATTGTAGCAGGTGCAAGAAAACATCAGTTCGAAGCCACATATCACACGGAGTATCTTCCTTTTCAAGAGCATAACGGGTTGGGAAATGATCGGTGGCGTGCATAGCCCACATTTTGCACAAAGCTTGAGCATGTTGTCATAAGTTATTGTGAAGACCAGATCCTTGTCATCATGCGAAATGAGAAGAGATGGCCAAACTAGGCTCTGGATATTTAATAAAATCTTGAAGCATATATATCTATAAGCATAGAAGGCTGGGTCTTCCATCACACCCATGAAAATAGTCTAATTTCACAGCCACTTTCTTAATGGAACTGGCATTACAATCAGCTCGTGGTACGTCAGAAACCCTGACCCAGAAAGGGACCCAATTGTACTCGTGTTCTTTCGCGAGAAGACCCCGATTCCAGTCTTTGCACTACAAAGAGTATGTCGTTGACTACCCAAGGACCTCTTACAAGAATTTCATGCATAGCTTGGGTCTGCTCAAACTCGATGACAAGGAGATTCGGTCCTACCTTGCATAATCAAAATCTACCAAAAGGACTCCCGCTTTGTCTAAGGTAAATTGTAAGGGAGCTAAGACTAAAGTTGACAGGGGAGAAGAATTTTCCTCAAAGACAACACTCAAAAAAGAGTAACACGCCATGGATGCCAAAGACCTTCATTGTCAAAGAGAAAAACTACTGAGAAACCCAATAGTTGAGCCGCCAAACACAGAGGAGGCTGAGAAGGTGAAGGAGAGAGAAAGCAAACAAAGCAAGAGGGTGGGAAGTAGAAGGAAGCAGCAGACGCAGAGGAAATGCATGCACCGACTGAAACCTAACCCATTATAGAGTTTAGGCGTTAAGATGGAAAACATAGAAACAGGGGCTTAATGGTTGACAAGGAATCATTATGCATGTAGAGAAATTGGCTTAAGGCGGAAGACGAAGAGGTACCGCTTATAGAGTTTGGATACCCTTGAAATAAGCTAACTCCTAATCATGGCCTACCTTTTCCCAAAGTAGCACGATCAAGGCAACAAAATGGAAGACAAAAAGGCTATTTGGACTGGGAAATAAGAAACAAGGAACTGAGGCTAGGGCTCCCGCTGCAGGGAGAAGAGAGCCACTATGTGAATTATGAATGTTTACCGTCCATATATCAAAATATGGGGCTAGTAATGCAATATCTTTTTATTATGATAGGATGTACATGATATTGTCAATATATTTAGTTTGTTGATACAAATTGTAATGAACCAATATCTGGTTGTACCATGTTTTTTGAGATATGCATGAGAAAACCTAGTAACTCGAACCTGAAGATAATATAGGGATTTTCATTAGATACTATTTTCAAGAAGCAGAGTAGAATATTTGGTAAACTAAAATAATATCTCTAATCAACTAATTGATGTGTGTTTGTTCTTATGATCTAGAGCTTTGCATATAATTAAGAGATTTCATGAAATGTCATTATGTTTTGGGTTAATTCATGAAATGGCACTGAACAAGCAAAAAATTATGAAATGTCATTTCATTTTCCCCAAAATTTATGAAATGCCAATCAAGTTGTTTACCGGTAGAAAAAAGTCAAAAAGTTCCCCACTAGTTAACAAAGTTTTCAAAGTTCACAATAAGCAATTTGGTGTTAACACATTCAAAAAATTAATAATATATTAAAAAATTAATAATTATAAAATATATGAAATAACTTATAAAATTATAAAAAATTAATTTTTTTTTTGAAAATTATCATAAAGTATTGATAATTATAAAATAATATATAGAAAAATAAAAAAGGTTTTTTAGATACTTTATCATAGAATATAAGTTTTTCAAAACATAATAGTGGTTAAACAGCTAAAAAATAATTAATTTGAAAAAAAAAAGATCAAAATTGGTGGAAGAAGAGATAAAATAAAAAAAAAACTCATATAAAGTAATTCCAAGTAGTTTGAAGAATATGGTTGAAAAATTATTAAAGTATTTATAAAATATTTATTTATAAAATAATACATTGAAAATTTTACAGGTTTATTAAGTACCAAAATTTCAAACACTTTGTTTAAACAAAATTTCATTATCCAATATAAAAAATACTACTTTCATGAATTAGCAAACAAAGTAGTGATATCTTTCCTTAATGAACTAATTTTCATTTTTTTTACTACTTGTTTAATATGTTAAGACAAAATCACAATCAAAATTTTAAATTATTGATAATTAGTGAAAAAGAATGATCAATAGTTAGTGAAAGTAAAGAAAAAAAAGAAGTAAATTAAATCATCTTGTTTAGGTTTGTAAACTTTCATTAATGCTAGACTTTATTTTATATATGTTTTTATTTTTTATCTCTTTTCATATTAAATTTTGATCCTTTCTTCAAATATTTTGTTTAAAAATTTTAAGAACTATTAAGTCTTTAATAATTATTTTTTACTTTATGGCACTTAAAAAACTTTTTTTATGATACTTTTTATAATTTTATAAGTTATTTCAATTTTTTATATTTATCTATATTTTTTGTTGTTTGTTTAATTTTTTTGAACTTTTTAATGACAATATTTTGAAATTTCAAACTAGTTGTTAACTAGTAGGGACATTTCATATTTTTTTCTACAAGGCAATAACTAAGTGACATTTCATGAATTTCAAGGAACACATTGTGACATTTTATAACTTTCTGTTTTTCGGTGGCATTTCATGAATTACTGAAATATATAATGACATTTACATGAATTTCCCTATGTAAGTTGATATTTACTTTCTTTCCTAAAACTTGTGAAGTAACCCGCTTTAATTTTTTTGTCCAAACTCTTCTTCAAATTGTTAATTAAGTATATCACTTACACATGATTAAAATTTTGATTTTATAATCTAGTTGTGAAAAACTAATAAAATATATAAACACATCATTGTTTTAGATACAAGTATATTATTTTGAAAAACAATTACAATAACAATCTTTTGGGGTGAGGATGTTGAACGCGGAGGATAACTTACCAATGTTCCTACCTCACCTCTAACAGAAACAAGTATATTATAAATGTTAAGAGCACTTTTTAACCAACGATTCATTAACCCATGAAGAGTACACTCCTAAGCACCAAACCAACA
Organism: Limonium bicolor; assembly: GCA_023374045.1. Taxonomy (NCBI): domain Eukaryota; kingdom Viridiplantae; phylum Streptophyta; class Magnoliopsida; order Caryophyllales; family Plumbaginaceae; genus Limonium; species Limonium bicolor. The sequence continues at coordinate 3,846,590 of CM041779.1, read as the reverse complement.
CAAATTAAGACCATGAACCGCTTGATGACTATCAATGCAACTTGATCCCACTAGGGCATTCTTGAAGTAGCTTGTTAGCGTTAGTGCATCACCAAACCAAAGGATACAAAATGCAAAACTACACTCCCGAAATAAAAATACCATCCCATAGACATCAAAACGAGAACAACTACTAGCTACCTATGATGGTGCCAAAAACAAAATTATTGTACTCAACGTACAAATCATCATATACGATAAAACACTAAATATATACATAATTGATAGGTAAAGTGAAAATAAACTCTAGACAGCCCCAAAACCTGGACCACATGGGTAGTGATCACCATGCAACCACCCCAACCCGGACTTGGTTGCTTAAAGGAGATGGGGCCTTCCGCAACGCCCGCCGTCCCGCCCACCAGCCTTGCCAACTTCGCGCCTCTACTCTGTCTTGGAACCAGAGGGGTGGAGCTTGGCAGTGAAGTTGTGACACAATTACCTTTTCGCAACGCCTCCGATAGATGAAGGTTTCAGACTTCCTTTCTTAACACCCCTATAAATAATAACAACAGCGGAAAATAAACTAAAGGTGCTACAGACCATCGGGCTCCAAACACCGTACCAACCTCACCAATTACAACCATTACAATTAACTAGTACGGTCTGAACTTCGAGAAACTTAACATAAACATAACAATACTAAAACACATCACTCTCCATAAACTAATCCCATCCCAATCACTCATGCTCGTCGTGGCCACCGTAAATCAATTTGTACCTGCAAGATGAAACCAAGAGCCCACCCCGAGAGGGGTGAGTCAGTTCCCTGGAATGGAACTGGTACAATTCTCCAAAAACAAATTTATAAAACATACTCTTCAAAATAAACAGTAACATGAAAACAAACTCTTAAAAGTAAAACAGAGATAAAGCACTTCAAAACAATCAAGTTTAAAGAGAAAGGAAACAAGACAAAGATAAAGAACTTCCAAACCAAGTCATCCACTTAAGTAGTCACAACCACTAGTTAGCAAGCATCCATTGTTGATGTTAGAACCAATTCCCGTTAGGAGTAGAAAAACTCAGATCGTCACAAAGGACTAGGAATGATGAAGTAGATCCAAGAACCAAGAACTCGAGAGTGGAATAATTCAACTGGGAGAGATGGCCCCCACCCAGCCAATCACGTCCTTTTAGGACAGGGGATATACAGCCCCTCACTGTTTATCACGTCCACTAAGGACAGGGGATATACAGCCCCTCACTGTCTATCACGTCCACTAAGGACAGGGGATTCAGCCCCTCACTGTCAAATATCAATGCCCTATGAGCGAGGGATATACAGCCCCCTACTGTTAAATATCAATGCCCCTATGGGCGAGGGATATACAGCCCCCTGCTGTTACCATTAAGACGCGCGCACGTCGAAAGGAAGATTTCCAAGATTGACCTCTTTTCCAAATTCCCACTAGATCACCAACTACCCAGAGCAATACCAAAACACTCAGTCCTACAAGTGCAGAAGCGTAAACCCTAAGCAGTCAGTGTCTACGGAACACCAAGTAGAAGAAACCAATACCCAAGTGAGTTCCACATCCAAGGCTCAGTTAGTCACACAAGCTGAGTCAGTCACACACCATTTCCTTTTTTTAGAAGTTCCTCTAAAGCCAGTTAGGTTTTCCAAAACATTCCACAAGTCAATCAGCCAAAATAACGTAGTACGAGAAATCGTACAAAACATTCCATAAAGTCCAAAACACATCAAGCTGAGTACGAGAAATCGTACAAAACATTCCATAGAGTCCAAACACAACAAGCTGAGTACGAGAAATCGTACCTGGTAACGCTGTAGCATTCTAATCAACTTGCGCAAACAATCAACAGTACTCTGAAGAATATTAAGGTAATCTACCATCAATCACTTGTAGCCTATGTTACGCTTAAATAAACTCCTTACTCTTATTTCAAAGTCTCAATTATCTTTTAAGCCCTCACTTAATGTTATGTATAATCTTTGTGTTATCTGAGAACGTTGTATAGCCCAAGGTGTAGATCAAGAATGTATTCGATCAACATTTGCTAATTGTCCACTCCTATCCACTTTATTCATACTTAACCACAATCCTCACATTCAAGACTTTTGAGACCTCTATATCATAAATGTGTTTATGTTATATAATTAAATCTAAGAATTTCGACAATAATCTTAAGCTCAATACCTCTATTCTTAATTTAAAATAAACATTGTATTATGACCTATGATGGACTCATCTCAGAATACTATACTATTATCTCACAATGTAAAGATTATGTATTCAAACAATTTCTACTAGACAACCCATTATGATTAAGTTTTCCCTTAACTTAATTAAGAACCTACATCTTGTATATTGGAATCATAGTGTTTGTAGACGCATTTTATTATAACTTAATCGAGTTACTAAACTCATTTATCTTATCTTTAGTTCAGAATAACTTTAATTACAATTACAACCATCTAAAAATCTTGTCATAAGATGTTAAATTACTTTCATCTTGAAATAACCATATTATACTTAACTTAGACTCATCGAACTCTTACATTCAGTATCCACAAGGTATATATTTACTTTATCATAACTATATAATAAGTGTTTTAAGATAACCTTTTGTGTATCCTACTTACATTTAATTTCCTAAATGTTCTATTTTTTTACACACCATTCCCTCCATAGGCTATGTTAACCTTTTATACTAAACTTCACTAACTTAAGTCTTAAATACGTTTTAAATTGTTTTGCAAAACCTAAAGGTTTCAAAGGTATAACTTAATAAATTAATTTCCTTTATTGTATTTAGGATGGACAATATATCTACATAAGGTAGAATTTATCAAAGAATTAAATTATGGATCGTAAGTGAAACTGTTAACTATTTAATAAGATAATATATTCTAAAAAAAATCCCCATACCTTATATTCAAATGACACATTAATTTTCCAGTGTCAAAAGGTAAATCAATATAATCTCTTATGTAACCTAGTTTCATCTAATTAAAGGTTCAATGATTTTAAGTATCAAATTCTATTTACAAACCTTTTGTAAATCTTTAACTATTATGTACATCACTTATTTATAAACTCACATCCCGAATATTGGTAATGAATGTATTTTATTGGCTTAACTAATTCCAAGAAACTTAAGGATTATTATTTAGATTAATCTCCTAATCGTAGTTTAATATAGTTTTATCATAATCCTTTTAATGATTTTATCTTAAAATATTAAGTTATTACTCAATACTATAAATATTAAGAAATAATTAAATCTAGACTTATTTATCCTCTTCACATGTAGATGTAAAAGTAACTCATTTATTTTACTATTGTTTATATAATAAGAACATTTAAATGTAAAGTATTTCATTCATTTTATTATTAATTATATATAAGATCTATTTGTGTAACACTTTATGTAGACTAATTACAAATATTCCTAAATTTCAACTTATTAATTTCTTAACCAAATTATAGATTTACATTGTGGTCATTGACTAAATATATACGTGTGTTTAAATACGGTTTATATAAATCTTAGAAACTCAAAGATAACTAAAATAACTCAACCTATAACCATAAATTAATACCACCTCATATAATATTCTTTTATAGTATCACGTAGAGGTTTAGTTTAACTCATTAATTCCTTCATATTATATTTTCTATAAGGTATTTTCTTCCTTTTATTTATTTATTTATCGTATATATATATATCCTTCCTATTATATTTCTCACAAGGAATGTTATTTCCTTTATCTATTTTTATTGTATTTATATATATATCCACATATATCAAGATTTATCCAGAACATTCTTTAAGAAATTTATTGTATTTAATTATTTTAATATCTTTTAGACATATCCACAACTGATTTATGGTTTATAAAATAGAGTATTTCCCTTAGTTTTAGGTAAACATATTAGCTTCCATATTATATATAATAAATAAAATGTAGTTTAGTTAAATTCCTTGATTTAATATAAGTTTCTATTTTTTTCTCTCATATAAATATATATATATATATATGTAACAATTTTTACTTCACTTAAAGTTAATACCCAAAATATTTATAAACATAATGTATTAAATGTTAATTAGTCTTATTATATTTTCCCCAACCTTAAAGTTCATTAATCACTACACTTTAATTTTTGATTACATTAAAACCATATTTATAAGTTATTCTTGAAAAACTCATAAACACAATTTTAAAACCTTTTTACCATTGCCCAAAATTCCCAATTTAATATACAATAACTATAACATTTATACATATTATAAAATTTTTATTTCATAAAAATATCTTTTAATTTAGCCAAATAACTCCAGAAAACCCGTAACTTGAAAAAATCATAACTTATGTTTTAAAACTCCAAAACCATAATAATTTACATCAAAATAAACTAGATTAAATAAGGAATCTATGGTTAAATTTCAAGTCAAAATACATTCGGGAAGATATTTAAATTAACCCACAAGTTAGGACTATTTACTGGAATTTATAAAACTTAATCTGAAACGTTTTAATCTCAGCCGTCCAAATCTCTTAACTAAGATCCGACGGATACTGAACGCTGAGTTCTTCCCCGATTTCTCCTTGATACCCGAGTACTAATTCGCGTTTTTCTCACAATCTACAGAACGAAATCGAGTGATTCTGTTTCTATAGCTTCGTAATCAAATTTCGGTTCTATTTAGACCGTTTTCCCCATTATAATGCAGTATACACCCAGTTTCGAAATCAATTCGAAGGTTAGGGTTAGTTTCGGTTTCAGAATTTAATTCGATTGCAAATCCTACAAATTCTCCTAATCTAACACGTAATTGGCTAAATTGAGACATGGGTTAGATCGGTATAATACAACTACGAACAGCAAAAACGAGAAATTTGATCGGAGACTCACCGGAGTGTGCGAATTTGGGTGATTTCGAAATCAGAAATCTGGAAAAAACTGAACTTTGACATTCGTGGTGGCAACTTTGGAGATCTATAAAATGCGTTCTAGATCGAGTTAGGCCATGTTCTTGGGCTCGTTAGAAAGAAGAAACATAGATCTAACACAATGATAGCAAGCACTAATCCTAACTCGCATCACACAGAAAGAAATCGAAGTCGCAAAACACGAGTTTACCTCTCCGTTTCGGTATTATTTTATGTGCTATTGAAACCGAAACTTTAGACCTCTATATCTCCCAACTGGTTACGAATTGGGCTTGGGCATAACATGAAAGTTGTAGAGGGATTAGAGATCTTTACAACGAGCTAAAGAAATAGAATTTTGGTTGATTAACGAAGAAGTTATGATTGACGCAAGTTACCTGAAAACAAAGGGAATCCTGGAATTCTGGAAACAGTTTCGCAAGGGGCTACTTTGGCTCGATTTTCCGGTTGACTCAGAAGGATTTAGGGTTTGTAATGAGTAATGGTTTAAGAGGAATTGTAGGAGAAGAGAATGGTGAAGACGGCATGGAAAAATATTGCGAGATGTAAAAGTTATAGCTGTCTAAAGTTAGGGCAAAGTAAGGAAATCGGTTCCCGAAAATCAGGGAAGAAACGGCTAAGTGTGGGACCCATTACAGAGTGACCGTGGCATCTCTTAAAATTTTGATTCAAAACTTCAATCTAGCATAACTTTGGCTAGGATGATCCGTTTTTGACGTTCTTTTTATCGATCTTCATGGTTTTTCATAACCTATTTATTGGTATAGGTTTCATGGCCTGGTTTGCCATTCTCAAAAAGTCAACTCTAGCAAGGCTTAATAAGCTTTAAGGTTTCTAGAATTTTTATATGACTTTTGTTTCAAACAATGTTCCAAACACTTCCTAAATCTTTATAATATTTTGGAGTGTTTAATAATTTTTCCCAAGATTTATTGACTTATAAATCTTATTATAAATTCATAATACCAATATAATAATTAGGTTAAAGGAGAAAACCCCTAAATAAATTTCACAACTCCATATAATAATTTAATATCATTATTCCATATCATAATTTAATTTTTTAATAAAAGAAAATCCCCTAAAATTAATTTAAATTAATTTATTGGGGTATTTCACTCTCGTGCAATGTTGAAGAAAATGCTAACATAGGTAGTAAGACCTAGCTAAAATGGGCAAGTGCACCCAATTCATTGTAATACAACAAGTGTCGTATCCACAAGGAAATTAGTTTCTCAATCCCAAGCTTTGATATCTTAGTAAATTGCAATTAAAAACTATAAATGGGGGTTTAGCTAGAGGCAAGCTTAGTTGTGTGATATAACAAGGAAAAACAGTAATCTAAAGTGATTAAGTTGGAATTGATGGAAAAGTACCCTAGGATAGTAGGGAATCATCTAAATCACCCAATGAAACTCACAACTATAACTCATTCTCAACTTGTATATTATAGCTAAAATCAAGAATCCCCAAATCACGGAACAATCAATTATTACCTAATTAATCAAACCTTTTAATTAAAGAAGTTCAAGTTACTAGGTAGCATTAAGAACAAGCTCTTAAATAATAACCCTAAGATTTTACCCCCTAAATTCAAGTGTGCAAAAGTTAGGGTTTATTCCTTCTTGGTCAAGTTCCTAACTTAAAGTCAAATGTTGAAGGGAACCACCATAAAGGACATAGTTGATCAAGCTAAAATTAATTGAATATTGAAGGAGATAAAACGAGTATTCAATGAGTTAGGTCAAGAGCATTCAATGAGTAATGTTAGAGTCAAACCCCATCCTAGGATACAAGATGAGACTACTCAACCATTAAAAATGAAAAGAGAAGAGAAAAGAGGGAATTAGCCATTGGAGGAGCTTTTGAACTTCAATGGAAGACTTCAAGCCCTTCTTCCTCCTCTTCTTCTCATCTTTTCTCCTCTTCTTTTTCTCCCTTGTTTTTCTCTCTCTCCTCTCTCCTCTTTTAGGTTGGAATCATATGGAATAAAGAACGAGAAGAGATGCCCCAAAATCAGACTTTTAAAACTCAAATCTGGGCAGGTCGCCTTGGGTCGGTCGAGTGCAGTAGGGTGTAGATGAGTTGGACCGACCCACCTGGGTCAGTCAGCTCCAACGAGCTTCTTTTTGCACCCAAATCCTCTAGATGCTTCCCATTGGCTTGACATCCTTCCCAAAGTGTTTGATCATTGATGCAACCTCAATTTAAGCTTTCAAAATGTACTCAAATGATTATTTTCCTATTCAAGATGTCAAAAGTATAAGCTCACTAATAATCACAAAAGTACTCCATAAAGTGGTGAAATAGGTTATGCACCAAGTAAATGAAGATGAATAAAGACCTTAAAATAACACTATTTCACCACTTATCATGTAGCCTCTGTGATGCTGCTGGAATGGACGCTTCCCAAGCCCCCTAGATTGGTCGCCTATTTGCATGGCATCGATTCAGGAAAACAGGGCACGATCCTGTGTTGATGTGATCATCCTTGGTAGGGGCACACGTATAGTCCAATCTCTGTGGAGACGGTTGGGTCACCCTGGCCAAGTAGGTCAAAGATAGTCAATGCCTTTGGTCGGGGTATTACCTCCCTCGTCTTGAAGCGAGCCAAAAAAGGCCTCCGTAGACAACCACATTCGGTACGACTCCTCTTCACCCCCACCAACCATGTTTGGGTAGCTATCTGATACATGCAAGAAGACTCCACATTTGGTACAAATATGGGACATGTTGTCATACGTGATGGTAAACACCAAAAATTATCCATCAACTGAGATGTGGATGTTGAGTAATACCTTGATACAAACATACTTAAACCCCGAGGAGGTAGGGTCCTCCATGATGCTTGAAAAGCGGCCCAACTTGGTCGCTACCTGTGCTACAAACTGAACATTGTAGTAAGCTCTTGGGACATCATAAATCTGGATCCAACATGGAATCCATTGTAATTCCTGGTTTGCGATTGCAACACTTGGCTCCCAATGCTGGACTTCAAATAACCCTTTAACTAGCCAGGGCCCTCTAACTAGCACCGCATGCATAACTTGGAAGGTCTCGAATTCAAAAATAAAGTAGTGTGGTGCTACCTTACAGAAGAGAAAACCACCAAACACACTCCAATTGTGTTATAAGAATTGAACGGGTGTGGTTGGCTAATTTCCAGGTGAGAAAAAAGGTAACCTAGGAGACACCGCCCAAGGGAGGAAGGAAGTTATTGCCTCTTAGATCACCATCGAGAGAGGGAACTAGTGGTGGGATGATCGACAGAGCAGATAGACTAGGAGATGTTGGGGAGAGACAATAGAGGAAGGAAAGGGGGTGTCTTTCGGGTTCCAATAATAGCAAGCAAAATTCAGCATAAGAACGAGAAAAGACACGGTGTGTGTGTGGGGGGGGGGGGGGGGAGGATGAAGATTTATAGGACAAAAAGAGGCGGTGACAAATTGCATGTAGTTTCCAATACGGCAGATTAGACGCTACGGGTCGGCTACGCAATGCGGCTGCGGCATGCATATGTGGTAGTCCCAGTCAGCTGCTGACTGGAATGTTTTGCTGATTGGGCTGTCTTTTTACTATATTAACTTTAAATGGTTGTAACTTTTAAATATACCGAAATGAAAAAAAATATATCATTGTTCACCTAAGTTCAAACTCTTCAAAACAAGACCAGTCATGGATATGTTTTGACAACTTTGGAAAAAATTTAATATTTACATGTGTACGATGATACACTAAAATCATAATATGATTCATTAGTTTTGATATTATGATTCATTAAAATTGATGTTATGATTCATTAACTAATAAGTGGTGAATTAGATAGCAAACTTCGGAACCAATAAAAATCATAATTGTTTTGTAGTGTATTATTATTGTTGTATGTTGTATTTTAAACCTTATATGATGAATCCGGTATTTTCCACACATACCAAATATTGTTTTATGTTGTATTATTGTGTACAAAATTTTATTTTTATATGTTTATGATGATACATTAAAATGAAGATATGATTCATTAATTTTGGTATTATGATTCATTAAAATTGATATTATGATACACTAAAATGATGTTATGGGTATACAATGATACACTAAAATGATGTTATGAATCATAAGTCTCATTGATATATATGCATTTATATATGTAATTAACATAAATTTTTAAACTTCTCAAAACATATTCATGCCTGGTCTTGTTTTGATGAGCTTGAATTTAGATGAACAATGGTGTAATTTTTTTTATATTTTGGACTTATATTTTAAAAGATACAATAATTTAAAATTAATATAACAAAAAGCAAACAGTCAACAACTAACTGGACTGCTGACTGAACTGCTAACTCCCCAGCCGCACAATATTATGCACCGACGGTGTGCAACATCTTCCGCCTGTTCCAATACCAAACAGAAGAGCTTGGAACATTTCAAGCTTAAGGGGTCTTTCGATGTCAACATTAATCCCCTCATTTTTTAAACGCAGGTTTTACTAGCTTTAAGATAAAGCTATTATTGTGAGAGGAAAGGTGGAACCCACCAGGAAAGAAGAAAAATAAACAAATAAACTAGTAACAAGTGTAAAGATTAAGTGAAAATTCACAATATACCCATTTTTTCTTTCGTAATTCACAATATACCCCTGATGGTTTTCGTAATTCAACTTTAAACATGGTTAAATATTGTCCGAAATTGATGAAACTTTACATGGACGATGCTAAAGTGTTATATTTTGGTCCAATATCAAATTTGAAGCTTTTTAAGCTCATATGTGACATGTGAGACCCAATGAACATGTCACAATTTGTATTGGGTCCCACAGGTCACATGTGAGCTTAAAAACTTCAGATTTGATATTGGATCAAAATATAACACTTTAACATCATCATGTAAAATTTTATCAATTTTTGATAATAGTTAAATATGTTTAAAGTTAAATTACAAAAACTAATAGAGATATATTATGAATTAAAAAAAAACAAAAGGATATATTATGAATTTTCCCAAATCAATGTGGAAAGTCCCGGACAATGCTCCTGTTTTATGGTTGAAGAACCGGAGTAACTGATAAATTATGGTCCGGTCGGTCCCACTCTCTGGTTAATGGATCGTTTCTGCGCTGTGACCGAACTAGTACCCAAAGTCTACTCCTTTCTCGGATAAAGCTTATTTTTCTTGGGATCCAAACAAACACAACGCTCTATCGGCACGAAATCTCTATACTTCCATCCATCGACGGATACGGCCATCGGTGCTAAACCAAATCACCATTATATCTCTATTTGTTCTCCATAGTTAGTTCTAATTGTATAATTATACTCTTCCCCTCTCTATCTTTCCTCTGTTCGCAAGTCGCAACCAGGCGAGCTTTCGATTTCGTCCTCGAGTCGAGTGGGAAAGGTCTAGAAATCTGACGGAAAGCTTGCTATGGCGACTCTATCAACTCGGCCGAACAACCAAAATTTCATACCTACTTCTAGCAACCCCAGCTTCCCCTCTTCTGATATCAATCAGCATCACGATTCTTCTTCCTACGGTTACTCTGACTCCACCTCCGGTGCCGAAGACAAAAACGGCGATACAAATACCGCTACCGACACGTATGCTGATAATACAGCAGCCTTCTCCGACGTCTCTGATCGTGGGGGTTTAGCCCCATCCAATTCAAACCCCAATTCGACCAATTTCGCTACCTCTACTCTCCCTGCTCACTCCCCTGTCCGCCCTTCCCTCGGTTCTGCTGCCCCGTATTCCCCGGACTCTTTAGCCGTAGGGAACAGCAACTCCCCTCTGCCCCCCACTCTTCTACATGTGTCTTTCAATCAGGACTATGGCTGCTTCGCCGCTGGCACTGATCGGGGATTCCGAATCTATAACTGCGATCCTTTCCGGGAGATTTTTCGTCGGGATTTTCAGGTCGGTAGGGGGATTGGTAAAGTTGAGATGCTATATCGGTACAACATCCTCGCTCTCGTGGGTGGTGGGCCGGATCCTCAGTACCCCGTCAATAAGGTGATGGTGTGGGACGATCACCAGAGCCGGTGTATCGGTGAGCTCGCTTTTCGGTCTGAGTTCGTGGGGTCCGGTTAAGGCGTGATAGGATAGTTGTGTGTTGGACCATAAGGTTTATGTCTATAATTTTGCCGATTTGAAGCTCTTACACCACAGATTGAGACAATTGCGAATCCCAAGGGGCTGTGTGAGGTTTCTCAGACTGCTTCGAATTTTGTTCTGGTTTGCCCTGGCTTGCAAAAGGGTCAGGTTCGAGTTGAGCATTATGCGTCAAAGAGGACCAAGTTCATCATGGCTCATGATTCTAGGGTTGCTTGTTTTGCTTTGAACCAGGATGGGAGCATCTTGGCCACTGCTAGTTCCAAGGGAACTCTTATCCGGATCTTTAAGACTCTGGATGGGACGCTGCTGCAGGAGGTAAGGGTTTTTGTGAATACTGATTTGGGTTTTGAATGTATATTAGTATCTTACTCGGGTCCTTAACACCGGGTGGCCCATTGCTGCAGGGGGGGGGGGGGGGGGGGTAACGGATTTTGTATGTTTTATATGTTATTATTTTATTGGTAGTATGCATTATAATCTGTTAAATGGTGAGTGATGTAGTTAATAAAGCCATTAGCATTTTGTGAGGGTTTTAAATCTGTGGAATCGGATTGGCTTGTCTTAGCTGATGAATACGGAGATGGGTATTGATGTGACGATCAGCTGTATGATAATGTTGGGTTTTACATTGTTTCTTAGGCGATGGTATTGATAGTCACTGAGAAATAATTTGTTTAGTGCTTCAACTGTTTTTTTATTTTGTTAAGAGTGCTCCCACCATCTTATGTATGCAGCCTGCATATTTGGTAGAAGGTTGTCCTCTAGCTCCACAGATGGCCTTCTTGCTCTTGTTCTATAAAATCAATATTTGAATCAGAACCAATGAATTCTGTCGAGACATCCCGCAATGGCATTTACATAAAAAATCCAAGCCCCAAGGGTGGGAAGTTTAAACTGTGAAACCAGCCTGAGAAGTCTGTCAATTATTTATGGTTTCTAGCATTTCTGTTCTTGTAATATTGCATATATTGGTTGGAGATGCGCTGTAGATTTCTTGTTTTGCACACGGCAACAAAAAGAGGATAATAGTGGGTTCAAATTTCAGTCACAACCCAATTTCTTTATTAGTGGTCTAAGAAAAAGGTTAATAATGAAATCCATATGCTAGCGCTTAGATGAAATCTCTGATCTTTCCGTGCAGTCTTCTTCATAAAGTAACTAAGCATTTATCGCGGCACTTGAAGTTGTAAATTTCACACACGCTGACAAAATAACCTTTTTTAGTTGTTAAGGGGCATAGGCTAAGTCCGGCAAAGCGGTACAAAAGCGGGACGCTAAGCAAACCATGCCAAAAGTAGCAGACAACCCAACCCAGCATGACCCTTTCCAAAAGCTGGTAACCAATGTTGTGCCAACTCAGAAGCATCTCATCTTCATCCCGCCCTTTATCTTGGGCAACTTCACCTCTACACATCAAGCTTTATTTGGAATTCCACACCCACCTATTATAGTTATGTACCTTCCGTGCAACTGATACTGCCTACGTGAGCTTCTTTCTGTGCCTCAACACCCTCAGCATGATTGCATCCCCCTTACCAATCTTACAAATGAATTCATCTACATTGCCTTACTTTTCTTCCCAGCAATTCTACCACTCCTTAGGATGATGCTCTAGTAATTTTAGTTGTCTTCTTTGGGTTAGGGATCTTACATTTCAGCTTCTAGGCTAGGTCGAGAGTCCGCTGAGCCTCAGAGATGCTTTATCAATCATCAGGCCCCTCCTGTCTTCATTTTTCATTGAGGAGTTGTCATCCCAAGTTACCATTTGTTCCCAACATCTTGAACAGAACCAGTGATAGAGGGAGATAGAAAGCCCCCTTACACCCCCCCCCCCCCCCCCCCCCAACACACACGTAACAGCAAGCACCACTGGCTGTCGCTGTGTTCCTTACTGAGTTCCTCGGTTTGTGCCTCAACCAGGATGCTTCTCACTACATATATCAACCTTGTCAACTGGGTTCTTAAATGAAGCAAACTGGTATACTAATGATCTTTCATCATTGATTGCATGTCACCAAGAGGGAGTAGGTGATAGATGGTTGGGAGATGACACTGACTTCTTCCCTCACAGCTTTTGTTTTGTTCTGCCTGTTATTGCTTTTTGTGGCACCTACAAAGACTACTGTGGTTTTGACTCAAGTATTCTGCCTGTCGCTCCTACATATGGGGGTATGATTCATATGACATGGTGATATAATGTTGCAGGGGGTCACCTGCTGCTAGCAATAGTTTTTTCAAGATTGCCTGAAATGTATATTAGTGATTTCAGGATTATAGATGGATAAGCTGAACCAGCAGTGTAATTTGCTCCATATCTGTGGCAACTGAAATTTTCATTGCTCTGCATTAGCTGGGATGCTACTTCATCCACCCTCGAATGGAACTGAATAGGAAATTGCACTTGGCATCCTGTCACCTGTAATCAGTTTCACCTTATATTTCTGCTTTTGAGCTGCCTCTCTAAGATTTTTAATGTCTGGGTTTTGTTGCACCATGTGATACGTGAAGATGTTAACCAAAGCGGGGTGGATGAAGTTAAAAAGGTCCCTGCTTAAATGTCCACATTTGAGCTTCCACTTTTACCTTGTCCCGGCTATCCTGGAGTTTATTTATTTTGTTTGTTAATGTCCACTGAACTCTTTTTATTTGGCAAAACATTTCCTCTGAACTCTGATATGTCACATTCACTTCTTTTAGCTCTATAAATTTATTTTTATTTTCAAAAATAGGATGCCAGTGAGTTGCTTGACAAATAGTGCTGCAATTAAATCGATCTTATGTAGGTGAGGAGAGGTGTAGATCGAGCTGAGATATACAGTTTAGCATTCTCTCCTAGTGCTCAGTGGCTTGGAGTCTCAAGTGATAAAGGAACCATACATGTGTTTAACCTGAAGATTAACTCGGGAACTCCTTACAATGAGAGCATGCAAGTTGCGCCAGAAGCTAGTCCTCCAGTATCGCCATCGGGCTCCCCTCTTTCATCGATCAAAGGTAAATTGTCATACGGCTCAGATTCTTTGCTGTCTTTGTTGACCTGGCATGCATTGATTTGCGTGGTTCATGTATGCCTCAGGTTTTGTTTATTGGGTCAATCATGTTTAGGATTTTGTTTTAGATTGATTGATGTATTACATCAAATTTGAATAAAATTTCCAATTATATATCTGATATTAGTTTGGAAATTTCCCAACTTTTACCCTAAGCACAAATTAAAAACTGGTATTATAATAAGGCTCTGTTCTCAAAGTGCTGCTCAAGGTAGATTATGTCAAAACTCTACTCAAAGTAGAGTTGTCAAAGGGAAGAGTAGAGTTGTCAAAATCTTCTTCTCCTCTAAAGAAGAAGCTACCTTGACAATGGCCTCTAAAATAGGGATTACATGGTGCGTCGATACTTATTAACTGTGAAAAATTGTGAAGCATCACTCCAGATAGGAAGAATTTGAGGGTGTACTGTGTTATCAATATTAAATTTTCTGTTGTTGAATTACAGTTTTGTTTCTCTAAAATTATATTTGATGGTTGAACCAGAAGGGACAGAATAAGTTTTAATTATGCGAACAGTCTACAGCTAATGTTTGATCAAAGCTCACTTCCTATATCTCGGGCTTAATGTAATTCAGACTTCGTAAAGTTAGTAGGGAGTTACCCGGATAAGTTAAATCTAGCCTTCAGTAAAGCGGGTAAGGTTCTCTGGCCAAAACTGCCAGCTGACTGGCCACAATCCCTAATGATAATACACTTTTTTTTTTTTTTTTGATTTTTAATGTGGCGCCAGGCCTTGTATTAATGGATAAGTACTTTACATTCCTATTTCTTTGTCTATAAACATCACCAGTCGTTGCCCTCATCGTCAAAAGAATACATTTATCAATACATACCCCTTTTACTTCCGCATCCAACTATTTCAGTATTTTCCAGTTTCGTAACAGATTCCTATCATGCAAGAATGAGTGCATCTCCATCGGTGGCTTGATCCCGTTTGCTTGTAACCATCTCCACACCATGATTTTCAAGTTTTCAAAGATATCAATCCTCATCTGTTCATCCGGGTGGAAGACCAGTTTGTTTCTTGATTCCCATAGCAGAAGGAGCATGAACCGGATCGTTGCTTTCCATGCCCAGCGTTCCCCCTTGCCACTAACCGCATAATCCCATACCTGGATGATATCTTTGATGTCGCACGGTAGTGTGATGTATACACCCCACCATAGCAATACCTCACACCAGAACCATTGTATTTTGTGGCACCATACCAAAGCATGGCTTGCTGTCTCCATCCTCCGCCTGCATCTTGGGCACAGGCTTCCTGCTAGACTCAGTAAACCTCTCTCGAACAGGACATCCCGAGTGCATAGTCTGTCCCAGAACAACATATATAACATCTTTGCTCTAGGTGTACCTTGGACTGCCCATGCACTCGACTCGGCTATCCATGGCGAGGCTTCCTCCCTCCGTTGCAGTAATATAGCTCCACTCGAGGCTGTGTAGCTGCGGTCACCCGTCTAACCCCAGGCCACCACATCTTGCGCAAGAGGATGAACCCGTACCGCCTGTAAGCGGTTCATCAGTAAGGCCAGACTTTCTTCCTCATATTCAAATAACCTGCGTCTCCACTGGAAAGACCATGTCACCACACCATCTTGCATCATGAACATTTCCCCCACTCAAGCATTCTTCATACTAGCTGGAACAGTCTAGGGAAGGTTGTCTTTAGCGCCCCCCCCCCCCCCCCCCCCAGCCACGCATCATGCCAGAATTTCAGTCTGTCTCCATTCCCCACAGTCCAGTGGATGTTCGCCTGGAATGGACTGTCCCTCACCATCCCCCAGTCCGGCACCTTGCAATTTCACTCCAAGGCCCCCCCGATTTGCATAGTGCCACCGCCTGTCTATCGAGGATGTCTAGCGGGTTAGTGTTAATATTGCATCAATCAATTCTTTCCACATTGCTCGGCTCTCTCTGTGATATCTGAACCACCACTTTAGAAGCATCGCTGCATTCTTAACTTCCAAGTTCATCAGCCCCAGCCCACCCATCTCCTTAGGCTGCGCAATTGTCTTCCAGGATATGAGAGCCATTTTTCTCCTGTTTGTCGCCCCCCAGAAAAAGTTGCGCTGCATGGCTTCAATCTGTTTGATGACCTTTTTCGGGATCCGGAATAGGCTCATGTAGTATGTGGGGATTGTTTCCAGAACTGCCTTAATAAGGACCAGTCTTCCTGCCTTAGATAGGCACCTAACTTTCCAGCCATTAAGCCTGGATTTAATCTTCTCAATCACTGGTCTCCACGTGGAGCATCTTCTCGGGTTGGCACCAAGTGGGCAGCCAAGGTACGTGCATGGTAGACTCCCTTCCACCACGTCAAGCCAGTTAGTTATCCTTCCCGTTTCCTCCATCTCCATATTAATACAGAAGATACTTGATTTGTCCCAGTTAATATGGAGCCCCGACATTTCAGCAAAGAGGATAACCAGCCCCTTCGTCACGATTATCTCCTCCATGGTGCCATCGCAAAACACTAGCGTATCATCAGCAAATTGCAGGTGGGAGATGATTTTCTGTTCCCTTCCCACCCTCATTCCTTTTCGAATCCCCGAGTCACACCCCGCAGTTAGTAGCCAGTTTAAAGCTTCTACGACAATGACGAATAGTAATGGTGATATTGGGTCGCCTTGTCGGAGACCTCTTC
Source organism: Limonium bicolor (assembly GCA_023374045.1). NCBI lineage: Eukaryota > Viridiplantae > Streptophyta > Magnoliopsida > Caryophyllales > Plumbaginaceae > Limonium > Limonium bicolor. The sequence continues at coordinate 3,829,825 of CM041779.1, read as the reverse complement.
GGGGTTTGAATGGAGGTGATGGAACTCCATTTACCAGCACAGATATCTCAATAGAGCTAATACACTCCATTACCCAGTTCCTCCATTTTGATGGGAACCCCATCAACCTTTCCATTGTATCTACAAACTCCCATGCAACTGTATCGTAAGCCTTCCTAAAGTCGATTTTGAGAATCATACCCTTCTTTCGATGTTTCTTGTACCACCGTATTACTTCGTTTGCAATCAGCGGGCCATCCAGAATGCTTCTCCCCATAACGAAGGCTGTTTGGGAGTCCCCCAATGAGTTTTGGTAACACCATTTTTAGTTTCCCCGCCATCACCTTCGATATAACCTTATATACGCATCCCACCATACTAATCGGTCGGAACTCATTCATATTGGATGCTCCGTTCTTTTTTGGGATCATAGTGATCCACGTCATGTTACACCCCAGCGGGAGTTTCCCCGATTCAAAAAAGGACATTACCTCCTTAACAAAATCATTGCCAATGATATTCCATATACTTTGGATGAATGTGAAGTTGAAGCCGTCGAAGCCTGGGCTCTTACTCCCATTAGTTCGCATGACAATTGCTCTGATCTCCTGTGCTGTGGGTGGCGTTTCGAGCGTTGTTGCCTCCTCCTGAGATAGTCGTGGTCTGCCTGTGTTCGGTGGTTCCATATGTGATGTAGGACGGAATGCAAACTGGCCACGGAATTCTCTTCGTATCGCCATCTTAATGGTGTTTGGGTCCTCCACCCACTCCCCATTAACTTCCCATTTTGAGATTGCTTTGAATCTTCTGTTGATACATGCTCTTGTGTGGAAGTAGTGCGTATTCCTATCCCCCAATCTCACATTCTTTTCTCTTGAGAGCTGTTTCCAATGCCTTTCCTGAAGCATCCATACACGGAAGAGTTCCAACTGAGCCGATCTTCGTTGTCGAACCTGCTCTGGGGGTAGGCCCCCCGACATAGTGTACGCCATGATGTAGTTAGTAGTCTATACATAGTGTACGCCATCTAGCAGTAATCGGTGTCCAGCTGGAGGAGAGGAGTTTGTTTTGCCTTTCTACAAAAGTACAGCTCCCCGTTATGGTCATGGTCCTGATCCTGTGTTTAACATAGTGATCCGTAAGTTGCTGATCTACGATGTGTTTTTGTTCTGGCAGGGGCCATATCAAGCTCCTTATTCTCGATACTATCTCCTCGCTCACTGGATTATGAAGAAACGAGCAAATCTAAGGAGAAAAGGAGGTCGGTTGCTCAGTTTCACTTGATGGAGGGTGCTCAGTACATTGTTGCTTTTGGGCATCAGAAGAACACAGTGATAATACTTGGCTTGGATGGAAGGTAAGCTATTGACTTGCATCTTTTCTTGTGGGGTAAAACTTCCTTGATCAAAGATCCTATCGCAATTTATTTTCTCTGTTTTAAAACATCTCAAGTTAGTCGGTTTAAATTATCATCTTTTTGGTGAATGATCAGCTTAATATCAAAGCGGTAATCTGGCTTTGCAGTTTTTACCGGTGCCAATTTGATCCGGTCAAGGGAGGAAAGATGACTCAGCTTGAGTATCACAACTTCCTGAAGCCAGAAGAAGAATGAGTCCATCTTTGTTTCTGATAATACTATGGATGGGCCTGTTTATTGTCTACCTTGGTTGTTGGGATGTGCTGTGTGGTTATATTTTAAAATGCGGTGTTCAGTGCTGTGGGTTTCTGCAATAGTTCTCATAACTTGTATCTAGGTGGGATTGTTGACTTATAGGTTAGTAGTATGTTTATACATGTACATATATACATGCACAGAGATTCGCTCTTGGGATAATTCGTGAATTGACGCCAAGCCTGTACTGAAAGGATAATCAGGTAATATTTCAATATGGTAGGTCAAGGACACATCTCTCAGAGCAACAAAGAAAAGAAAACATACAGGTACATTGAAGAATAGAAACACACAAATAGACTAAGGGTGCGTTAACCAATGAGGGTAAAGTATTTAATTTTAGTGGGATCAAGAATTAAAAGTGGCTCAATAAATAAGTGACATGTGTCACATTAATTGAATAGTAAAAGTTGTTCAAAGAATGGAGTATAAGGCTTTGTTTGATATGATTTTTGTTGTTGTTTTATAGCTGTTTTGTCTGGTTGTTTTGCAGTGTTTTGCTGGTTGTTTTGTAGTGTTTTGTTAGTTGTTTTGTGTTGGTGTATCTGGACAGTTTTGAAAACTGTTGTTTAGCAGTGTGGCTGTTTTGTTCGACGTTTTTGAATAATTTAGTTACGTGCAGTGCGTTTACTGATTTCTATGATATGATTACAAATTTTATATCACATTTTAAAATAATTTATTGTTAAGTAGTAAGTAAAGAAACTACTAACAATTATATAGATTAAAATATACATAATTTATTAGTTAGGAAGACAACAAATTTTATTACATTCAATTTTTGTTAACATATATATTAAAGTCTATATAAATAACTTCACTATTATCAACCATAATTCTATCAATGGATAACAACAATTGTAACTAGGGAAAATTTACAATATACCCCATTTTTCTTTCGTAATTCACAATATACCCCTGTTGGTTTTTGTAATTCAACTTTAAACATGTTTAAATGTTATCCAAAATTGATGAAACTTTACTTGGACAATGCTAAAGTGTTATATTCTGGTCTAATATCAAATTTGAAGTTTTTTAAGCTCATATGTGACATGTGGGCCCCAATGAACATGTCAAAATTTTCAATGGGTCCCAAGGTCACATGTGAGCTTAAAGAATTTCAAATATAAAATTGGACCAAAATATAACACTTTAGCATCATCCATGTAAAGTTTCATCAATTTTGGACAATATTTAAGCATGTTTAAAGTTGAATTACGAAAACCAACAGAGGTATATTGTGAATTACGAAAGAAAAAAGGGGTATATGTGAATTTTCTCTTGTAACTATACATGATTTAACACACCATGCTACTTGTTCACATTTGAATAAAAGGAAAATATAATATTTAATTAGTGAACTTTATTAATGTTTATATCATACAAAAAATGGCCTATATATTACTATACTTACATATAATTAAATATTCAGATTTTATACCTTATTTTAATAAAATGAAGTACTATCATTACAATGTGGTGTTGGTAAATAATTTGTAAAAACTACTATTCAATGACATTTTATAAAGTGAATTTTTTAAATTTGTTAATTTATTTACATCAATCACTACAATTTTGTAACCCTAACTTGTAAACAATAATATGCACAATATTTATTTTCTTCATTATGGTAATTTTACAAATTTACGTTATTCATTCTCTTTTCAGCATAAATTGTTGGTTGTTTTGTGGTTATTTTATGTTAGTAATTTGTGGTTGTTTTGAAAATTGTTGCTTGACAGTGAGACGGTTTATCATTTTTGCCAAAATGTCACCCTAAAAAATGACACATATATACCACAAAACTGCCAAGACCGAATTAACTAAGCGTAAAAGCACTTTGGTCAATGTTGAATTGTTGGAGGGGTCGTGATTCCAATACCACAACCTAATTTTCATCCTCTTATGAGCATGATTATCAATGGTTCTTATCGGTTCTTAAGTAAAAAAATAAATATAAAAATATGAGGTGGAAGAGAGAGTTGTAAGAACTCTAATTTTGGATTCTTCATGAAGAACTTTTTAAAAACCCATTAATGGCACCCACCTTTTCCTCTAATTATAATGTTAAATATAAATAATTAAATCTTAAATATTTTAAAATCTTAGTATTTTAAAAACTAATAATAATATAAGTAAACTAAATTTATCCAAATTCTTAAAATCTCATTCTCTATTAAATGAGATCCATATTGACTATGTTTTTCATATTTTTCATATATATTTGTTTTAGGTAAATTAATACTTATTATTTGTATTTTGATGATATAAAAACGTAATATTAAAATATACTTAAAAATATAATATGTACCAATGTATTCATTTCAAACTTCATTATAATATTTTAATCCTAAATACTGAGTGAAAAATAATAAAAAATTACATTAATAATACATATAAATAAATTGTATTTTATTTTTGTGTCAAAATATAATAAACTTTAATCATATATAAAATATTAAGTTAAGATTATTTGTGTATTATTAATAATAGTAGTAATAATAATTTAAGATTGACATTTGTATTCTTATAATACTTAATAAGTAAAAAAATAAAATGATATGGCAAATGGAAAGAGTTTAAAGCTAAACAATAGGTCCTATAATATTGGTAAAAATTAGACATGATTCTTAAAACGATATATAGTCATAAAAATAAGAAAGAGAGTGTTAAGATTCCAAATTTGGATTCTTTGATAATCATACTCTAACGTCCGTATGATCCTTTCTACCATTTAGTAGACCGCAAATTCGTATGTACGGAACAACCGTGCCTTATACCGTGCGAACCATGTGATATGGCAATCCCAGTCAGCAGCTGACTGGGCTGTTTTGCTGACTGGGATGCTTTTTTTATTATATTAACTTTAAATGCTTGTAACTTTTAATATAAGTCCAAAATAAATAAAAATTATATCATTGTTCATCTAAATTCAAGCTCTTCAAAACAAGACCAGTCATGGATATGTTTTGACAACTTTGAAAAAAACTTATTTTTACATGTGTATGATGATACACTAAAATCATATATGATTCATTAGTTTTGATATATGATTCATTAACCAATAAGTAGTGAATTAGATTACAAATTTCGAACCCAATAAAACTCATTATTGTTTTGTAGTGTATTATTATTGTTGTATGGTGTATTTTAAACCTTATATGGTGAATCATGTAATTTTTTATGTATCAATTTTTTTTGTGTTGTATTATTATTTTAGAAAAATTCTTTTTATATGTGATTGATGATTCACTAAAATGATGTTATGATTCATTAAACTTGATATTACGATTCATTGAAATTGGTGTCATGATTCAATAACTAATAAGTGGTGAATTAGATAACAAACTCCGGAACCGATAAAAAATCATTATTATTTTTAGTGTATTATTATTGTTGTATGGTGTATTTTAAACCTTATATGATGAATCATGTATTTTTTATACATACCATATATTGTTTTGTATTATATTTTGTTTAAAATTTTTATTTTTATATGTTTACTATGATACAATAAAATGAAGATATTGATTCACTAATTTTAATATTATGACTCATTAAAATTGATATTATGATTCATTAACTAATAAATGGTGAATTAGATAATAAACTTCGGAACCGATAAAAATCATTATTGTTTTGTAGTGTATTATTATTGTTGTATGATGTATTTTAAACCTTATATGGTGAATCACGTATTTTTCGTAAATATCAAATATTATTTTGTGTTGTATTATTGTGTAATTTTTTTTATTATTATATGTTTGCGATGATACACTGAAATGAAGATATGATTCATTAATTTTGATATTATGATTCATTAAAAGTGATATTATGATACACTAAGATGATGTTATGAATCATAAGTCTCATTGATATATATATATATATATATATATATATATATATATATATATATATATATATGCATGTAAATAATATAAATTTTAAAATTTGTCAAAACATATCCATGTCTGGTCTTGTTTTGAAGAGCTTGAATTTAGATGAATAATGATATATTTTTTTTATTTTGGACTTATATTTTAAAATTACAACCAATTGAAGTTAATAGAATAAAATGCAGCCCAGTCAACAAAACAGTCCAGTCACCTGCTGACTGGACTGCCAAATAGACAAGACTGTACACTCTTGGGTGTGGGCGTCCCGCAGCGTCTACCTACTGTTAGTAGACCACCTTGTTCAGAATCTCCAATTAGCCGCAACAGAGTGAAACCAAAGAGAAATGCAAAATGTTGTTTTTCCTTTTGCACTGTCTCATGCCATGAGTCAAAAAGAAGTAATTGACGTGTAAAGAAATAGGGGTAAATTTATAATATGTCACACGATATATCTCGATTTTGAAATTCGTTCTTTGATACTGCATATCATGTATTAAGTTTACAATATATCATCTTTTTATTCAAGGAAATTTATAAATATTTTTATTTTTTAAAATACCTTAGAAATATATATAGTTGATAGGGATACTTAGAAGGGTAATAAATTTATTTGAAAAAACAAATAAAAACATATAACATTAAAATAAAATTTATAATTTTTAAATATTAAACATATAAAATTTCAAACAAATTAATTTTTTTTTCTTCTCTTTATTTTTTACATTCTATGACTAATTATCTTTTTTCATCTTCATTAAAATATTTGTAATTATGATTAGATAATGATTTATAATATAAATAAGAATATATATGCATATATATTTCAGTTATAAACAAAATTAATCCAGTATAAAAATGAGATAGATATACACAATTTTAGGTGTTCTTTTAATTCATGAAATTTTATAAAAAAAAATTATGTAGAACTACGTCATCATAGATTGAAAAAATTTTATTTTTAAATTGAAATATATATATATTCTTATTTATGATATTTAATTATTTTAACCATAATTATAAATATTTTAATAAAGACGAAAATAATAATTGGCAAGAAGTTTTTTTTTTTTGACAAAAACAAAGAGAAGAAGTTATTTGATTTAAGTTTTGTGTTGCATTTTCTCGGGCCATGACCTTAAGCTAGCTAAGAAGTTTGGGTGTGAAGTGTGACGAAAACCAGGCGCTAGCGAATTGTAAGGCAAGGTATCTTGACTCGAGCAAGGAGTATCTACAATACGCATAGCAGATAGAGAGATGGAGTTAAATGAAAATGCAGATGGAAATTCAAACTCACACAGTAATAGCTCTGAGCCCAAGATGAAAAGGAGGGAGGGGTGAAGAAACCCACCTTAGGGTATAGTAGTTACGATGGATTTGAAAAACTCATAAGGGTAATTGTAAGACTCGGAGAAGACGAAAGGGGTGAATCCCATGGTAGGATGTGCTGGTGGGAAGAAAGGTAGATAATAGTTGTGAAATATCCCTAATGAGATTTATAATAGTGAGTTAAACCTCTTTTATGTGGTTAAAACGAGTTTTTAAAGAATATTTATAGAGGAAGAGCTCAAGAGTTATGAATAAATTAGTTTAAAGCATGTTTTGGTCACCTTTGGCACTAAACCAATCTTGCAATCCAGAGTATTTCTTTCGAACTGTAGATTTCTTGGTAAGTTTTGAACCCAGGACCTTTGGTTCGAGGATACCACTCCTCCACCACCAAACCGCGGAGGCTTGGCGGGTGCATGATTCTTCTGGAAGTCATTTATCTATATGTTACATTTTTGCCTGAAGAAAATGAGGAATGGAATAAGAAAATAATAGAAAGAAAGGAACAAGAAAATAAAAGAAAGGAAGGAACAAGGAAAGAAGTGAAAGAAGGAAACGATTGATGAAATGAGAAAGTGATAGAAAGATTAAAATTGTGTCATATTTTATTTATAAACCCGACTTGGCCACTTAGTGCTTACTCAATTTATACTGACGGTTTATGTTTATATGTCTATGTGTTTTAACGTTTCCTCACAAATATTGAAGAATTTTTAAAGTGTCGGCCCCGGGGGAATTTACTACTTATATTGCTTCTGATTTTAAATTTGAAATGTATAAGTATTAATTCCCCTTTTAGCTCTTCTTTTGGATGGTTTAGATTTTTGGTTGAGAGTATGTAACTATCTTTGATCTTTGATTTATTGAAATCCCATTGTGGATTCCCTTGTTTCACAGCATTGTTTAAGGAGAGTTTGAAAAGTGTGATTAGGAATGTAAATAATTAGCAACGGTCATGTCGATAGCTTGCGGGAATTGAAAGTCTTTAATACTTCATAGTCTGAATAAGCAAATGTTTTCCCAAATAGCCTTAATACTCGTGGGAGAGTGTGGCAGTACCACCAAATTTTTTAGGAAAATTACACTGCCCATCCATGAGGTATTGGGGAATTATAGTGTCCACCCATGAGCTTTAGAAAATTACAATGCCCACCCATGAGATATTAAGAAATTATAGTGCCCACCTAAAGCTTTAGAAAATTACAGTGTCCACCCATGTACTTATCAAAATATGGTGAAATCAAATATGTAGAACAATGATTACATTAAAAATAATTAGGACAACAGTAATAAATTGGAAGAAACCATATATTAATATTATATGATCCCTAAAGAGTCAAATAAATGAAAAATACCTAAAAATAAAAAAAAAGAAACAAACCAATAATAAAGTGATGAATATCTATGCAATTTGCATGTTTGTTTTTCAATTCATCACTTTAACAACACGGTGTAAACTTAAGGTTTTTTTTATTGGTTCACATTGTTGATTTGGTTAATCAATGTAAAATTTGCTTAGATCTTTAATTACATCTTATTTTGATAAGTACATGGGTGGGCATTGTAATTTTCTAAAACTCATGGGTGGACACTGTAATTTCTTAATATCTCATGAGTGGGCATTGTAATTTTCTAAAGTTCATGGGTGGGCACTGTAATTCCCTAATACCACATGGGTGGACAATGTAATTTTTCCAATTTTGTATGACTTTTATTGTTTAATAAAATAAATTATGGCTAATATTTAGGTTAAGAAATTAGAGTGTTACAAGTTGAGATTTCACTTATGTTGTTGATGATTTGCTTCTTATTGTGCACATATATGGAATTGGACTTGGCCAATGCCCCAATTATAAAAAAGAAAAGAAAAAAAAAGAAGAAGAAGATATGACCTTGTAGATACAACCACAACATGGACATGTCTAAAATAGTCAACTATGTCCTCTATTTTCTTTTGGGTATCAATGTTACCCATGCCATACTGATACCTTTAGGTAGTTTGTTAGAAATAAAGAAGTTCCTGATAGTTTTGAATCTTATCTGATCCAACTGTCAACCACATTTATTTTATAAACTTCATATCAAACCAGTCAAACCCTTCTTGTGCTTTAGTTAGTGATAGCTCGGGTCTTTTAGTTTTATGTGGTGGGCTTCCTTGAAGTTTGCCTTCCTAATGACGTTGACGATTACCCTACGGTGGATCCAAGAGTATTTTCATCATTTACTCTTAAAGCATAGGATTCGGTTATGTCTTCTATTTATAGAACCTCTTGTGTGAAAATATCATGTATTCTTATTAATCTTCTTCACGTGCTTATCCCTTTATAATTGCCTCCACTATTGTTCTTGTCCTCTCATCAAGGGCGGAGCCACCTTATGGGTTAGGGGGGCCCGGCCCCCTAATTATCCCCGTGACATCATTTTTTTATTATTAATTTTATATAATATAGTTTATTTTATTATAAAATAAGTTGAATTTATTAAAATTGTCTAAAAATATTTATGATATTTATTATTTTTAATTAACATAAGTCCATTTTAATTAGTTTAGTGTTATAAATAGGAATAATAAACTACACTTAAAATATTAATTGATGTTATTAAGTGTCTTATATTTTATACATTATTATTTTTATAACCATAATTTGAACTAAAACCTGCTTCTAAAATATTAAGGGAAAATTCACGAGATACCCCTGTTTTCTTTTGTAATTCACAATATACCCCTGTGATTTTAGTAATTTAACTTTAAACATGCTTAAATGTTGTCCAAAATTAATGAAACTTTACATGGACGATGCTAAAGTGTTATATTTTGGTCCAATATCAAATTTGAAGTTTTTTAAGCTCACATGTGACCTATGGGACCCAATGAACAGTCACATATTCATTGGGTCCCACAGGTCACATGTCAGCTTAAAAAGCTTCAAATTTGATATTGGACCAAAATATAACACTTTAGCATCGTCCATGTAAAGTTTCATCAATTTTGAACAACATTTAAGCATGTTTAAAGTTGAATTACGAAAATCACAGGGGTATATTGTGAATTACGAAAGAAAACAGGGGTATATCGTGAATTTTCCCAAATATTAATTGTGCTTATCAAATTTTAGTTTAAAGTTAAGTGAGTTCTTGTAATTGTCTCCATGTACTACCTTCTGTTCCTAATAAATAATGTTTCAAAAGTTACCTTTTTTTCAAAATATAAGATGTTCTGAACTTTTTTACCACTCAATTTTCATATACCCCTTACTTTATTCTTTCACTCACAACTTCTCTATTCCTTATGAAAAATAAGGATAAAGTAGTCCAAAATTGTCTACAGGAAAGTTATCTATGAAAAATAGGATAAAGTATATTTTAGTGAATTATATATATTTAAATATAAACCTTTAAACCATATGGTAAGTATTTTTATTTTTATTTTTTATATTTACTTTCAAAATATATTTAGTATTGATATTAAATATATAGCCAAAAAATTTTTGCCCCCAAATTTGAAATCCTGGCTCCGCCATGATCTTTAGTTCTAATGTATCACTTCACTATCGACTAAGCCCTCCCCTATTCCAGTTGCTCTTTATTTGATCCTCGTGTTTCAACAATATTGTCCAGTGATTTTATTTCGGCATTGATCGAGCGCACATTCTTCTGTGCATGGCCAAAAACTGATGTCTTCCATAAATAGAAGAAGGAATCTCGTTAGTAGACAAACCATTGCTTGGACATTTTAACAAACACCTATGGCACACTAAACAAAGCAAGATATCAAGGTCATATAAAAAAGTTTCAACCTAAGCTTTGCTTCATTATCTATAACAGTAAAGACAGAAAGTTGTAGACCCTTTCCATGATTAGTTAGTGAAGGATTCAGACGATAGTAAATGCACTGACTGATAGTTCATTTCTTCATTGTGCAACGCCCACGATTAGTTAGTCTCAATCACACATCATCATCACCATATCCCCATATATAGGAATACGATTATAACAACACTATATACATAGATATAGTTTGGTGTGACCACAGCACAAAACTGACTTTACGACTCCACTACTACGTATCCAAATATTAGACAACAAACATTGTACAAAGTCTTCAAACCTTCAGCTTGAGTAAAGGCAGTTTACCGAAGGGGGCTCATGACCATTATGCAAAATGAGACAGCAGAATTCAATACGTAAGAAAAAAAATCACATGCTAATGCCATTATACACAACATTAAGGACGTATTTAAGAGGTGCTAACCAAGATCCCATCAGCAAAGTCCCAGACCCTTTGCAACATCCCAAATATATATAGGTCGAAACTCATGATCTTAAATACTCTCAGTCTCAGCAATTCACCCTAAAGCTTGTTTTTGCATTTCCACAACCTTACTCCACGCTGGCCTGGCAAGAATATCATTACACCAGGCATTAACATGTTCGCGCTCCTCGAACAGGTTCTTAACTGAAGTGTCCTTCAGCATGTGCAAGACAGGCAAGTTGTGTAGATCAGCAAGGGAGAATGTCTCTCCAGCCAAGTACTTGGACTGACCAAGACGGACTTCGTAGATATCAAGCACTTTGGCCAGCTTGGACACATTATCCTGGACCACTACAGAGTCAGGTTCCTGACCGAAAATTATCTTCTTGTAGACAAGCTCCCAGGCCAGCTTGGAGGCGACAGGGTCAAAGTGGTGGGCTTCTACCTCCATCCATAAGGACATCTTTGCCATTGTCTTGGAATCGTTGGAGATAATAAGTTGGGTGCCCTTGTCAGAGTACTCATGGGCTATGTATTGACTTATGGCTCTTGATTCTGTCATTAAGTTCAGAGGGACAATCATATACATATTCACATGAAGGGTTCAGATTAGTTTTCTAGTACGGGCCAATAACCAGATAATGATTAGTAACCACACCTTGACGAAGAAACATTTTTTTCTTTTTTGGAAAAGGATACCCCAGATCAGGTTAAAATACACAAAACGGAGGCTTTTCTAACAGTGTGATGAAGGAAGGAATAAAACACCAGAGGAACTTACTAACCGATGAGGTGCAGATCTCCGTCTTCAAAGGCAGGAACTTTACCGAATGGCTGCAATCATAACAAAAATAATCAGGCAATATGACCAGGAGAGACAAATTAGATGGAAAAGTAATCAAGTTAGAAATTAAGAAGCGTTGAAACTTATAGTAGAAACAAACTATGAAGCTTTTCAGCAAACAGTTGCTGTGCAACGTACCACTATCTGAAACATAACGCCATACCCAAACAAATAAACAAACAAACCCACAATTACCCTTCCTACAACCGAAGCTGCCGGGTCATGAAGTCACACTGCCTACCCGTAACATAAGTCAAACCACAAAAATAATCGTACCAGAAACAAGATTAATGTGCAAATTGAGTAGAGAAACGACGGAAGTGACAGATTGTGAGACGGTACGTTGAGAGAAAGGAATGGCTCCTTCATGTGAGCTCCAGATTGCATATCAACGGGTACAAATTCGAACTCCATATCTTTCTCGTAGAGACAAGCGGTGACCTTCATAGTGCAAGTTGAGAGCACATTTCCGTGGACTTTAAATCCCCATGATCCTTTGTTTTACTCAAGCAAATGAATAACGGCAGAAGTAGAATTTCTGGAGATGGAGATGGCTGCTGCGTGTTCAAGGTACGATAATTTGGACATATATAATCGAGGTCGGGTTGGAGGATTTTTATAGGAGGAAATTAAGGTACTGGGTTGAGAGCATTAGACGCGCGTTTGGCATATTTAAAAAAACAGATAATTGAAATCAATTTTCAACGTTCTTGGGTCGTGATTATGGATCTTTTTTAAAGATTATGGATCTTTCATGCTGGTGTAACTGCACTCGTCAGACGTATGAAACATGAAATATAAAAGCTTAGGCTTAAAAATATAAAAATGTGACGTGGAAGTAGACGAAGGAAAGAAGGGATAAGACAAAATTAACAAAAAGCTGAGAGAAGAGAGGACATACTTACTGACCAGATTGTTTTTTTTTTCATTGCCAAGGCCATATACCAGGCCAATTAAATTTAAAGGGTGATAATTTTGTCAATAATATTAATTGATAATTCTAAATTAATATAAATTTTCAATATTTATATTTATAATTATATTTAAATTTTGATATATATTTAAATTTGACATAAATATTAAATTAAAGTGAAAAATACGGATTAATATATAAAAAAGTTCTATTACCTATTTCATTAAAAGTTTTAAAATATTTGTGTACTAAAATGATATGTTAATGTCTTTTTTCGTAAATAAGTACTTGCTTAGATTAATACTTCATCATTACATGCTAGAGATCCAACTAAGAGTGCACAAAGAGTTAGATAAGATCATTGAGAACCACCCTTTTCAAAAAAAAAAGATCATTGAGAACCAAAAGTTAACCCCACCACCAACAACCAAAAGAGCAACAACTGAGATCCAGAGTGAGATTTATGGCGAGAAAAGTGCAGAATCAACCGGTTTGAGCAAACAGAACTCATATGTATGGCAACCAACCATTGTCGAAGAAGATAGAGTTACCAAATCTCCGAATGAAACTCCCCAAAACCACCCTAAGAACCAGGGGCGAAGCCAGAAAAGTTTGGTTAGGGGGTGAGATCTTTTTTAATAATATTAACTATTTTTTAAAATTAATTTTTAAATTAATATAAATTTTCAATATTTAAAATTATATTAAAATTCATTGATATAGTTTGACATAAAAATTAAATTAATTATAAAGAAGTTTTTTTACCTTTTTTATTTTTGTTTTAAAAAAGGTATAAAGTATAAGTTATGTCAACATATAATAGAACAATTGTTTTAAATTACTAGTTTTTTTTTCTAAAAACTTCATCTAAAAATTAGTTGAGTAATTCTAATATTATTTTAATTTGCAAATCTATAATAAAAAACTAGAAACACTTATGATGGATAGTAGGGGTACATGATTACTAAGACTAACATAATAATTAGTTTTACTTTAGACTATGCTGCTAAATAAAAACTTTAGAATTTTCTTATCTACTAGACTACAAATGATTTTTATAATACAATTCTAGATTAAAAATTACATATTAATAGAAATAAATTGATAATAAATAGAATTTAGTGATACCATGATGTTATTTTACAAAATATTATGGGGGAACAAATATCTAATAACATAAATAAACTATATAACAAAAAAAGTTAAACTGATTTAAGCATGTACCCGAGGGAGTTGGGGGGCCGAACACCCCCTATCTCCGCCCGCAAAACCACCAGCTTAAGCTAGAACGCTAAGAATTAAACTACAAGATAACAAGAACATTTAAGACTAAACAGAGACAAAACCAAACTATAGATCCACTAGCGAGCCCAAACCAAACAACATGCAACTAAAGCACCAACCCTCACGATGTAAATCCGACGAAACCAGCGAACAACAACAAGTGGGATCTTCTTATTTTTAAAGACAAAAAAAGCAAAAAAGGTGGAGGCAACACCAGTGACGACGAGGTGAAGTGAGGCAGCGATGGCAAAAATTATATGTTAATGAAAATAATATAGAACAATAGTTCTAAAATAATAGTTTTCTTTCAAAAAATCTTCTAAAAATTATTTTGAGTAATCCTAAAAATATTATGTTAATTTGTAAAATTTGTAATAAACTACTAAAAAATATTTGTATTATTGATAGATGAGGTACATGATTACTAAGACTGTCATATAATATTCAATTTTACATTAGACTATATGACTAAAATAAATATATCAGACTTTTCTTATCTAATATGGACTAAAAATGAAATTGTTTACAATACACATCTACAACATGTTAATAGAAATAAAATTGATAATAGTTAGTATTTAGTGATATCATGGCGGGAAGAGTTGTATTGCATTTTGAAAACAATAGGAGGAACTATTCAAGTGAACTGTATTTTACTTAGACCTGGCAATTTTGACCTAACCCGAAACCCAACCCGTACTTTTACGGGTTAGGGTCTTGATTATTGACCCATTTATTTTTTGGGTTGGTTAGGGTAATAAGCTAATTTTATGGGTTGGGTTACGGTAGAGATCTAAACCCATGACCCAACCCGAAACCCAGAAATATATTTGATAATAAAAATATTAATTGACATATATATTATTTTCATATCAAACTATACCTTAGTCTTAAGCCCAAGTGCAGTTAGACTATTCAACCTTTAATAATATCACACAATCTTAACTAAGCAGACGGCCCAACCAGCTGCATATCAAACAAAGGGCCCAACCAGACCTTAACGTGATGTTGAAACCCCTAATGAGACGAGAGACTCACATCCATCTTTATTCTTTACGTTGGTGTTCATGTATACCGCTCTTCATCTCTGTCCAAGGTTTGTTTTTCTTATTCTCACTGCTATTATGTTCTTGAGAACATAGGTATGTTTAGATTATCTGGAAGGGTGAATAAAGTAGGTGATATATTTTTTGTAAGTAGGATCTTGATTATAGACCTCTCAGTGAATTCTGAAGCCAGTAGTGCAGATAGCGTACTGTATAAAAGTTTCTCAATTGTTGGTAACAATTAAGTAATTGTGATTGTACTTTTCTCATGCATGAGCACTCGGTTTAAACGGGTATAATTATTTTAAAACTATCAGACATAGTTCGAGGCTTTGAGTACTCAATTTATAAATTATTTCTAGTTTTAGAATATTTGTCTTTAGTGTATTTCTCTAATGCATAATGAAGATTTTTATTTCTGTTCCTATTTTTATTAGGGGCACTGTGATCATGTGCATATCTAGATAGGATTCCTCCCCAATAGAGGTAGAGCTCGAGGCTCAGAGTGATAAAAGTAAACTTATAGATAATGTACAAGTTATTCTATTCATGGAAAATTGGTGCGGTACTCTAGATTGTTCGCATAACATGGAATTCGTTTAAAGTTGGGTTGATCAAGCAAGATTGCTTCTCTTCCATCCTAATTAGTGTGTCAGATTGCACTGGATGTTTTTGAATTTTTTATTAATTTGTACTCTTAATCCATCTAAATTATTTGATACTTAAAAAATGGGTTGGGTGGGTTGGGTCAGGGCTGAAGGATTTTAAGTGGGTTAGGTTAGGGTCACGATTTTCTGACCCATCCATTTTTTGGGTTGAATTTTATTTTGATAATTATGGCACTTGACCAATAGAACCACAAAAGCAGGACAACATAACACCTACAAAAAGACCACACTTACAGAAGCACTCAAAACTTACAAATCATACCCCCTGCAAAACAAGTCATGGATATCCCCCTATAACTCTTACACTTAACGCTACTCTTCCCTTTACTAGCAGTCATGCTAACACGAGAAAATTTGCTAAAACCCAACAACGCCTTTTTAGGTCCCAAATCCCTACTCGAGGCAGTTTGGGATGAGCTCCGAGAACAGCTATCCGTGTCATCTCCATGACCTCCAACTCCAGTCTATCCACTCTTGCGGGGACAACATCTTTGTTCACGAATAATTCTTTGAATTGGGTTGATTGTATTTTAAATGGATTGGGTTAGCGTTGATATCAACCTGACCCATCGACCCAAATCACCAGATCCTCAATTAACGAATTCTACTGGTCAATATATATACATAGATAATGATTAGATCATGTGACACCCTTTTACGACCGGAGTATAGGAAAAACGTTGTCTATCAATCCTGGTTCATACAGACTATAACCCAATCGTTTACGTTTTGAGAGCTGGTAGCTGATAGCTGATATGGATTGATATAAAGTGATGACTGGTTTTAAATCTAAATGATTATCTAAAATCAATATAAGTTGTTCTTTTTGTATTAATTTTTTTGAACTGATTAACCAACTGATAATGTTGTTCGGAATAAACTCTATGGGTAGATGATACCGACCAGTAATACGTCCAATAGAATGGACTGACCTGTCCTATCTGATAATGCATAAACTAACTGAAACTTATACAAGAATCGGGCTACATCATTATATTTATACGACGTCGTACATGTGAATTACATTAACAATAACTATTTTTATTATCACTCTCACATTACTACTAGTACTTATGATGTACTGTGTATTAACGCGTTTTATTCTATTAGTCACCACTAACTAATCTCCAACCTTTTTATTAATCAAAACCGAGTACATTTTGTCTTTGTAGTGTTGATTTTTATTTCGCTTCCCTCGCCTTTAAATTTCATCTTTAACTCACTACTTAAAGACTGGACAAAAGTTTTTGGGTCATTGAACTGATAAATGCTCTGTTTATAAAGAATTGGTATGGTTGATTGTTGCTTATAATTATTGATTTGAGTTTATACGAGTAACTACTAATTATATTGATACTTAATTATAATAAGAGTACATATTTTTAACTGTGAATATTAGCTGTTGATGGTATCCAATATTAAATATAAATGTTCAATTGGGCTAAGATCATGATCATAGCAAAATCATCAACGCGACAACAATCCCCAACTTAATTTTATCAATCTCTTTTTCAAAGAAACAAGAACTTTAATCAACCCGGGCCTACTTCTATTTGACTCTAAAGTGCTTCGCTCTATGTTTTTCCATCCATCCTAACTAATCCATTTACTTTTTTGTATGTCCATTCACAAAAATGCTATAAGAGGTCGGAATTTGTTTTTAAATATTTGATTAATTTTATAAAAATAAAAGTTAATATATTAATTTAAAATTAATATCAAAAGGCTTTTGTTAGATACATTATCTAATTTATTTGGATTATTGTTGTTCGACTTATGGGACACGAGGACACTTTACATTTGTTGCATAATCTTCTCAAAGTTAGGAAAGTTTGAAAAATAGGTTGTCTTGCTTAACAAGTTACATATTAAGAATGTAAGAATGTCAATAAGCTTTTGTGGGAGATGAATGATGATAACATTACGCCTCCTCCTTTTGATTAGGTGAAGATTAATTTGAATGGTTCATGTATACAACTATTGGTCCTATTATCAGTTGTCTAGTTATAGATCATTTTAGCATAAAGGTAGATGGTATTTTGTGTCAATTCAAGCTATATGATAACTATTGAAGTTGAGCAACTCCTCTATAGCTTATATTAATTCTTCTACAACTTGGTTGGAACTAGATGTACCAAAACACTGTTCTTCATATTGATTGCATCAGAGTTTCATCACTCATGAACTTTTTATCTGCCACTGTTAACCAATGGTCCAATGTAGATTATTGCTCTGTTACGAGGGGAATGTGTTATTAGAATTAAATGATGTCTGTAGTTGATAAAATTGTAAAATGAAACATTTAACGAAGCTCGACATCAAACCTATTTGTCTCTTATTATTGAATAGTGATTGTATGGAAATTAGCCAATATTCTAGCTGGATATCACTCCGACATCTAATTAACAAGTATATCCAAAGTAGACCTAGTTTTGTAAATATATCTAAGGGCACCTACTCTCTCACCGACTGGACGACTTTTTCAATCCACGCACTTTAAAGTATTTTGGCGTCCCACATTAATGTTACAGAAAGAAAAAAAAAAAAGATGCCAAATCGAAATACTGTTTTGTTTGACTACGGCATTGACCACTTCTAGCACCGAACAGGTTCTAGAAGTGTGAACTCTCTTAGTGAGTCGAGCAAAAGTGTGCGAACCCCCATGGTTCTTACCCCACCCAACCTAACACTACACCACTCAGCTTCCTATTTATTTCTCCTTCCCAAGCTCATCAATTCTCCAGTTCCTTCTGCTTCTATTCTCCACTTCTCGCCACAAATATCTCTCCTAGAACCTTTCGCTAGCTATTTTTCTTGGTTTGAGATAATAAGATGGGGATCAAAGTCCATGGAAGCCCGATCTCTACCGCCACCATGAGGGTCACCGCCTGCCTCCACGAGAAGGGAGTCGAGTTCGAATTCGTGAACGTCGATATGAAATCGGGTGCTCACAAGAAGGAGCCATTCATCTCTCTTAACGTACGTCGCTGAATTTCACTCTTTCATCTCTTGTAGTTTATAGCTGTGATGTGATCCTGTTTCGTGTTTCATTCATTCGACTTTACTATCAGTTGTATCAACTGTCTTTTAATAGGGTTTCCGTGGTTTTGTTCCGTGCGTGCATTTAGAGTGAGACATGTGGGTTTATCTGTTTATTTCTTGGGTTACACGGTGTTATGATGCTCTGAGTTGCTACTTTCCGTTCGTCACCTGTTCGGTGAAATGCTTGAAGTGGGCTGGGTTTCTTTATTTACCATCACTATCAAGGGTTTGTTTAATTTCTTGTACAATTTGGATAGAAACATATGATATGACAGTCGCTATCATCGTACCAAATTCGTTATGATCATTCTAGTATATCTTGCTCTCGAATTCTAGTTTTCGTTTCCTTTTTCTCAATTGTTTGTTATCTTTTGACATGATTGCAGCCGTTTGGTCAAGTTCCAGCTCTCGAGGATGGAGATCTCAAGCTTTTTGGTAAGTTCCTCTAGTTTTTCTTCCTCTCGTCACAGGACAATTCTCCATTAGCTATATATGGAGTATTTGCTATCCATTATATTTGCTTTCAGAAATTAGTGAAATTAGCTGAATCTCAAGAGATGAGCACCTAAATTACAATTCTTAGAGGCCTAAATTAGTTATCTTGTGTGCACATCATGTTGATTCGAGCCACTGATCAATATCTGGTTATTCCCATGTACCGGAAAAACTCTTACCGTTCGTTCCGCCTTCTTTTAACTAAACAGAATCAAGAGCAATTTCACAGTACGTAGCTCACGAGCACCCAGACAAGGGAACCCCACTAATTTTCCGCGATGGTAAGATGATGGCCCAAATGTCAGTATGGATGGAGGTAGAAGCCCACCACTTCGACCCTGTGGCCTCCAAGCTAGCATGGGAGCTCGTCTACAAGAAGATGTTCGGCCAGGAAACCGACCCTGCAGCGGTCAAGGAGCACCAGACCAAGCTCGCCCAAGTGCTGGATGTCTATGAGACCCGTCTATCCAAGTCCAAGTACTTGGCCGGAGACAGCTTCTCATTGGCTGATCTCCATCACTTGCCTGTCCTTCACATGCTGATGGATACTCCAGCCAAGAGTGCGTTTGAGGAGCGCCCACATGTTAGTGCTTGGTGTAAGGATATTCTTGCTAGGCCGGGTTGGGCTAAGGTTGTTATGGCTATGCCGAAGCAAGGCTGAGTGTCTTGGGGAATTCAGGCATGAGCGATGCTGAAGCATAGTTGCTGGGTTTTTTTTTAATATCAGCTATAGACTGCTGTGGAATAAGTTTATAAGAGCTGTTAAGTTTGCGCTAGGGTTCGCTTAGAACCGTGTTTATGTTTGTACTTAGTTCTTGTATCGGGTAACGATGTATGGAACTAGTTATGATTTTGTATGGAGATCTAAAAGGGTTCCATGGTGTTAAATTCTATGGAACTGTATATGAATATTTTGTATGTGTTGTGGAACTGCATCAGCAGAGTTCTACTTTCAGTGTGAAGTAGGGAATGGCACAATTATGATCAAAATGAATATGCAATGAAAGCAAAAGCAGAATGAACAAAAGCGGAAGAAGCTAATTAAGGCTTGAATGAAGGTATCGACCGTATTATTATTGTGTTACAATATGAATGTTTGAAGCGGAAAGTAGAGCAAGTTTTAACGTTACGAGTTGAGTATCTATGACAGTCGTTAGCTTCGGGAAAGAAGAGTATCTATGCCAATAAAATCAACAATATTAATGACCCAACGCTTTCCAACAAAGTGTCCCAGGCCGAATGGTTATGGTAAAGTTAGTGCTACAATCTATATTATGTCTGTTATCATTTTGCCCCGTAGCTTAATCAAGCAACTTCATTAGCTTATAGCACGTTTCTGGTAGGTGGCTTATAGCACGTTTCTGGTGGGGTGGCACTAGAGCTGATCATAATATGTCCGGCCCGGCAGCCCGGTCCGACCCGGCCCGTAAAAAAGCCCGACGAGCCCGAACCCGATAGGGCTTCCCGGCGGGCCTGGACATAAAATTAGGCCCGAATGAAAAACCAGGCCGGGCCGCGGCACATTTTTTGAGCCCGTGGGCAAGCCCGGCCCGACCCGATTTTATATTATTTATTATTATATTTTTAAAATGTTATATACATATTTAATTTTATATAATATATACAAAAATTATATATAATATAAATTTTAAATAAGTTATATATATAATATATTAATTTTAAATAAGTTATATATATATATAAATCTATATTAAAATATATTAATTTTAAATTTTTTTTATTAATTTATATTACAAAAATTAAAAAACCGGGCCGGGCGGGCCGGGCTTCGGCAAAGTCTGGAAAAAACCGGGCCTAGCCCGGCCCGGCCCGAGCATGTAAAAAACCGGGCTTGGTTTTTGAAAATAGGCCCGACGGGCCTAAAATTTTCCTCTGGCCCGGCCCGAACCCGGGCCGCCCCCCAAATGATCACCTCTAGGTGGCACTATGAATTCACTGGCACAAGTGGGCAAACTTATGTAAGGATGCTGCATCAGGTGGCCTGGGTTTTCAAGATCTACGTGGTTTCAACTGTGCCCTTCTTGTAAAGCAGTTGTGACGAATTCTCACAGAGCCATCTACTCTCTTGTCTAAGCTTTATCATGCAAAGTACCTCACAACTGCTACTCTAATGCAAGCTAAGCCCCAATCGAATGCCAATCCTCTATGAAAAGCCTTGTTGAGTGTCAAAGATTTGGTTGAACTTGGAGGTCGTAAGGAAATTGTCACACGCACCACTGCTCGCATTGCAGATTGCTGGTTATGTGATATGCCTTGTGGGAAGCCTTTTCTCTGGAAAATGCCCCCTCTGGTT
The DNA here is from genome assembly GCA_023374045.1 of Limonium bicolor. Lineage (NCBI taxonomy): Eukaryota > Viridiplantae > Streptophyta > Magnoliopsida > Caryophyllales > Plumbaginaceae > Limonium > Limonium bicolor. Next base: position 3,808,091 of record CM041779.1, on the reverse strand, counting down.
CATCAAACTGCTTTCGTTGCCACTATAATTACACCATCTTTCACTTGGATTGTTGACCTTGTTCACTCCCGAGGATGCTGTCATAATATTGCACATGCCCATTCCATCCATTGCTTAGTGTGCACAACCGCTAATCCCTCAGGACCAGTGGTATTGTGGTTTACCTTCAACTGGGCAATTTAGGTCTCGTTCTCACTGGAGATTACTTATAGGAGATGAAGATGATTTGTTTGTGGGACCACTATTTGAATGTTGGAGATGAATTCATCTGCTGATCGGACGCTGGGTAGAGGAGCGTTTCATTTTTTTCATCTTCATCTAGGTGGGACTCCTGATTTTTATGAGCTCCAGAACGGGGCCTTATAGTCAAAACTGCATACCACACAGATTTTCTACATCGCCAGTCCTTATCTGGTGGCTCATCATCTTCAACCACTTTTGGAAAAGCTATTAAACGCCTATAGACGACTGATATGCCTCCTAGGATAAAGCTACTTGGCTTGAAACTTTTAATAGACACTATACCTACAAAGACAGTTATAATAGACCGAATTCGTGAATGAGGTGCTGCTTCATGTAATGCATGTGGATAGCCTGAGACAATAGTTCATGTCAGTGGCGGACGCACTTACTAATCTGTGGGGGCACGTGCCCCCACAGGTTTTTGGAACAATAGAAAAATATATGTCTATATATAGAAAAAATATATAATTTTGAGTGATGAATTAAATAGTGATAACCTAATAATTAATGTAGAATCAACTATTTTAAGTTCACTAACAATATTATGTACTCCATCTGTTTAATAATATTTGTCGTTTTATGATGTGAACTTTGTTTAAAAATATAATTCATTCTAGCTTATTGGCACACTTTTTTCCAATTTTGACCTTACTATTCAACACAAAAATAATTATTATCTAGATATAAAAATAAAAAGTAGGGGTACATGTGTCATTTTTCTACTTATTAAGAGTTTCTAAAACGACTTATATTGTTGAACTGAAGGAATATTATTTTGTAGATGATAAAAGCCCATAAAAACAATTATATGGTCTTTATTCCATTCCGAGGAACAACATTTTCAATATTGCCCCCACAGATTTATGTTTCTAGGTCCGCCACTGGTTTATGTGTTGCTATGCTGCCCACAAGTTTGTCCATATTGGAAAATGATGAAAATATTCGGCCCAATCTCAATCCACTCCGATCAGGGTTTTAAGGACTGGTACTTCCAAGCTTGTCTCCAAGAATCTCAGCAGTTCTTAAAGTTACTCACTCAACTCCTATGGCGAATTTGGTATGCCCGATGCCAATATACTTTCTCTAGATTTCTTTTTTTGCCCAAGGTTGGGGCTAGACAAACAGCTTCATTCAGCATGCGCAAGCTCTTCTTCCTACTACTTCCGCTCTATAGCAGCATCGTCAGCAAAATACTAATTGGTTAGAGGTCGCCGTGGATGCGAGTTTGGATCTTGAGAATTGTATAGGCTATGCCTATGTTGGCCGTCATAACAGCAGGATCATCTTGGCGGCTGCTCAAGCTACGAGAATTCAACAATAAGGTTTTTAATAGATTGTAAAGCTTTATCTAATTATCTTAATTTGTGTAGATTCGACTAAGGCTATTTTTACAATTTAGGGTCCATTCGCCACCCACCTCAAAAAGCTAATAATAGCAGCTTTAAGATAAAGCTTACTCTAGTTAGTGAATTAGACCATGACATGTATACTATGGTAACCCTTCTATCCACTTAGTGATTGACACTTATCTCTTTTTTCTTTTGAAAAGTAGCTTAATAACTTTTCGCAGCCACAGAACGCGGCCTTAGGGTCTGTTCGGACTTATCCTCCAAAAGCTTGGTTTACAAGCTTTATGGTAAATGTCCCTCTAGTTAACAAATGTTAACTTGACAAGTGTACTATGGTTAGTTATACACCAATTAAAAATTGACATTTGTACATTATTTTTGAGCAAAAGTAGAGACAAATAGCTCCTATAGAACGCCCCCTTAGTAGGTTTAGCTAGATGAGATGATTTTTTGAAAAAAAAAATGACGCTTCACAATATGTTTACACATAATCTTACTAACGATGTCCATTGTTATGTTCTTCTTCATATCAATATACCCCACTTTTTTTTAAAAAAAAATGACGCTTCACAAACCAAACCTTTGACATTATCGTCAGCCGAGCTAATTTTGGATGGCGGTTTTACTACCGACCATAAGTTCACTGCCGAAGCCGCTGAAACAAAAGTCCAACCGGCCACACTTCACATCACCCGTGCTTCCCGACGTTCCCGTTCGTCTGCCTTCTTTCATCCCCACACCTACCCGCGAATCGCTCGCATCCAACCACCACGTACCCGTCGTAGTCATCGCCGCAACAGCACTGCCAGACCCGCGGATGAGGATCGTCGGGCTAACAGGCGGGATATCGTCGGGGAAGAGCACCGTTTCCAACCTCTTCAAGGCCAGTGATATTCCTGTAGTCGACGCCGACGTCGTTGCTCGGGTAATTTGCTCCATCTCCCCCGTCTCTGCGGATCCCGATCGATGTGACCAATCGGTTGAGATCACTGTCATTTTACAACTATTGCTGTGAATTCCGAACTCGTTGGGACTGAGCGTGAGTGATAGAACTGTGATGGCGTGTCCTGCTTGTTTTTAGAGATTGCTAAACTAAATGCTGTGATGGCATGTCCTTGTTATTAGGGATCACTAACGCCAAAAATCTTGGCAGATAGATTTCAAGCTCGAAGGTTCCCTGCGTAGGGAAGTCTTTCAAATTGCTATTGTAAGCTGGGATTCTATCGAACCTAGAAGAATTAGCGGTTGGATTGATTGCACTGCATTACACTTCAACTTCTTCTCGCTCTCATGTGGATACCACCTGATAAGGAAATGAAATTGGAGAACAAGAGTATCTGGCTACTCATCTGTTTATATAGTTGGTACGGTTAAGAGTTTTAGTTATAGCATCCTTCTGTGAATGTGGGGGGGGGGGGGGGGGGGGGGGGGGGGGGGGGGAGCTGGACGTAAGTGCTATATGTAGTTGGAATTGTGTTATAAATCCCTTAGATTGTATCTTTGCTATGGATATAGTGCCGGAAATTATGATGTCCTTCTCTTTTTGTTTTTCAAACCCTCCTCTTTTTTTTTTTTGGTATGTGTCCAGGATGTTTTGAAAAAGGGCACAGGTGGGTGGAAGAAGGTTGTAAAGGCATTTGGAGAAGAAATTCTTCTGGATAATGGAGAGGTGGATAGACCAAAACTGGGCAGCATTGTGTTCTCTGATCCCACAAAACGACAACTTCTTAACCGGTAGGGAAATTGTTTCTGTTGCTCTTTTTCTAATTGCAGGATTTTAAAGCTCTTACTGATGTCTGCTAGACATAAGATCACAAATGTATAGAAAATACTTTGTTTACTTCCCATGACCGATGGCTATGTCCATAGGTAGGAAGTATGAATGTTCATTTTACTCATTTGCTACAAAATGGAAGCCGAGGGCTTATCTGTGTAAATGAGTTGTTGACAACCGGGTGTTTTTAAGAGATACGAGAAGAACAGAGCTGCTGTAAAGAAGAAAAAAAAAGCTCAAATATGTCTTCCTAATTGCTCTTTGATAGAAATCTTTTGAAAACAAACATTCCCCACGAGTTGTCTTAGAATTTGAGGAGTTTCAGCTTTTGAGGTTCTCGTTGCTTTTCACCCTGAATAGTCATTAGGAGACTAAGTGTTGTATCATGTGTGACGTGAATATCACCTTTTAACTGGGCACTGAAATGCTTAAAGCTGGTCTTACTGGATCTATCTGGCATCATTAAACTAGATTCACTTTTGTATCCACCAGAATTTGGTTGCAGAATATACCGGAGCTTTTATAATTCTGGATGAGAAGATCTTAGGGGAATAATAATAGCCCAATCTGCTTGGTTATGTTATGCTATCTCCGCTGCAAGTTTGAGCTGAATACAAGTTTCCCTCATAGACCTTGGGCTGTGAACAAGAGCACTTAGCCTTTGAGTATGTTTTGGAGTATGAAGATGATGAGATTTAGAACCCCCCTTAAATTTTGAGTTCGACGAGCTGTCAAGCATTTTGATGGTGATGGGGTAAGATCTCCAAGTGATTGTTTGATCTGCTTAATAATCTTTCTTTTTTTTTTTCAATGGATTGGAGCCCGGTCAGCTGTTAATGATGTTGTGGCTGAGGTCATTGTTTCTAGGATGGTTTTGGGGTGAAGGAGTGATTGTGTGTTTCTTGAACATAGGCAGGGCAAATAGAATAAATGATAAGAATGATGTGTATTTTTTTGTGCTGTATTTTTGTAAGGGAGGGTTTAACTTTAATTAAGCCTTGCTAGTGAAAGCAAGTCATAATTGAGGAGTTTTATATGATGACTGAGGGAACATAGAATCTCTCTCTTGGTCTTGTGGATGCTGAAAAGTGCAAAACTATCACTCGTACCTATCTATGATTTCAGCTCTTCTTCTGCTAATATAGAATCATCCCATCTTCCTCATCCATTACCACCATCACTGCTCCCAGCACGGGCATCCTACACGTCGCCTATCAAGAAATAGAGATGAAATTTTATGAAGAAACAATTCAGGGGTGTCAAAATGGAGAAAGTACCTTGTTTTTTGTGATCATTACAGCTTTCTATCCTCCCTCCTTGGTGGGGTTAACATTGTCACATCTTAACCACCATCGTATGCATAAGGTTTTTTCAAGTCCAGCTTTGACAACCTCTTCATCTCATCAACATCTTCCACCATGGACCCCAAGGCCTTGGCTCTTGCTCTTTTGTACTCCATCATCGTCAACATACCTTCTCGTACCTGCCTTATTTCTGAGTAATAGCTGACTATCTGACGTGTATAATGCTAGCTGCTACCTTAGTTTGATCTCCTCTGTAATCAGGATGGGCCTACACATTGACCTCGCTCTCCACTGAAATATAGATGCAATATAGAAAAATTTCATGCTGGAGATGGATGCATTGAGAGTTGTTATCCTAGAAGGATAGTTTCAGACTCATTGGGAAAAGCATCCCTTTGACAGTTAAGGGTGGGTGTTTAGAATTACCTGCATCTATATAGATTTTATATCTCAGTAATGATTTTATGAAAGGCCACAGCTGTGAGTGTCAAGTTCTAAACTAGCACTTTGCTAACATTTGATGCCGAGTTGTACATTTGATAGTTAGTGTTTGGAGGACATAGAGGTTAACTTTCTTAGTGGTACTTTTGATCACATCAGTTGTCTACTTGCATTTTTGTTTCCTCAAACTAAATTTGATCCGAGCATCTGAGGTGATGTGTTAATCGTTCCCAAATAATGTTGCAGGATTCTCGCACCTTACATATCATCAGGGATTTTAAAGGAAGTTCTAAAGTTGTGGCTGAAAGGATACAAAGTGATAGTCCTTGATGTTCCACTGTTGTTTGAAGCCAAATTGGACAAGTGGACGAATCCGGTTATTGTCGTATGGGTTGATCATGAGACGCAACTTCAAAGGCTCAAGGCTAGAGATGGGATATCAGATGAGGAGGCTAGAAACAAAATAAACGCTCAAATGTCCTTGGATTCTAAGAGAAGTAAAGCCGATATTGTGATTGATAATAATGGATCACGTGAAGACTTGAACATACAGTTTCAGGATGTTTCACGTGTCGTGAACAGACCGTTAACATGGGGTGAATTCATGCGTTCTAGGCAAGGTGCCTTCTCAGCTGTTGTTTTGTGTGTTACTGGTTTAATTTTCAGCAGGAAAATGTGATAGTGATTAATAATTATCACTATAGTGGAATTAAGTTTCAGGTTTCTGCTTTCGTACCAGAACTGATAAATTCTTCTAGTGTCGTATCTCTTCTTAATAGGAGTTCAATAAAAGCTTATATCAGGATATATAATCTGCAGCCATCATTGCTTTCTGTATTTATACTATATACATATTTATGGAATTCTGCTGGCTAGAGGAGTTTACAAATCAAAAATGTTAACCATGTATGTATCATTAAGGCTTTAGCAATTTAAAAGATATCCAATGGTGAAAGGCAGGTGAGATGTACGGGTAAGAAAAAATAGCTTCAATTGGTTCCTATTGTTCTGGTTTATTATCTTTACTCTGTTGGTTCTTGCTGGTAATAACTATGGCCTTTTCTTCTGCTCGTGTGAGAACTGTTCATGTTGCTGTTATCTATGGCATCCAGATCTGACCTGCTAGTTGTCTTCACGTATTGAACACCTTTCTGTTTGAAGTTCAGCATGGACAAAAACTTATTTTAATGGATGTTAACGCTTCTTATTGCTCAAAGATTGGTCATGGTTGACCATGATTAAGCTATTGCACCTTGTTTTTGAGGGGATAATCAGGTGACATGGAAAAGTTAAGTAACAACCAACCTGTAATGTCGACATCTAGTGCATAGGCGGATCCAAATGCAATATGACCATGTAGCTTTGATCGAAGATTAGCAGATTATGCGGGATTATACAATTTGATTACTGATCACACTACTATTTTCCGTTTGATTCAGTCCGTACCTTTTGGTAGTGTAAATTCTAGTGTGATTGTGACTCCGTTTCTCCAGTCTTTCTTCCTCTTCTAGGAGACAATTTCATGTGAAAGTCTGTTAGAAGTCACAGACGAGAATGAGAGAATTATACTGATTTTAGCTTTTAACCATTTGTCATCATACGGCTACGGTAAATGCGTTTGTATTGCTTCCTATATGCGAGTATTATTGTCACCTTGATAGCTGTAGGACGTTCTGAAGCTTACAAGATTTGATTCCCTCTTTTGGTGCGATGTCCAACTGGAAGAGGAGCTGGCGCAGCAGCAGCAAGGACAAGGTTTGGTCTCTTCACCCATTCACTTCATTTAAAGGGATTTGCACAAGAATTTTTGCAGGGCAAGTGGTAGATGTTGAGAAATAAGAACTTTCCCTAGAGCAATAATCTCTGTTCATACAGGTAATCTGGCCTCTGTGTCCTGGAGTGTTACAGATCTATAGATACTTCAGTTCTCTCGTGTACTGTACTGTGCATTTCCCCCTTTGTATGTTTTTTTCTGGTGCATTTTTTCCCCTTCCCTTGTAGATTCCTGAAAAAGAATATGGTAGGTGTTACATGATTACGGGCACACACCAACAGTGAAGTAGACAGAACTAACTTTTTCTGATACTTATCATGTGGTGGCCATCTTTTATTATTATTATTATTTTCTTCTCAACAGGCGCGATCCATTCCACTCCAAATTTTTATTCTGGAAAGATCTAAGACCTCCCCCAGCTTACGTGGGGAGTCATTTCAAGGTGGACCCCAACTCCAAATGTATACTCTCCCTTCTCTCTGTTTGTAGTTGCTGTTGCGTTTTGGTAAAATAGTACTACTTACACTACTACTGAGGTACTTAATTACCACCACCAACCCAAGCAAACTAATCCGACCATACTTTGGTGAGAGCGAATGACCCTCCTAGCCCACTTCAAGTCTCTTTACTCAGACTGGCTTTTTTTTAACGTAAGAGAGTGGTAAGGGCATCCACAATGGTGTGGATTCCACCCACATTTGTCAGTAAGAAATTAAAAAAAGAGTTGTAGTGGTGTGAAATCCATGCCCTTTCTCTTTCATCGTTCCTTATTTAAGGAACGTACGGAAAAAAAAGCGATTGGTTTGATATTCTGTATAATCTGACATGCTCAAAAAAACATTACTCATTTCCAAAAAAAAGTTTTACGATCTCAGTTTCCTTTCTACTCTCAACCACATCTCATTTAATATTAATACATTAAACAAACTAATTAAAACCCAACTAAAATAATAGGAGGAGTGAGAAGGTTAAGGAACTCTCTTATTGTAGACATGAATACATGAATGGAGTTGCTTAGCTAATTAAAAAATATTTTCTGATGACATGGCACATAGAAATCTGTTAAGAACCTCACCACCATTGTGGATGCCCTAATGGTAGTAAAAGTAGTGCATTGTCTATGTGGTCTAATCATGTCAAGTAACCTTCCTTTTCATCTTGTATTATCTGCTAAGCCTAACTTTATTTTTGTTTTTGCATACTAATCTTTTCTGCAATTCTAGCCTTGGCCATCATCATATCGTTCTATCTTTCTTTCTGATCATCACTTTGATTTCAAACCCACTAGCGACGAGTCGTCGTCTACTTTTGCGTTGAATATTTAATCATGAATACGAGTGGGACTCTGGTTATACTAGCAATTACTACAATTTACTGTCACTGTATCAGATACTGGTATGTTAGTAATTTGAGCTCATAATTTAATTTCGGGTTTAGATTTTACTAAGTACTATTTTCAGGTGGAAAGCTTCAGGATTCTTTCACTACTGTTCCCATACTCTAGATGGGTAAAATTATTACTGACCTTTACCTTTTTTCTTCTGCGCTTCTTGTCTTCTCATTTATCCTCTCGTGATAATAGAAACTTTTTTTTCTGCACACCCGCCTCTCGCCCGCGGATAGGTTTTTCATGACTATCATCATAACTTCTTCTGCGGAATCCATTTGCCTGCTGCACATGTTTAATTCATGTACGGCTTTTTTTTTTCAAGCACATATATCATTACGCGTAATAAAAACTTTGCTAGGGGTAAAAGAGTTTTCATCAGCTCTATGACTTGACAGGAATTGATCCGAGCTACAGATTTCCAAGTATTATGGGAAATATATCAAGGGTCCGTTTAATGTGGCCGTTGCCCAATTCCGAGAACCCTTTTGAATACATTAGTGTAGATGATGAGATTAGTCTAATACATCTCTTCGAAAAGTATTAAACAAAAGTGGCGGTTGGGTAATTAATTTTATGTAATTCTATACACTAGTTACTTATCCCAAGCCCAAAGAAAACAAGCTTTATCAGTTTAGCCTTTGATTTGAGGAAAAAAATGAATTTGAGTGGATGATTACAAGTTCAAACGGGAGCTTAATATGTGAAGATAGTTGGGTGTCATGTTATATATACGGCAAATTCATTGTATGTGTAAATGTTTTCATGCACATACTATCATACACAGACGATAGTATAATCATAATGAATATGTACGATGCTATATATGTTTTCCGTATTTGATATAATTCTGTCGTTATATATACCCACCTCTCTACTTACACTGTTGTCATACTTCCATACACTGTATATAGGTGGCATGTCTTTATCATCATACCTGCAACAACACTTTACTTAACGCTGCTGCCTGCTGGTGTTCATCATTTAACAGTTTGGAATTGCACTCACACCACACGTGATGTTACTTCCTTCTTTACCCAAGGAAACCACACAACAACATCTCTTTCCTATTTCCTACTCTGAATAATAACACCAAGTTTCGTTCCAACTGGACTCCAAAACTCTTGTCTCTCTCTTTTTGATGTATCTTTATAAAGTGGGTTCTCTCTTCTTTTCTCTCTCTTTTTGATGTATCTTTATAAAGTGGGTTCTCTCTTCTTTTCTCTCTCTCTTAATCTATGGTCCCACCCTCCAATGCATTTTCTTTTAAAAGCGTACGTACACTACTTGCATAATGCAAAGTTTCTTTTCCTTCCTTTCGCTCATCCCTTGAGGATCGATCTCTATTATAATGCTCTCCTTTCTTCTTATTCTTTGCTCCTCTCCTCCTGAACTCTCAGTTAGCATTGCTCTCTTCTGAGGTTTGTCACCAGTCTCCCATATGGCAGCAACTTCACCTGAAAACTGTCAAGAGCCACTCAACTTCAAGGTGAGTATATCTGTGTAAGTGGTTTATTTTCTGTAAGAGTAAGGCTCTAATTAACTTCCTCTTTTGTTAATATCGTGTTATGTTTTTCTTTCTTTTATCACTCTCAGACTTGGCACTTGAGAGTCCCCCTCCATTGTGAAGGATGCAACAAAAAGGTCAAGAAGATCCTCCAAAGCATCGATGGTATGTGCATTTTCATCCTATAGAAAAAAGAGAGAATGAGGTTACAGCTGTTTAAGTTGGTGAAGTATTGTAAGTTGCTTGCTGATAGAACGAATTGGTAGATCATTAATACGTACTGCCACGTACCAATTAAATGAAAGTTAAGTGAGCGGTATGTTAATTTGCTACCTTAAAAATTATGTATCAGGGGTTTATAAGACGACTATCGAGTCTGATCAAAAGGTAACTGTGACTGGAAACGTGGAAGCTGATACACTGATCAAGAGGCTTCACAAATCAGGCAAACAGGCGGAGCTATGTTTAGAGAAATCAGCAAATAAGATGAAGCAAGAGAAAGCTCCTGCTGCAGAAAGCTTGAAAAAAGGTGATGATCAGAAGAAGAAGAAGAAACCACAGCAGGAGTCACCAAAAGCTAAAATGGATGAGGAAGCTGGTGATGATGATCAAACAGAAAGCAAGAAGACGAATAATAAGAAATCTTCAGGTGGTGATCCTCAAAAACAGGCTGACAATAATAAGAAGCCAATTGAAGAAGAAGAAAACGAACAGGACAGTGGAAAGAAGAAGCAGCCTGATAAACCACCTAAAGCTGAGCAGTTGAAGAAAGAGGACGGGCAAGGCGGCTCATGTAGTGCCAAAAGTGATGGTACAAGCAACGGTGGTGGTGGTGGAAAGAACAAAAAGAAGAAGAATAAAGGACAAAATGGTGGTGGTGGTGGTGCGCCAAGCCATAGTGAGAATGTAAATGGTGGTGAAGGAAACGTTAACGAGGTCCTATCTAATCATGACCAATCTCCGCCGTTACAAGTACAACCACCACCTTCTCTTAACCAGACCCCGGTGGCGCCACCGCATGGACCATCACCACATCCTATGATGATGTCACATGGAGCACCACCCCCACCACCATCGTCCTTGGAACCTATTAATAACCCAGTTCATCAACCTATGTATCCTCCATACCCATCACCACCAACCCATCATTTCCCAGTACACCCACATAATTCCATGTATGGTGGAGTAGTGAGTTATAATATGTCACACCAACCAACCTCTCTTACTTCATTCTATGACCCTCCACCCTACATCTTTGCAAATAATAACACCCCTCCCACCTGGAACAACTTCTTGCCACCACCATCGCTGCCACTCCCTGTAGACGACGGTTGTGATTATTGTGATGACGAATCAGCGTCCGTGTGCCCAATAATGTAATGAAACGAAGCTATTAGGAAAAAACCGTAGTGGTTTGGTCAAATTTTCCATGATTATTATGTGTAAAAGTAGTTGAAGTAGTGGCCAAACCTAAAAGAAGATAGTTGGCATGTAAGGCAATGATTACTGTTAATGGACTGCATCTTCCGAATTTAGCTTTCTGGGTGTGCGAATATTCTGCAATTGTACAACCTTTTGTTCAGAAGTCGCGCGGACAGACGGACTGCGGTATGCAGTAGTAGCTAGTTAGCTGCTCTGCTTCCTATATGCTTCAGTTGGGTGTGGTTACTAATCTGGAGGAATTCAGGCGTCGTTCGCTGATCGACTCCGAAAGCAGCAAAACCTGCGAAAAAAAAGAGCTCACGGGCTCACTGTGGTTAACTAATCTCAGTCAAAAATTAAACCTTTGGTCAGTTGAGCTCCAATCAGGAAGTGACAGTTGTTTCAATTTTTAAAAAAAGTGGGATTAATCTCCTGATCGCACAGAACGAACGTACCCTTAATCACCCTTAATTCTTCGTTATCATTTTGTCTCCGTTCTGATGTGTAAAGGCTAACTTTTTCACTCATTCAATGTTTTTTTTCGTATCTCCATTTTGATTATGATGTTTGTTCACATCTTTTTGTTCGGCTTAGCGGAAGGAAAAACGACAATTGGTTTAAGGTAAAAGGACTTCTTTTGAGAATTTTTATCAATTTTTTCTCTTTTGTGAGGAAGAGAAAGAAAAGAAAAGATAAGTTTTTTAATGTCTATATATGTCTCGAGTTCTAAAACAATGCGCAGCTGGTAGGCGAGCTGATAAGAAGTTAGGTGTTGTTTGTCTCTAGGCTGTCTACCCAAATACGAGGAACACCGATCTCTCTCTAACCTATATACTTAGCACAGTGCTCAAGGTAACTGTAGTATTACATAATTCACTCACCAGTTTTAAAAATTACTTCCTCTTTCAAGACCGTCCTGTTTACTATTTGGACATGTCGTTTGATTTCAATTTTTAACATATAAGATAAATAATTTTTAAATTTAAGTTTTGCATATGATTTCTGGCATGTTAAACTATATATAAAATTTAGTTTTATAAAAATATTTATCTTATATGCTTAATATTGAAGTGGAAAAACGTGTCATAAAGTAAACAGGACGGTCAATTCAGGACACAGGGAGTATTTTTCTCATTCATGTCGTTTCTCTTTTTATAATCGGTAATTTTTCTATTTTTTGTTTAACTTATAAGATGTTTAAATATTGTCCAAAATTAAAAAATTTTGAGAAAATTCACAAGATACCACTGTTTAAGTTTCTAATTCATAAAATACCACTGTTTTTTTCATAATTCAGCTTTAAACATGCTTACACGTTGTCCAAAATTGATAAAACTTTACATGGACGATACTAAAGTGTTATATTTTGGTCCACTATTCTAGAAAACCGTTTTCTTCATTCAAGGTTATGAAGTATGCCGGTAATTCGTTAATCGCCACCGGACTCTACTTCGTGGCAGCCTCACTTAACTATTTAGGCAATTTCTTCAACCTCTCTGTTTATGAGTTCTCATTCATCCTTTTATCTGTATCTGCCTCTGTCTCTTTTGTACCAAAATATAACACTTTAGTATCGTCCATGTAAAGTTTTATCAATTTTGATGTTATAATGTAACCTTAGTAGATAACTTAGTATAACATAAAAGCTGTCACTTATTGTGCATAAAAACTATCACTTATTGCTATCATTTGTTAAAGCCGCTTAACATGCAAACTCAGGGGAATCATACTTAGGGGGAATCTCTCAATCTTTTTAATTGCCAAGAGTTTTCATCTAGTTTCTTTTAAAACGTATGATGCACCCCACATCAACAATGTGTGGCTAGTATTCCAATTGACTGCATGCAATCTACAGACATTCATGTCCAAGTGTTTGAAGATTCTCCGACCTATCGATGTTCAAAACTGAAAGAAGATGCGAATCCAATCCAAACTGAAGATGGAGAAGTGTCTACCTTCTCCACCTTCGTTTCCATCCATAAGTCATGAAACTCATCAACCGGGAGATGTGGTACCACTTTATCTTCATATAGTCCCCCATGCCACCATATAATCGACTAAGGTTCCTCTTATCCTTCTGATACAACTACTCTAGAAAACTGTTTTCTTCATTCAAGGTCATGAAGTATGCCGGTAATTCGTTAATCGCCAACGGACTCTACTTCGTGGAAGCCTCAAACTATTTAGCCAATTTCTTCAACCTCTCTGTTTTTGAGTTCTCATTCATCCTTTCATCTGTATTTGCCTCTGTCTCTTTTGTACCATATTTTTCTTCTTCTGTCTCTTTGTATCAGCAGAAGAATCATCATGATCGTCGGTACTTTCATCTTCAACAGAGGTAATAATTGTCTTAGCGAATTGGAAATTTCTTCTCAGGTACGTATTATATGTACTTTTGTGTTTGAATTTGTGATTTTAATTATTTGCGCATGTTTGGATAAGTTTAAATGGTGTACTTAATCGCTTTTATAATTCTGTTGTGCAGCTTGTTGATTTCTTCTCGATATTTATTCATAAGCCGATCGATCTGAAGTTTGTCAATAAGGAGAGGGCGCACACATGTGTTTGAATACACTAAATTGATCAGAAGAAGTCATGAGTCATGATCTATATATCTTTCTTTTTTCAAATGGTTGTATTGTACATGTTATGATCGAAGTACTTGAACCATTTTTAGTATTTTGGTTAACTAGCTAGTTACAAATGTTGTAGTTGATCGATACTATATACACTTAAGCGTATGTGCGCTATATTGCAAACAAAGTACTAATGTTGTTGATCTATCAATTAAAATTCTCCAGTTTGGTTGATATGATATATACAATACAAACAGGTTTTGAATGATTTTGTGATTTTAATTTTGTGTTATGCGCTGGGTAATAAATTGTATAAAAAATAAAAATATAAAAAAGGACCATATAAGAAACGCTTATATGTATAAGCGTTTCTTATACTCTCGCGCCAAATGACATAAAGAACGCTTATATCGATAAGCAATTTTTATAAATATTCATAAAGAACGCTTATAATAAACAAGTGTTTTTTATAGTCGAACATAAAGAACGCTTCAAGGTGAAAGCGTTCTTTATGCCTCGTAGATTCCCGCCACCTTACCCACTTAAAAAAACGCTACAGGGATAAGCATTTTTTTAAATTAATGTATAAATAACGCTTACAACGCGTTCTTTAAGAGGCTCGACCATTTGCGTCGCCGGCATAAAAAACGGTTATAAAACGTTCCAAAAGACAAATAAAAACGTTGTTTATTCCTTTTTTTCCAGCAGTGTATATACCTAAAAGTAAAAATAAAAACAGAAGGTTTACAAGTAAAATATGGATAAAATATTTGAATATTATATATATATTTGTATATATAACCTAATAAAAATACTCTTGTGGAATCTTATCTGCTAAATTATTTTTAATCTAGCTAATAATAGCTGAGATTTGTGATTGTAAGCATTGTTACATCGCTGACAGCAAATCAAAGGAGCGTTGCACAAAACGGATATTTTCTTTCATTTTACTCGCCTATATATCAGGGGCGGACCGAGGCGGGGTCTAGTGGGGTCCCGGACCTCATAGCTTTTCTGATAATAAAAAAATTAATTTTTAAATTATAGTTTTAATTAAATAAAATTGAGTAAAATATTAAAAGTTGATAATTTAGTGGTAAAGACATGTATATGTGAGGTTGGAAATTAAATTATTGTCGACCTATTTTTAGGTTTTTAATGTTATGAAACAAAATTACCCCTTGATCCATGTTAAAGTCTAACCCCATGTTTAACTATTTAAAAAATGAGTCTAATTTACAAATACTACCTGCTTATTTAAAATTTAAATATTAACTAAAGATTATATATATATTAGTGCTGAAAAAATTTATGACCCCACATTCATATATTACCTTCAAATTTAATATATGTTAACGTCGAAAAAAAATTGGACCCATGAGGTTTGACTTCTGGGTCCGCCACTGCTATATATAGACCTAGAATAAAGAAGTTTTTTTCAGGTCTCTTAACGGCACAGTGTTTAATGATGTTATGCGACGTACTAGAAGAAGATACTCCAACTTGCAAGGGTGATTTGCGGACGAATTTCACAATCTAGCTAGTTGTGTTCTTTTATATATCTTGTTATTTTTGGGGCTATTTTACCACTAATTCTATTCTTTTTTTTTAAAGTGACTGATATCTTATAAAGCACAAAGATTCAGTACAAACTCCGGAATGGAATCCGGACCCCATGAAGCTTGTTCCTGAGAACAGCAGACATGGTTCGCTAACATATGAGCTGATAAATTCTCAGTCCTAGGGACATGAAACAACATATTTGATCAAAAGCAAAAATGTTGGTCTGAACTCTATCTAAAATTTGCATGGTGGAGATTGGAAGAGAAGTGGATGCACCAGTGGAGAGATAGTCGACGATGGATTTGCAATCAGTGAGAATTTTGATATTTCGAAAACTCAAGGAGTTTGCTGCACCTACTGCGGCCTCCACACCGAGAGCTTCACAATCAAAACTGGAGAAAGTGCCCATAAGTCCATGCATACCGACATGAAGCAAAGTGTTACCAAGCCTAGCAATGTAAGCAAAACCAACCCGTGATTGCATGTCCATACTAGCATCCACCCAGAAATCTATCCAGGTTTGATTGACGTGCAAGAGTTGATGTTGTTGGAAGCTGGTGAAGGAAGAAACAGCAAAAGTGGTAGAACGTTCCAAGTAGGAAGTAGTTTGGCACCAACCTTGTGCATAAGTCTTGGTATGACCAAAAGTAAGTTGGCAGCGGGCGAACCATAAAAGCCATAACAGTTCAGTTGTAGCTTGAAAACGCTACTTGGTGTGGCTAACAGAAGTGTGATAATACCAGTCTGTAAAAGATTGATCATTAGGAACATATGGTATAAGGATGGACTTGAGCAGCCAATATTCCTGGACCGCAGGACAGTGGATGAGGACGTGAGAAATGGTTCTGGTGTCCACAACCACAAAAAGACAGGAGACATCCATCATGTTTTTCAGACAGGAAGCTATGACAATCTTGGTTGGAAGAATACCCAGGAAAAGTTTCCAGCCCAAGAGCTTGATGCGAGGCGGAAGATCTGCTGCCCACAGCACTTTACAAGCTTTGCCGAGACGGTCAATGGAGGATGAAGGTTGATCAAGATACGTTTGTGCGTGGAAATCAGCATAGTAAGCAGATTTAACTGAGTAGTTACCCGAAGAAGTGAGTCCCCAATACCATTGATCTGGGGCTGGACCCATTTGGGAGAGAGCAGGTTGCTGGTGAATCGGCGTGGCTAGAATATAACACACGTCTTCAGGAAGAAACCACCTATGAAGAAGATCAACATTCCACGAATTGGTTGGAGTGATGAGACTTGCAACGGAAGAAAGCTGCTTGACCAGAGGGGGAAATGTCCATGCAAAAGGACTGCCACCTGGTTTCGAGGATAACCAACGATCTGTGGTGGGTGTTGAAGCCTGGAAAATTTTCTTCCTTCCTCCATTTTGAACTAAATCACGAGTTGCAAGAAGTGCTTTCCATACTAGGCTGGCTGACGACTAAGACTTTAGCAACAACAGGGGAGCATTTTTGATATACTTATCATGATAAAAACTTTGACAACAGAGTAGAAGGTTGGGTTAGAATGCGCCAGAATTGTTTAGCCAATAGGGCCCGATTGAAACTTCTAAGGTCTCTAAACCCCAGCCCTCCTTCTTCCACCGGTTTACACAGAGTGGACCATTTCTTCCAATGTAACGCAGACTTAACAGAGGTTCCACCCCACCAAAACCTGGCAAGCAATTGCTGTAGACTCTTGAGCAGGCATGCGGAGGCAGCAGAAAAAACTGATATAATATAAGTAGGAATAGACTGAAGAACTGATTTAATCAATTGAGTGTGTCCCGCTTGAGACACCTTGTGAGTCCATCCCTGAATGCGTTTAATAATCTGGTCTTTAATGTAATTAAATATGGTACAACGTGATTTTTCCTATTGTACTTGGAACCCCAGATATAAACTAAAGTCGTGGACCTCTCGGGTAGCCAGCTGGGCAGTATAGTGCTTATAAACATGATCCAACTCTGAGGAGAACATCAAAGCTGACTTATCTAAATTTATGCATTGACCGGATGCTTGTTTAAATTCTTGAAAATCTGATCCAACACTGCTGCATTTTGAGAGGTTGCTGCTCCAAATAGGATGCAATCATCTGCGAAAAGCAAACTATTAATGGAGAGAGATGAGTGTGGCAACTGAATACCCTGGTAAAGACCCATATTTTGAGCCAATTCAAGAGAGGAAGTCAAGACCTCCATACAATAGATAAACAGATAAGGAGATAGTGGATCTCCTTGCCTCAATCCTCTCTGTGGATAGAAAGTAGTACCGGATGGCCATTGATCAAGATGCAAACTGACAGTGGATAAACACTTAAAAACCAAGTTAATCCAATTCTGATGAAAACCCATATGAGATAAAACTGCTATAACGAAAGACCACTCAGACGATCAAAAGCTTTGGCCATATCAACCTTGAATGCGGAATGACCTCTCTTCTTAGCCCTGGAATTACGCATTGAAAACATAATTTCATGTGCCAACATGATTTGATCCGAACTGAGACGACCATTGACAAGCACCTTGGTTATCTAAGATAACCAAAGGCATGACTTGCTGGATACGATTTAAAGAACTTTGGAAATGACTCTGTAAATGGTTACACAAAGAAATGGGCTGATAATCTGTAACCGAAGCAAGCAGAGGGTTTTTGGGTAGCAAAGCAATGTGAGTGTGGTTTAACCCTTCACACAAAGCATCAGTATTTAGGAAAGAACGGGCAGTAGTATTAATGAAACATCCCCAACATCGGTCCAGTAGGTGCATGATAAGTGCAAAACATATAGACTTTTTAAGGTTTAATCACCTTATTAATTGCAGCATTTTTAGTAATGTTTCTCACTTATCTTTGGTTTTTCCTATATTTATGTTATTATATTAACTAATGTATTATATGTGTTAAAATGTAGGAAAAATGACAAACAAGACATATATTAAGGATTAAAAAAGATGTCACGCGTGAAGCACACATGTATGTTCCGCCTCCTCAGTACCGCCTCCTTATCAGGCGGACAACAGAGGGCAACCGCCCAATACGAGGCGGACAACAGAGAGGCAACCGCCACTTAAGAGGCGGACAAGACAGAGGAGACCGCGAGGCGGAGTGACAAAGAGTACCGCTTGATAAACAGGCGGACAAGATAGAGGAGACCGCCACTTATCTAGCGGACATGTTAAATACGGGTTATCTTCGCCGACTCGCTCTACAACTTGGACGGGAGCCTAGAAATCACGCACGCGTTGCAGCCCTGTCCCCTGCGCAATCAATGAGCTGCAATCATCGAGCTCAATCAATGAAGCTGCTGCTCTGCTTCTTCTTCCTCTATAAATACAACACTCGTCTACCTTCTCCAGTGTCCTTCCAGAGGTTCGTCTGTGGTTCCTCCTGGAGTTCCAATTCACACATCATTCCATTCGTACCACACACTTTCACTCACTCGTTATCTTCATCTCTAATCTCCCGCTTCTCCATTTGTTTTCTTTTCATTCATTAATCTCACCTCTAGTCTCAGTATTTAAATAGAAGACCAAACTATTTAATATGTTAGGCTAGAGTTCATATGCTTTGCGAATGATTATTAGTTCTGTATTAATTATGCAATGTTTTTACTGGTTTAATTTAATGAAGTTTGTTCGCTTAAAGCCATCTCTCGCTTTTTAATAAATGTCATGAGTTTATTAAATTGCTTGCTAAGTCTATTTTGATCAGACCAGGTGATAAATAGATAGGTTGATTAAGCCGCAAATCTGGAGAAAGCTCTATTATGATTTAATGAGTTAGTATTTTCAGATGCAATTATATTTCCTCGAATTTAATGTCCGTTTACATAAGAGTGCTCGAACCTTGATTAGACCGAGCATTTCTGGTAAACGAGTTTGATGAGGCTATGACTTAGTCCTTAAGATAATTAAAGGAATTTTGCCAGACAATTATAATTAAAACAGTAGGAATAGAATGAAAGAGCAGATAATATTAATCTGAACCAGAGTCCCGTTAGTTTATCTGTTAATTTAGTTATTTTTCTTTCCTTTATTTATAAAAACAAGTCAATTAATCCCCCTCCTGTGACACGCTTAGGTACATATTATGATATTAGTCCCGGGTTCGATATCCCGGGTTTACATTTCATTCCACTTACTGCCGACGGGATTTGTTTGCAGCCCGACGTTATTTTGAGTTTTAATTTCTTTTCTTTTAATTTTACACCATTTCAACCACTCACTTTATAACGTCTGCAAAATGGCGCCGTTGCCGGGGACTAGATTTATTCTAGTTCCTAAGCCCCGGATTATTCACCTGTTAATTATAAATATTCTGTTCTTTTTACTCTGTTAATATTATGTCCATAATATTCTGTTTATTGTTAATATTAATTATCTACTATATTTTGTTAATAATAATTATTTAATAATCTGTTAATATTAATTGGACATATGGACAATTGGACACCTGACTTTGGCCATCTAACTTCGGACTTCTAACTTCTGACATCTAACTTCTAACTCTTATATTATTGTGATTTAATTTCCATTGTCTCTAATATTTAATTTCCATTGTCCTTAACATTTAATTTCCATTGTATACTAACTACTAACTTAAAATTTCTGTCATTTAATTTTCTGTCATTTCTTTCCATTGTCTCTAACTCCTTAACGTTTAATATTCTGTCTACTAATTACTAACATTTAATTTTCTGTAAATTTAATTACTAACTTTTAATTTATGTCATTTTTATTACTAACTTGTTATTTTATAACTCTGTTACTTTCGTTAAACTCAAAAAAAAAAACGAAGGAACCAACCGCCTCATATGTAGCGGACGTCAACAGCCTTGTCCGCCACTTACCACGCGGACGCCACACACGAGACCGCCTCGCGGACGTCTCCACTCTTGTCCGCCACTTAACTAGCGGACGGCACCGCCTGATAACTAGCGGACGGACTTCGCAAATAATAAAAAAAAAACTTCAAACGCCGCGTTTTGCAATCTGTTCTTCCCCAAATTAGAGAGCTCGAACCGGTACAGAGGAGAACGAACAAGCCGCGCAACTCCCCTCCTCTTCAATTCAACACAACTTCCTCAATTCTCCACCAAATTACGCAAGGTTAGTACCGAAATCTTTGTTTTTCAATTCTTAACGTTTCTATAGTTTCAAATCCACAAATAATGAACTACACTAGGAGAAATTAAGGACTGAACTTTCGAACCCTAGGTCGACCCGTTCGAAAATTCGAGCTTAACATGCGATTTTTGTCTCAGATTCTTCTTCTATAAATCATATTATACATACACAAGGTTAAAACTACACTGATTATACTTAAATTTGTCGTTTTGGATGAATTTCAAATTTAGGTATATGTAGATACGAGACTTGCTATGTTAAAATAGCATTCTCCAATTGTATTATGCCTTGTTTTATTAAACGAATGAATTTATGATTATAGGTTGTTATATGTGGATTTAGGCTGATAACGGTATTAAATTACCTTGCGTTTGGCTGAATTAATTGTGGAGAATCGTAGATTTTTAGGGGAGGTTCCGTCGATTTTTCGACAGAATTATGTTGTATAATTATTCTGTTTATATTTCATATTATTTGTTCTTCTTGTTTTCTATTTTTGTTAATATTACTAAAATGTTTATGTCAAATATTAATGCTTTGTTAATAATATTAATTTTTATGTTGTTTTTAATATTAATATTTATGTTGCTATTAATATTAGTTTTTATGTTGCTCTTTGTTTATTAATATTTGTTAACTCTTAATGTTTTTATTTTATGTAGTACTTTATTATGTTGTGTACTAACATTTTGTAGACTTATACTGTTTAAACCTTATCAAACTTCTGGGAGGTAACAGTTCGGTTTGCTTCATGTTTTTTATTTATGTAGTACTGTATTATTTTTGCTTAAAGTTATTTATGCCTAATTATTTATGTTTATCATAATTTTTTTTTTTCTTTTTGGTGCCACTTGAGTTCTGCTGGCTATATATGATTTTCTTTTCAGAATAAATATTCGAACATATAGCTGAACTCGCCTATGGGAGCAACCTTAGTTGCTCTAGGAAATTCGATATCTTCGGTTGAACACTTGCGCGAACTCAAGTGTGAGGAACGTCTCACCCCTACCAAAGCTCTAAGTGTGAGGAAGGATACCTTCCTCAATCTACGATACAAGGGGAGTTTCAGTTCTTCCTTTATTTTATTAATGTTCAACCCGTATTTATTTAATCCTTTATGAGTCTGTCATAATTTGAAAGGTCCTTTTCTTGAATTAATTTTGATCAATGAGGACATTGCTCCTCTTAAGTGTGAGGAAGGAGAGACCTTTCCCTGAAAATATGACAGTTGTTCGATAATGCCACACTCGCTTTTTGCTACTCTAAACTGCCTAAAATTAAAAAAATTTTGATAAAAATGAGATAAAATAATTGTAGAAGTGTATGAAATTATGTCAAGTGACAACTGAAAGATGGTTTTATTTAAAGAAGTTTGTATAAAATTATTTTCCTTCAAAATATTCTATTTTCACTCAAAATATGATAGATCTACTAATTGTAGAAACCAATTTAGTTTAGCTTGGGATTATGGAAATATGTGGAAAGTCAAGGAAAGAAAAGGATAAAGACAAGGTACTCCGCTGTTTATGAATTTTTCTAACCAAAAGCAGGCCTCGTCTATCCGGTTATTAAGTTCTTTGGGGTGCTTTAACACCTATCTACCTAAGGTCTCGTGATCTGGGATAGAAGACCCAACACCGTTACAAGGATAGAGAGAAAAGTCTGGGGTACAGAAAAATATGCAAATCAAAAAAAATTATTATAAAAATAATATGTGCTTTGTATATACAATTTGCACATTCAAAAAGAAATGTAAATATAATTGCAATTTATGAACATGAGTACGTGGTATTGAAAGGTATTGCGGAATAAGGCATTACTTCACACCCCTTGTCATTCCGGGTTAGAGAATGAAATTGGTTGGAAATCCCAGGTTAATCTAACTTGTTTTCTGCAGTTAGTCTTTCTGTGCTTTTTTTAAATTGTTCTTTTTCACTGTTTATAAAAACCTACTTCTAAGAGCAGAATTATTCTTTCAATTGTCACTTTGTCTAAATTCCCTTCTACACTTATTTAATCTTGTTTTATTATTAAGGCTTAGATAATTATATTCCTTATTTGCTTGAGGACAAGCAAAAGTCAAGTGTGAGGAAGTTTGATAAGTGCAAAACATATAGACTTTTTAAGGTTTAATCACCTTATTAATTGCAGCATTTTTAGTAATGTTTCTCACTTATCTTTGGTTTTTCCTATATTTATGTTATTATATTAACTAATGTATTATATGTGTTAAAATGTAGGAAAAATGACAAACAAAGACATATATTAAGGATTAAAAAAGATGTCACGCGTGAAGCACGCATGTATGTTCCGCCTCCTCAGTACCGCCTCCTTATCAGGCGGACAACAGAGGGCAACCGCCCAATACGAGGCGGACAACAGAGAGGCAACCGCCACTTAAGAGGCGGACAAGACAGAGGAGACCGCGAGGCGGACGTGACAGAGAGTACCGCTTGATAAACAGGCGGACAAGATAGAGGAGACCGCCACTTATCTAGCGGACATGTTAAATACGGGTTATCTTCGCCGACTCGCTCTGCAACTTGAGACGGCGCCTACCAGAAATCACGCACGCGTTGCAGCCCTGTCCCCTGCGCAATCAATGAGCTGCAATCAATGGGAGCTGCAATCATCGAGCTCAATCAATGAAGCTGCTGCTCTGCTTCTTCTTCCTCTATAAATACAACACTCGTCTCACCTTCTCCAGTGTCCTTCCAGAGGTTCCGTCCGTGGTTCCTCCTGGAGTTCCAATTCACACCATCATTCCATCTTCGTACCACTACACTTTCACTCACTCGTTCATCTTCATCTCTAATCTCCCGCTTCTCCATTTGTTTTCTTTTCATCTCATTAATCTCACCTCTAGTCTCACGTATTTAAATAGAAGACCAAACTATTTAATATGTTAGGCTAGAGTTCATATGCTTTGCGTGATTATTATGTTCTGTATTATTATGCAATGTTTTTACTGGTTTTAATTTAATGAAGTTTGTTACGCTTAAAGCCCATCTCTCGCCTTTTTAATAAATGTCATGAGTTTATTAAATTGCTTGCTAAGTCTATTTTGATCAGACCAGGTGATAAATAGATAGGTTGATTAAGCCGCAAATCTGGAGAAAGCTCTATTATGATTTAATGAGTTAGTATTTTCAGATGCAATTATATTTCCTCGAATTTAATGTCCGTTTACATAAGAGTGCTCGAACCTTGATTAGACCGAGCATTTCTGGTAAACGAGTTCTTATGAGGCTATGACTTAGTCCTTAAGATAATTAAAGGAATTTTGCCAGACAATTATAATTAAACCAGTAGGAATAGCATGAAAGAGCAGATAATTAATCTGAACCAGAGTCCCGTTTAGTTTATCTGTTAATTTAGTTTTTTTTTCTTTCCTTTTATTTATAAAAACAAGTCAATTAATCCCCCCTCATGTGACACGCTTAGGTACTATAATATGTATATTAGTCCCGTGGTTCGATATCCGGTCGCTTACATTTTCACTATACTACTGCGACCGGGATTTGTTTGCAGCCCGACGTTTATTTTGAGTTTTAATTTCTTTTCTTTTAATTTTACACCATTTCAACCACTCACTTTATAACGTCTGCAGTGCACAAGAAAAACCCGTTTATCCCATCAGGCCCTGGGGCTTTAGTTGGATTAAGATGATTGTAAGCTGAGATAATCTCTTCCTTAGTATACGGTTGTCCTATATCAACATGACAGTTGGAAGGGACTCTACCTTCAACACATGCCAACAAGTGAGGGATGGCAGTGGATGGGTGGAAGCAAACAAGTCAGTAAAAAAACTACGTGCAAAAAATTCAATACCATGCCATGATGTCTGAGAATGGTGAGCATCTGAAGAAATGGACAAAATTGAATTCTGACAACTTCGCATCTTATGTCTTGCAAAAAGAATGTTGTATTCCGGTCACCAGCTTGAATCCAGTCTTGTCTAGCATACTGATGAAGACGTTGTTCCTTCTTAAGCAATAAAGAGTCCAGAGACTTAGATAAAGAAGACCACCTATAAGAATCCTGATCAGATAGCAGAGTAGATGAGAGGGAATCCATTTCTTTAACAGTGTCTGCTATCAACTTGCGTTCAATCCACACCTGCTTAGCCCCCCATTGGCGAAGCCGATTACCACAAAGTCGAACTTTAGACATGTAATTAAGATTGGGCATGACATAGACCTGTTGAACCGTAGTCTTGCAATAAGGATGAGTAGCCCAACAATTCTCAAATTTAAAAGCCTTGGAACCCCCCTAAAAGAAGGATAAAATACTAACTTTATAGGCCGATGATCTGAAGAGTTCTAAGGTAAATGCACGTTTAGAGCGGATGGAAACAAGTGTAGCCATTGATCATTGCATAAGAATCTATCTATGCGACTCTTGACATTAAAATGGTGTCTTCCCCTATTTGTGCATGTAAATTTGGACCCCTTATAACCCAGATCCTGTAGTTGACAATCTGCTAAACACTTGCGAAAAGAAAGCATAGAGGAATGCTGGCGAGAGCCCCGTCCTAGATGCTTATCAAAAAATAACACTTCATTGAAATCACCATCTAGGACCCAAGGTCCATGGCATTGAGAATAAAGATAAGACAAAAGGTTCCACGTTTTCCATTTTATTGTATGTTCAGTCCAACCGTACAATCCAGTGATTCTCCAAGAAATCCCACCCGAGGTCCTAACTAAGCAATCTACATGACGACTAGAATAACTAAGCAACTGAACATCAAACATTGGTTTCCAAAAGAGGGCTACCCCCGCCCTACGACCAACACTATCACCCGCAATCCAAAAATATTGCCTAAAACTACTAGCAACAGACTTCATCTCATGAGAAGATAACTTGGTTTCTGACAAAAACAAAAAGGCGGGTGAATGTGACCTTACAAGCTCCCTAAGTTGGGAATTGACGCAGCGGAGCCAAGCCCACGACAATTCGCCACTACAAACGACATTTATATGTGGCGACCCTGGGATGCCCCCAGAGACGCCTGATCAGATGAACATTCCATAATTTCCTTTCCCTTCTTGGACACCTCTTCATGATCATGCAGCTCACGAATCTCTGTCTCAGTGGAGGAAGATTGAACAGCAACCATCTTCCTTTTGCGACCATTGGAACCCTGTGAAACACCCTCTTCCGCAGCAACAACAGTAGTAGAAAGAGTAAGCTCAGTGGATGGGATTGGGTCAACATTCATGTGCATGGTTGGCGGAATTTCTCCTTCCTCAAGATTAGCATCAGTCGATGGCAGAACAGTTTGAGTGACCAAACCCAGAGCATCAGAAACAATGGCTTGAACTACAGCACAAGAAGAAGGAGGCAACGACCCTTGCTCCTGAGGAGCAGAACCCATGTCCGAGACGTCCTGGCGTGGGCGACCAGAAGTAGTGGATCCTGCCTTAAGCCACAGACCGTAGTTGAGCTCGTCCTCCGTAGCCTCCGTGCGATAGGGACAATTACGAACCACATGAGTAAACCGGCCACACAGAAAACACAGATTAGGGAGACGTTCATAAGTAATCCTCAAAATGGTTGGTTTTCCCCCGAGAGAGATAGTAATGAAACAGAGTAAAGGCCTGGTAACATCGATATTGACTTTGATACGCATGAAGGAACCTGGTTGGCGATGATCTAGAGCCATGTAGTCTTGGAAGATGCCAATACGGTTGCCGATACGTTGAGCAAAAATAGGGGTCATGAACTGCAGCGGGACATCATGCAAACGGATCCAGAAAGAAGTCCAACGGAAATCATGCTCGCGGGGGGCTTTGTATTGGTCCACCTTGGACAACACCAGCAGGCAACTATCGTAAGTCCAAGGCCCTCGAGCTAACGCGCCATAGAGACGTTCCTCATCAGGCAGAGTGAACAGGAAGAGGCCAGCACCCAAGTTACGAACCCGAAGTTTGAATTCACATTTCCATGCCTTTCCCAAGGTGCGCTCCAGCAGCTTGATGTCGACGAACGTGCAATCAGAACTTTGCCAAGTAAAGAACACTGGAACGACACCGCGGTGGAATCGGAAGCCAAATCGTCAACATCAAGAGACACTTTTTCGGTTGCGGTGAGGGTAAGACCCGCACACTGGGAAGTCAAACCATCAACTTTCGAAGAGGAAGCAGCCATATTGGAGATAAGAAGAGTGGAAGTGAAGGTGGAAGAGAGAATTAAGAAGTCGAAGATACGGGAATGGAAAATCCAGAGAGGAGAGTTGGGCACGGATGAAGGCGGGATGAGAAAGAAAACTGAAGATAAATAACCAAGCAGATGACAAGATCGATTGGAAACATGCAGGATTAGGGTAATAGGGTATAATGATTTGCATGTATTAGGGTGCAAGCTGGAATGTGAAGAAGGTTGTAGCGTGGAGAAATGGGTAAGAGATTGTGTAAATGTGTCATTAGGGTGAGGATGATTAACTGGAAAGACACTTCTGCAGTGCATGGCGAGGAAGACGAAGCATCAAACTGACGGCGAGAAAAGAGAGCAAACCCCTACTACGCGGTACCACCTAAAAATTGTTAGAGTAGACATTTTCCACTAATTCTATTCTATGATAACAAGACATTTTTGTGGTTGAGAGCTCTCTTTTTAAGTTATTTGACCCGGTTGTTTTAAAAATCAACACTCACAAAGGGAGAAGAAGCGTGACGATAATTATGCAGCACACACAGTTGTGTACATGTTTTATTTTTTGATGTAGCCTAATTAACTAACTGCTGCGAGTTTATTGTAAAAAAAAAAAAAAAGCTGCTGCGAGTTTGATCTAAAGTAATGCAGTATAGCTTGTGTTGTGTACAATCCTAGAAATATAGTGTCCTTTCTTTTACTTGTTCCTACCAGACTTCCCCTTAATGAGTGTCCAAGAATAACGGGCGCACCTGCTATCAAAATTTGCACAACCCCGATCCGAGCGTCATCCAAGTGCTCTAGCTAGCTTAACTCTTGCTTGTCGCAGGAGAAAGCACATGGATTAGAGAAAGTGGAACAGCAAGTCCGTCAATGCTTTGCTTTCTCACATGAGCTGTATAAGATGAAAATTGTCAGTTTCTTCGCGTGGGCTTCGCAATATACATACTGCTTTTCAACCTTGTTTTGAAACTAGATGGTAACATGAGAGAGTTATAGTTGAGGAGTGTTGTTGTATGATGAGGCACAACAGTTTTACTTGGATGACACTACGTACCCATCTGAATGGGGAGAGTGTAAAGTAAGCTACATCTATCTAAGAGCGTTGTCATAGACCTTATAAAGTTATCTACAAAATTGTTAATAGGAAATCAAAGTAGCAAAGGGTCAATGCTGTTGGCGAGTGTACTCCTCCTTTGTATTAATTGTTCATACTGCTTTGGCAGCACAACTATCACACATGCATCAATGCAACTTGCTTTGACCCAATACTTCTTCTAGGTAAGTGCGAGGACAGAGTTGAAACGAGACAGTACAATTTAATAGGGTTTTATATAGCTAAGGTGTGTCCCAAAAAACCCGTTACCATAGTACTATACTGAAACCTGTTTATACCGTGCCGTCTAACCGGTTAATCGTATCGTCTTTGACAGTACGGTTAACCGAATCGTTATAATTCGACATATGCGGTTTAGGTAACGGTATGTAATTTTTATACCGCGGTTAACAGGTTATATATATAACCACATATTTATATATCCATATAGTCTTCAATTTTGGTTTTTGATATTTTAAAATTATTTGTTATGTGCTAGTCTTTTGTGTATCGATCCTTTAACTTATATTTTAGTAACTTGAACAAAGATAATCTAGAATCTTGAAAAATGACACTGCTTCCCTGTGACGTAATATATTATGTGCATTGAAGAGCAAGGTAAGCATTATAGATAATGCATATTGTAATTATGTTTTGTTAGATCTTTTGACATGTATTTTGCTATCACTCAATTGATAAATAAATTATGTTGTTTGAATCTACGTGAATTGATTTTTTCTTATATTCTTGGATTGTTTCGTGTCATTGTGATTATAAATGTGCAAGTTATATATATAATGCATTTATTAGATGATTGAGCATTTTATAATGGTAGATTCAGTATGTTTGTTATATGTTACGTATATAAGCTAATGCTTGCACATGATATGAAATGCTTGGTGCTTTCTAGTTTTTTTTTTGTTTTTATTTGCTCATTTTTATCTAGTTTGTTATCATTACCCAAGGTTATTTAAATAAACAAAAAAAAAATCTACACTCGGTTTCGGTTAACCTGAATTACCGTACCACTCTAAATGGTTAATCTAGATGCGGTTAACCGGTGTAAATGGAATGATAACGGTATCGAATTTTAAAAAGCTGTATTACCCGGTTAACCGGTATACGGTTAACCTTACCGTGAACACCCCTAGTTTTATACTCCCTCCGTCCCACTACCAGAGTCCGATTTCGATTTTTAGTTTGTCCCACAATACTGTCTACTTCCTGTTTAAAATTACAAAGATACCCTCTCATGTAGATACTATCAGTTGCAGTACAGCGAGGGACATTTTGAAGAAAATAGTTTTTATTGATCTGAGTATAGAGCTCGGAGGAACAATTTGGGAAAGAAGATTTAATAAATTTACTTTTCTTAAATTGTGTGCCAATGTGTAAGTGGACTCTGGTAGTGGGACGGGAGAGTATATGACAATGATGATTGGCGTCTTGTGTCTTGTATTCAGTGTACATTTATAATGCTGTATATTTGGAGTGTATTACATATTGTAGAATATAAGTAAGACTGATTTATTTACATTTGGGCCGTGACTTTTCTTACTGGACTGGCATGAGGTAGGTTCGCCTTATACTAAGACGTGCGACAAAATGGGTTCGTTTGGGGACAGCTGCTGGGGGCTGCTGCTGGGTCCTGCTGCTGGAAATTAAGAAGCTGTTTGTTGATGGTTTTGCAGAAATTGTCAGTTGTTGGTTTTGGTGTTTGGTGGAACACCTGTTGACGGTTTTAAAAAGTAGAGACAATTATTAGGTCTTCTGCTGAAAATTGAGAAGTTGTCTGCTTATGATTTTGCAGAAGCTGTCAGCTGCTGGTTTTGGGTGTTTGGTAGAAGTTTGCTGATTTTAGAAATTAAGAAGTTGTCTGCTGCGGGAAGCTGTTCCCCAAACGAGCTCAATATAGATTAAACTACTAAGATCAGATATGTGAAAAGGAAACGCGCGCAGGCTAAGATCTGCCAAGAGGAAGGGTTTGATATGTGAAAATACGGACTTTGATCATGAAGCACTTATAGGAAAGTGGATGGTGCCCATGTGTGCCGGTGCTAGTGGTCAAAGGTGCATTGGGAGCTGCCTACATTGGCCTTAATTAAGAGGACAGTTGAAGTGGTGAAGGGCAAAATATTTGTAAGGGGTAATAATTTTTTTAACAATATAAATTAATATTTTTAAATTAATATAAATTTTTAATATTTATAATTAAATTTAAAAATTGATATTAAATATTAAATTTGACATATGAATTAAAATAAAATTAAAATATATAGATTAACATATAAATAATTTTATTTTACTTTTTTTTTATTTCAAAAATATAAAAAATTGGTATACTAAATTATATGATAATGTAATTAATATAAAACAATAGTTTTAAACTAGTAGTTTTAAGTTTTTCTAAAAACTTCTAAAGTTTATTTTGAGTAATTCTAATCTTATTTTAATTTACACAATCTGTAATACAAAATTAAAAACACTTGTATTATGTATAAAGGGTACATGATTACTAAGAATGACATAATGATCTGTTTTACTAGTCTTAAAATTAAAATGTTAAGATTTTTCTTATTGAATATAGAATAAAAATGATTTTTATAAACAAAATTTGATGGGAGCGAATAAATATCTATTAACATAAATAAACTACACACAATAAAATTAAAATTAATTTAAGTGTATACTTAGGGGGCCGCACACCAGCCCTTGTCTCCGCCCCTGGTGGTGACCAATTAGGTGGAGGTAACCAGATAGGTAGCTAGGTAGCTATATCTTTGTCTTGTTCTATGAAGGACGTTATACACGTTCGATCGAGAGTTAGAGTGGCCTCGTTCTGATGTATGCAGTTTATGGTATTTGTCTTATGTAAATAATGATTTTATGCCCTTGAGTGGCTAGATTTTGCTATTTGAGTCAGTTTAGTTAATTGTTGGAAAAACTAATATTTGGATAAACTTCAAGTTCATTATAATTTGCTTTTCCAGTGACTGGTTGTTAAATTTTGTTGATGATCAGAAATGAAAGTTGGCGGTGATATTCCAACACTAATTAAATGTAGTGTGGCGACGGACCATTCCATCGATTTTTTTTTTTTTAACGTATGTGTTTATTCCATCGTAAATAAAATTTAACGATCCTTTTCTAGCTGATCCGTTGTTATACGGAATCCTCTACGGATTCATTATGGATTTGTATGTGCAAAATCAGAAAGATGCACGTACGTACGGTACGAGTTTCCAACTTTATTATACAATAGGGGACATGATACAATACATGTAGTAATATTAATAATAATACCATATAAATAATTAATGGTCGCTCATCCATATATAAAGTGTATAATCTGAGCAAGTGTGGTGGATGAAGAATGAAACTGATGAACCAGGGGAATGAAATTCGTTAAGAATGCTACTAGTTAAGTAGTAGTACTAGTAGTTAATTAATAACTAGCTAGCTAGCTAGCTAGCTGTTAAAATGATTCATTCCGTACCGTGCTTAATCTTATTGTAATAAGTAGAAAATTAATTAATAATAATGTTTAAAAACTTAATTAATTCCTTTCTAGATAGCTAATAATCATCATAGCAGTGTCTTCCTTGATTTCAGCTGAAATGATCCAGTCTTCTCCCAAACACAATAATTATTCCCTGAAGTTGCTACTTTGAAATCAGCAGGAATGTGTCCTCCCACATCGAATCTAGACCCAAGCTTGACAATAATCCTCTCCCCAACCATTGCTAGGTAGAGGTCAGCATCAGCTTCGATTATGTTAACGTTACTTGTCTCTGTTATTCCATTCCTATTCCTCACCGCAATCAGTTTTGAAATCTCATTGGCTAGACCCCAATCAAAGAAGTGATCGTAAAACTACAAAAAGAAATTAAGATTAATTAGCATGCATATTAATTTAATTAATTCTCACAACAATATTAATTATGGATTACTTACAACTGAAGGAGTTCCAGAATGTGTGAGAATATAAGCATATCCTTGCATAACTTTATCCGCCGGAAATGGCCATAACTTCTGTGACGAACCAGTATCATGATTATCAATAAAAGTAACAGCATTTTTAGCCCCAATTCCAATCATCCCCGCCGGTTTCGAATTCGAATCCCTCATTCTCCACCATTCATTCCCAACAGCTGCACCTAATATCCCTTTCGTCGTGAAATCAAACGCGGCAATACCACCACCACAACCCTCAGCCCAACGTAACAACTCATACCTATGTCCATCTTGATTATACAGTGGTTTCCCATCACCACCGTACTGCATTGAATCCCAAACTTCACCGACGGCAAACTCCGGCGCCGTGTTCTGTAAATACCGTTTCATTACATCTGATGAGTATCCTTTGGCGAAATCGAATCGGAAACCATCGAATCCGAGCTCTGATTTAAGCCAGTTCATCCAATCGGAAAGTTCGCTGTGTACTTTGGGGTTTAAGTGGTCGATATCTGGTGCGGCTTCGTACCCTGCTCCACTATCGTTATTACCTGTTC
The DNA here is from genome assembly GCA_023374045.1 of Limonium bicolor. NCBI lineage: Eukaryota > Viridiplantae > Streptophyta > Magnoliopsida > Caryophyllales > Plumbaginaceae > Limonium > Limonium bicolor. The sequence continues at coordinate 3,775,866 of CM041779.1, read as the reverse complement.
CGTCTGAGTATTCTGTATCATCACGACAGATCTCGTGTGGTCCCCAATCGAGACGGTTGTCGGAAGTTCCGCCTTCGAAGATTGACCATATTCCTCGGGAGTCTTTCTGGGAGGCGGTGCGGTGGTTGATTACTATGTCGGCTATGGCTTTGAGGTTGTGTTGGTGGAGGGAAGTTATTAAGGTTTTGAGTTGGGCGGAGTTTCCGTATCGGATGAGTCCAGATCATACAGTTTTCCAGGTAAGTAGCCTGATGATGATGATTAAACCAATTCAGCGTGATTATATGAAAATTCATTAAGGTACGTAGTGATAATTTTTGGTGTATAGTATGTACGTTACGTAGTACTATAATTGATTGATTACCTTGAGGGGAAACAGATTGGGAAGGAGGTGGGAGCCAGACGTGAGTGATGCCCGCTCTAGCAAGGGTGTCGACTGACCCTATGAGAGAGTTGTAAAGTCCTCCTTGTTTACTGCATGAATCCCAATTGAAACCCTGCGTTGCGTAGTAGTACATGTTATTAATCAAATAAACCCAAAGTTTAGCCTAGCGTCAATATAAATACTCAAACACACCTATAGTAGTATTTTATTTAAAAACATCGATCATAATGTAAAAATTTCATGATATTATTATACGTACGTACCTGAAACAAGACGGTGGACGAAGATGAAATGGAGAATAATAGAAACAGGGAAAGACAAAAGGATAAGAAAGAAAGGCCACCAGAGCAAGTACTACTACTACTACTGCTGCTGCTGGCCATCATCTTGCTTCGATCAAATCTAAATGTTACGTAAATGGGATTTCAATATCAATAGAGATGAGGATGGATGGAAGGATGAGTTTAACAAACGAGAACTGAAGCTGATTTATATAGACTTCCAAATTGCCGCGTCTTGCAACTAACCAATAATCTTTCTTTTATTTTTATGATGGCAGCCACTACCAAAAATCAAGCTACGGATATGGTCCCAAAAATCAAGCAACTAACCAATAATCTTTCTTTTATAATATCCCCAAATTAGTATGAATATCCGATTATAAATAACCCTAAATATATGTTTGTCTATCGGCATCTTTTTTAGCTAGTAATAAATTCTGTTATTGAGAATTCCAAGACATGTTGATGTAATAAAAATAACGGAACCGTGATAGGTACGGATCATATGCATATGAGATATGGTCGATTCATCGTTTTGTGTACACAGCCGTTATACTATTATATCATAGTACTTATCTACCATCTTACATTAAATTTGGTGACGCGGAAAACAGAATCATGGGAACTCTATGTTTTAGCGCAAACCAGGGGAGTAACTGCTGCTCGTCACTTAAGCAGAGATTGTCTTCTCTTTCTACACTTGAAATTCAATGCACCCCCATCATGAGTAGTTTTTTTCTTCTTCTTCTTCTCGAAACCATAATATTCATTAGATTAAGAAATAGTCAAACATGTTTCGGCAATTAGTGTGGAATTCAGTGGCCAAGGTCAAGAGTCAAGACACATACCACACTCTAAGAATCGCTGTCCAAAAGGAACCAGAGCTTTCTCAGCCCTCCACCCTATTCATCATCATATAATTGTTCATAAACGTACGACTATGATAAAAAGACATGTCTTACCACCGACAAGATCAATGAATAAAACCTAATGTAGTAAAATGTTCTGGAGTATCCCTATAGGTTATCAAACCAAAGGAGTCAATGTCTATTTAAAGTTAAACTATATAAGAAATCAAATTATAGAAAAGTGGAGGTTTTTATTTGCTGGAATTACTAAGCTAAAAATAAAGAAATAAAAGATTGATCTTAGAAACAGTTTTAAATGGACTCCCGGTTTACTATTTCTTCTTAATTCTTTAATTCTCCTTCCCGTGTGTTTTCTTTGATCCTAGATTGCTACCTCAGATCTAAACTAATCCACTCCTGGTGCCTCGCAAAGCAGCCCACAAAGTAGATTCTTATTAGCAATTACTGAATCCTAACTGTCATTACGAACTAACTAATTAACTAATAGTGAGAAAATCCAATCTGGTTTGTTGTCAACTAGTATTTTTGTAGTCTATTGAATGCTGCTATTATCACTTGTAGGCAATCAAACTAGTAAAATCTAATAATTGGTCAAATTGCAAAGTAATAACAATTCAGCAACGAATAAACTACAACTATTATTGAATCAAGTAAAATCACAAAGGAAGAAGAAATCCAAAACTAAGGATCCATAGTAAACCAAGATTCTAATTAACTAATTACTCAGACATAACAGAAATCAAAATAATAATAGAGAAAATGAAGAACGCCATTAAATCTGTGTAGTGAAACTGATGACAAATATGATCTTACTCCATTGCTCTCAGTTTCCCCTTCAATGCTCTGAGGCTAGGGTTATTCTTCTGTCTAAAAAATCATCTCAGTCAACTCCTACTTTTTTATTTTATATACCCCTTTCATTTTAGAAAAACACAACATTTTATTTTTGAAAATTTAGTCGTGTATGGGCTTGGGTCATGACATACATCGAGACTTCATCGTATGAGTTGTCCGGGTCTCCTGTCTGGACATATGTCGGACACAAATATAATATGAATGCTGACTCTCGAAACCTGTCCGGACATACAAGTCCGAACAGAGGGTTTAACTTATTCTCTGGTGCTCTCGTATATTTTCCGGGCAAGCAAATTCGGATGCATTTTCGTTTGGACTCTTTTTTGCTCCCCATTTGTTATGTTATGATCCTTATCCTCTTGACTTGCCTTTTCTTGAACACTTTCACCTATTTTAGCATATAAACTACACGTGAGGGAAGTTCTTCACATTTAACACAAAGTAGCACATGAGTGGGAAAACTTATAGCATTATATCTTAAATCAATAGACAATTAAGCACATAAACATAGCTAAATTCCTCACTTATCACCATCATGACGCCCTTGTGTGATTTTTCCTGTCTTAACATTCGGCTCGCTCTTGTGATGCTGCCATGCTCGAGGTAGGGAGTTCTCCACAAGGATCTTGTCATTATTCCTTTTCTTGCCCCCCAGTTAAGTCCTAAGGTTCTCCCACATGCAGGCGCATTAGGCAATCAACTAAAACAACACCTTTATCTTTGTTTGTTTCCCTTGTTTTTTGAGAAATTGGTTTTGTTGATGATTGTACATTATTGCTCTGTGGCCTCACCAGTTGTCTCCAGCATTCCGGTTGAGCCTCCCCCAAAATCGACATCCTTCTCTAAATCTTTAGACCTTACCCCCTGGAGTTCATCGATTCATTTGGAGGAGGAGCATGCATTTCCCATTACCCTGTTATCACTTGATGAAGAGGCAAAGACTGCTTGGGCATAAGATATGGTTGCTTCACCGTCTTCCATCTTGTGCCCAACATGCAAGCTTGAGGCCCGAAGACAAGTCCCATATGAGAGAGCCCTCTCATTTGGTTCCTTGTAACTTGGGCATTCTTTAGTCGTGTGTATGAACAAAAAACCACACGGGAAGCAGATTGAGGGCATTTCTCATAGGTCGCCCAAAGGATCGAGACCACACCTTCAAAAGTGATTGAAACACAATGGAGAATTAGCTCGTGGATATCATGCAGGACTTTAACTCTTAAGAACTCACTCTCAAATTGACTATTGTCACCATCATACTCCAGAAAGGGTCCCACTTTGGACCCAAAATAATGTGCAACGCCATTAACATAAAGACGAAGGGGACATCATGCAACCTGATCCAGATCGGGATAGTTCGGAAGTCATGGTCTTTTGAAGCTTTTCACACGTCAACTTGTTGTAGAACCAAAAGGAAGCTGTCAAAGGTCCATGGACCTCGGTCCTTAATGAGTGAAAATTTTGCGCGTCAAGAAGCAATATCATCGATCTGCTCCTCTATACTATGATCAGCTATAGCGAGGAAGGAGGTGAGAGTGGAGACAAAGAGTAAGGAAGAGCAAGGGACATGCAAGTTTGGGGAAGAATTTTTGGAACTACGTGGATGATGAAGAGCCACATACAAAGAGTAATGATGAAATTTAGTCCTCTCAAAAGAAACAATGAAAATATTGCTAGACTTGATGCATAAGGAACCAAAATAGAGTTGAATTCGCTAGGCTCTTTGGTTTGAACATAGAAACTAATGGACATCATAGTATACACAGGCAAGTTATGTTCCCTCATCATAAGTAGTTGATTTGATGTTATGTGATAGCATAGAATACTTGCACACCGTAAGTTGTACGTGACTTCTTCATACACTTGGAATTCAATGCGCCCCCATTAGACGTGGAAATTTTGACCTAACCTAAAACCCAACCCGACCCCAACCCATACTTTTGTGGGTTAGGGTCTTGATTATTGACCCATCTATTTTTTGGGTTGGGTTAGGGTAATAAACTAATTTTATGGGTTGGGTTAGGGTAGAGATCTAAACCCATGACCCAACCTGAAACCTGAAAATATATTTGTTAATAATAAAAAAATAAAAATATTAATTCAATACATATATATATATATATATATATTATTTTTAGATCAAACTATACCTTAACCTTAAGTCCAAGTGCAGTTGGACTATCCAATCTTTAACAATATCACATAATCTTAACTAAACAAAAGGCTCAACCAGTTGCATATCAAACAAAGGGTCCAACCAAACCATAATATAATGTTGAAAACCTTCATGCTCTCATCTTTCATACTCACATCCATCTTTTTTCCCTACACTGTTGTTCATGTCTATGTCGCTCTTCATCGCTACCCAGGGTTTGTATTTCTTATTCTCACTACCATTATGTTCTTGAGAACATAGGTATGTTTATATTATCTAGATAGATGAACAAAAGTAGGTGATATATTTTTTTGTAAGTAGGATCTTGATTATAGACCTCTTAGTGAATTCTAAAGCTAGAATTGCAGATATCGTGCTGCATAAAAGTTCATCAACTGTCGGTAATGATTAGATGATGGTGATTGTGCTTTTCTAAGGCATGAACCCTCAGTTTAAATATGTGTAATTAATTTAAAACTCAGTCATAGTTTGAGGCTTTGAGGCTACCGTATAACTAAGCTAGGAATGAATGGAAATTGATTTGTTTAATGTGGACACCATAATGTGGCATGTTAGGTAAGGACTTGTTCATTGATTTGCTTTTGATTTTCAGGCTCCAAAAGTCCTTCAATCAGCTCTAACTTTCGGCCATGTGGAGAGGAGAATAAGGGTGGCTTAAAGCATGGAAGACAAGGTGGTAAGGTAAGGTAGGTAAGGTTATTTCTTTTGATTTTTCAATGTTGAATTGTGTCTCCCTTCTTCCTTGTATGTATACGGTAATTAGGCTGGGTAGAGGACTGATTTAATGCCTCCCTTGCTGTCATGATATAACATAACATATTCTAGATCTAGATCTAGCTTTTTAGATCTACTTTTTCATTTTTAATTCATGCTTTAGCCAAAGCTAACTCCTCTTGTTTTGTTGCAGGTTTTCGACAGAGGGAGAGTCAAGTTGGCCTAATATTCTCTTATCATAAAGTCATATAGCATGTGGGAGGATGAGTCATCAAATTCCATGACATTTTATAAGCTTAAAACTTGCCAAAAACAAGCTTAAAATCGGCCACATGTGTGACCAAGTGGGATTTATTTTCAAATTTATTTTTGTCACATTATATTGCATTAAGATCATATTGTAACATGTCATAGGTTACAACATTTATTTGGCACATTTATACCAAGGTAAAAGATGAAAGTTACTAAGGTAAATGTTGAATTTATAGTACTTTTTGAATGGATTTTCGGCCCTATTAGTGCTACTGATTTAGCACTGCCTTTGATTTATTAAGATGTTCAATCCATCCCCATTTAAGATTCCCAATTCGCGGCTCCTCAAAAACTTCAAGGTAATTGCGTAAAACGCGTTTTTACGGACCCGAAAGTGCGTTTTTGTGCTCTAAGGATATTTTAGAAAATAAATTGTTACAACGAGTTCCAAGTGTTTATAAACATTATTTATGGTCAATTATGATATATTAAGGTGTTACATTGGGTTATATGGGGTTATATCAACTCATGACACAATTCCCGGGACTTCCGGGACTCTCGGGACCAAAACAGGAGCGTTAAGAATTTCCCCTGAGCATTTGTGTTTAAATGTAAAATTGGCGTGGGGATCCTCTTATAAATATTTAATAATGGTCAAATAACCATTTGGAGTGAAGAAAACTAAGTTATACTAACTTAGAACGCATTTCCGGGGTTTCTAGGGCTCCTCGTGCTTTAAGGGGCGTGCGCGAGCACTCCCGGGCACTTTATGTTTTTAACTAAATATGGCCTGGGTAATATGTTTGTATAGTCATATAATGAGGGTATGACCATTTGGTTTGAGTTTAAAAAGGTCCTACAAGCTAGGTCAAGCTTAACGCACGTTTTAAGGCGTTTTAAGAACGTTCTTCTCGTTAAGATATTTAGTGCGTATTTTTGACCTTTGATAAGTTCTTATGTTTTTATGATATATATAATAGGTGTAACATACATTGTTACATTTGTTCACATGAATATATCAATTTATTTTAGCATTTATAAATGCTTCAGCATTCGTAAAATACTTACGTTGTCCGGGTCTACTGTCTGGACATATGTCGGACACAGACATAATATGACTGTTGACTCTCGGCACCTGTCTGGTAATACAAGTCTGGACAGAGGGTTTGACTTATTCTCTGGTGCTCTCATATCTTTTCCGGGCAAGCAAATCCGGATGCATTTTCGTTTGGACTCTGTTTTGCTCCCCATTTGTTGTGTTATGATCCTTGTCCTCTTGCTTGCCTTTTCTTGAACACTTTCACCTATTTTAGCATATAAACTACACGTGAGGGAAGTTCTTCACATTTAACACAAAGTTTCACATAAGTGGGAAAACTTATAGCATTATATCTTAAATCAATAGACAATTAAGCACATAAACATAGCTAAATTCCTTACTTAGCACCATCATGATGCCCTTGTGTGATTTTTCCTGTCTTAACATTCGGCTCGCTCTTGTGATGCTGCCATGCTCGGGTAAGGAGTTCTCCACAAGGATCTTGTCATGATTCCTTTTCTTGCCCCCCAGTTAAGTCCTAACACTACAAGAAAAATCAGATTTAGCTACCACTGTATATTAGTAGCTAAAGAGTAGCAAAATGGCTTCGAGTATAATAGTTACAAAATCGATACTAGTGCAGCAGTAACAAAATTGCTACTACTTCAATAGCAGTGAAATCGACACTATTATAGCAGTAGCAAAAATGCTACTAGTATAGTAGTAGCAAAATCGATACTCAAATATTGGTAGCAAAATGGCTACTATCAAAGTAGCTACTAGTATAGCAATAACAAAATCAATACTAGACGTGAGGGAAGTTCTTCACATTTAACACAAAGTAGCACATAAGTGGGAAAACTTATAGCATTATATGTTTAATAATAGACAATTAAGCACATAAACATAGCTAAATTCCTCACTTATCACCATTATGACGCCCTTGTGTGATTTTTCCTGTCTTAACATTCGGCTCGCTCTTGTGATGCTGCCATGATCGAGGTAGGGAGTTCTCCACAAGGATCTTGTCATGATTCCTTTTCTTGCCCCCCAGTTAATTCCTAACACTACAAGAAAAATAAGATTTAGCTACCACTGTATATCAGTAACTAAATAGTAGCAAAATGGCTTCATGTATAATAGTTACAAAATCGATACTAGTGCAGTAGTAACAAAATTGCTACTACTTCAATAGTAGCGAAATCGATACTATTATAGCAGTAGCAAAATCGATACTAAAATATTGGTAGCAAAATGGCTACTATCAAAGTAGCTACTAGTATAGCAATAACAAAATCAATACTAGACGTGAGGGAAGTTCTTCACATTTAACACAAAGTAGCACATAAGTGGGAAAACTTATAGCATTATATCTTTAATCAATAGACAATTAAGCACATAAACATAGATAAATTCCTCACTTATCATCATTATGACGCCCTTGTATGATTTTTCCTGTCTTAACATTCGGCTCGCTCTTGTGATGCTGCCATGCTCGTGGTAGGGAGTTCTCCACAAGGATCTTGTCAGGATTCCTTTTCTTGCCCCCCAGTTAAGTCCTAACACTACAAGAAAAATCAGATTTAGCTACCACTGTATATCAGTAGCTAAATAGTAGCAAAATGGCTTCGAGTATAATAGTTACAAAATCGATACTAGTGCAGCAGTAACAAAATTGTTATTACTTCAATAGTAGCAAAATCGACACTATTATAGCAGTAGTAAAAATGCTACTAGTATAGCAGTAGCAAAATCGATACTAAAATATTGGTAGCAAAATGGCTACTATCAAAGTAGCTACTAGTATAGCAATAACAAAATCAATACTAGAATACTGGTATTTGGCTCTACTATTGAACAATGGGCACCACCACCATTCAATCTCACAAGAAGTGGGTGCCATGTACCCGAGTAACTTGACTATTTCTTTAAATCGAAGACTATGTACACATCTAGGATCGAATAGAGGTGATCATTCGGGCGGGCGGGCCGGATTCGGGCCGGGCCGAAGGTAAATTTTAGGCCCGTCGGGCCTATTTTACAAAACCAAGCCCGGTTTTTTACATGTTCGGGCCGCGCCGGGCCAGGCCAGGCCCGGTTTTTTTTAGGCTTTGCCGAAGCCCGACCCGGTTTTTTAATTTTTTTATACAAATTAATAAAACAAATTAAAATTAATATATTTTGATATAAATCTATATATTATATATATAACTTATTTAATATTTATATATTATATATAATTTTTGTATATATTATATAAAAATTAAATATGCATATATTACACTTTTAAAAAATAATAATAAATAATATAAATCGGGTCGGGCCGGGCTTGTCCACGGGCTCAAAAAATGTGCCACGACCCAGCCCGGTTTGTTATTCTGGGCTACCGGGCCGGACACATTATGATCAGCTCTAGGATCGAACCTCCATACCAATGACAATTTAATTCAAACTAGTGTTTTAAAATTTGCATAGAGCAGGAATCGATCCCCTGAAGTTTGGGATGAATATAGAATGTCTTAACCATTGTGTCATGATAGTTATTCACATCACATATAGAAACTACGTGTATATATTGAATGTTTGATATTGTAAATATAAATGGAAGTTTTAGCCGAGACATGATCAAACAAGAGATATATTAAAATTAATAAAATAGATATAATGCCGATCATGCTACATGATATTTTAATTTATATCATATAACAAATTAATTTAATGCGACCAAAATAATAAAAATTTAAGTATATTGTTGGCTTAAAATTATAAAAAAAATTAAAAATATACATATATATCTTTTAAAAATCTTTGAAATGTTTGAAATTATACAAAAAGCAAGATAATATATTATGTAAAGTTACTTATTTAATTAAGTCTTATTATATAGTGTTACAAATACTAATATAATATACATCATTATATGAAAATTAAAACTTCATAATAATATATTTTGTTTTTGTTAAATTTGTATAATATAATATTTTTATAAATTTTAATAGATGTATAATATTGTATAATCTTTACTAATTTAAATTGTTATAACTTTACTATTTAAAATCCTATTAATTTGTGTGTTGTTTTGTAAATTAAAAATATTAATATATAATATATTTATGTACGTTTTATTTTAATTTTGTATACTTTTAACATTTTATAAATTTATACACACATATATATATATTCTACTCACTTTGCAAATTTTAACCTACACGTCAATTAATTTAAATTGTTATTAGTTTTAGTTTTTTTATGTTTTATTAGTTTATGTGGCTTTTGTAAATAAAAGCATCATATAGTAATAAAAACTGCATTAAATTAAATATATATCAACACACACACATATATATACACTTAACTAATTTAAATTATTATTACTACTATTATATTAATTTTGTAAATTTTACCAACATATGTACTAATTTAAATAATTAATACTTTTACTCTATTTTATAATGAATTACTATGTGTGATACTTTGAGAATTAAAAATATTATAATATCAAAAATATATTATGTTGATATATCCTATATGATAAAATAAATTCTAGTAGTGGTATATAGTTTTATCACTTTTCACGAATTAGATAATTTTTATTTACTTATTGTTCTTTTTCAAAATTTTGATAGCTAAAAGCTAACACATATACTATATTGAATATTTTTGGAAGTGAGTTAATCAATGAGTTGGTGAATGATTAAGAGAGCTTCAAGAGTGCTTAAATGTGCTTAAACATGTTAGAAAACATGTGGAATGGTTAGGAAAGGATTGGGTGAGAATTAATGTAAGTTTGGAGCTCAAAGTTAGTAGTTAAAATGGGTTATGGGCTCGACCTCCCTTATGACCGACCTTGGCAAGGTCGGTCGGGCTTAAATTACCATCCATGAAGCTTTCTGACTTCGACCTCCCTTAGGACCGACCTTGGCAAGGTCGGTCGGGCTAGAATTTTCAACCGGTGATGTCTTCTGACTTGGACCGACCTTGGCAAGGTCGGTCGGGGTAAAATTTTCAAACGGGAAAGTGTTTTGGTTCCGACCGACCTTGGGACCTCCCTTGCAAGGTCGGTCGGCCCTTATAAAAAAACAGAAAAGAAAATGTGGCTTAAGTAGTAAACCCTAGTGGGTGTAATAAGGACGTTTCTGACATGTTTGGTGAATTATAATGACCATTAAGAGGGTGAACCAAGTGTAAGTTTAAGTGTGAAAGTACACCAAATGTAATGTGAGGTAATTAGATACTATCCCACTATATTACGCCAGCCTTTTTGTGATTCCGGCAGGAGTAAGGAAAGAAATGATCAGAATACAACGAAGCTTCTTCTGGGGCAAACGAAATAATAAGGGATTGAGGCCAGTAGCTTGGAATAAGCTAGCTCGGCCAAAGGAGACTGGTGGGATTGGATTCGCAGACTTGCAACTGAAAAACTTGAGTCTGTTATCGAAGTGGAGGTGGAGATTCTCAGCGAGTCCGCAGTCATTATGGAAGAAGTCGATCTGCTCTATTTATGGAATCGAGGATAAACTGTATGCAGGGAAGTCGAGGTGGCTGGTGATGAAGATGAACGGTATATGGGCCGCGATTTTAGCAGCAACAGAAAAACACCAGGACCTTGACAACCTGCTCTCGAACAAGCTGAAATTTAAACTGGGCAACGGCAAAGGAATAGATTTCTGGCAAGACAACTGGTCTGATCTCGGACCATTAAAGGAAATATTCCCAAGATTGTTTCGGTTGTCTACTAATGGACATGCAAAAATAGCAGATATGGGTTCATGGAGTGATGAAGGCTGGAAGTGGAATTTGAGTTGGAGAAGAAACCTGTTTGAGTATGAAGCGGCGGCAGCACAGGAGCTAAGCGACTATCTAGCTAACTTTTCCCCGTATTGGAAGAGGGCGATGAGATCGTATGGGGGCACAAGGGTATGAAGTTCTCGGTGAAAGAAGTGTACAGGGAGTTGGCTGGTAACTGCTACCAGTTAGAAGAGGGTGCACACAATATCTGGAAAAAATACGCAGAACCAAAAGTGGAATTAACATTGTGGTTTATTGTCTATGGCAGAATTGTCACCAGAGAGTTGTTGTTTGAGAAGGATGTTGTTCCCCTTGGGCAGTGTTTTTGCCCCTTGTGTAACAGCGCAATGGAGACCACTATGCATATCATGTTTATATGTCATGAATCGGCAAAGGTGTGGTGCCAACTCTTAGCGTGGTGGGGAGTGGACTTCATATTCAAAGAAACAACAAGAGAGGTACTTGGGGACTAGCTAGCAATGGGTCTTGGGCGCAAGGCCACCAGAATCTGGAGATCAACATTATTTTACGGCATGTGGCACATCTGGAGAGGTAGAAATGGCAAGGTATTCAGTGGAGATGATTTTTCGAGCAGTCGTATCACTAATGCAGTGAAGGTTGGCGTATGGAGGTGGACCAAGACGTGGTGGTCCGATCTACCCATTCCAGCAGGAAGATTCATGGAGGCGAGCTCGCTGAAAGATGACTTGCAATGTCTATAGAACACACTAGGAGCTTGTAGTCTTGTACTCTTTTTCCTTCATAGGATTTTCCCACTGGGTTTTTCCCTATGGAGGTTTTGATGAGGCAAGCTAGGGGTCTAGTACACTGCTTTACCCTTAGATTTATATACAAGCAGAGGGTAAGAACACAATGTTCTTACCTTAGGTAAGGTGGATCTGTAATCCTAGTGTAGAAGGTGGAGGTCATTGTACTACATATTTACTCTCTGAGAATTAATGCAAATCTACTTATCTAAAAAAAAAGTTAACCGGAAAGTAAGAACGGTAATTAACCGTTTGATTGAATGAATTATAGGAACGAGAACTAGTCGAAATGGCAGCCGGGACTAAGAGGGTGTCACATTAGGCTAGCCAACCTCAAGGTGACAAGTATGGTTTTCTTGCAACCTGTGTTCTACCGGATTACACCGGCTTGTATGCCAACCTGTTTTTCTGTGTGTTTGCCACCTTGCAAGAATAAGCATGAAATGAGTTTACAGTAATTCATTTATGTGGCGTATTTAGTTCCGATATTGTTTAACCTCGAATATGTGTTAAACTGTAGCTAACCGACTCTAGGATCACATAAGAGATCGGTATTCGGATTTAACGACCCAACCTACAGAAACGTTCTAACTACGGCTATCCATGTGTTAGGTGTGTGTTGTTGTTGTGTGTAAGAGTGTTTACCTCCCTTGTGTGTTTAACCAAGTTTGTAACACCATATGGTGTCGTGATGTGATAGGTTCCATAAGGGAACTTCTAACTAGTATATATTATGGGGGGTGAGGAATTTGGGAGTCCCGGCCGCGCGTGTATGTACGGGAGTTGATATCTATATTTGATTCAACTCTCTCCCTTGTACGATTGTTTTCCTTCTTGGATTTCAATCTCCCACGAGCCAATAGCTGGCTCTCCTATCTTGATTATTATTCGGGATTAGGGGGATATGTGTATGGTGTGATCGGGTCTATAATAAGACCAACACATCTAAGTAATGTTAATGTGTATGGTGTGATCAGGTCTATATTAAGACCGACACATCTAAGTAAAGTAACTGTGTACGGTGTGTTTGGAACTATATTATAACCGACACATCCTATGTAAAGTATATGTTCTCTAAGAGGAACAGTAAGTTATTGTGCAACGAGCTCAACATGGGAATGATAATATTCTCTAGGCTCTAATAAGATGGCTAACTCTCACTTCGGTACGAGTCCTCACATGACTCGTTCTCGAGTTATGTTGTGTGTGTTAATGTGTGTTTGTGTGTTGTATGTGAGTACGTTGATCACCGAAATTAACCACATGATAATATAAGAAGTAACGAAGTATAACCCGATTAAATGGGTAAGAATCATCTAATAGGGAATTAACTCCACTAAGGTAGAAACCCTCAAGGGTAAAAGAACATAATAATGTGACCTAACAAGTGTGGATGTACTAACTTAATTGTTTGCATCCTATTGATTGGATATGTGTTAAATACACGTATGTTATGTGTTTATAGTTTTTCATGCATGATTTAAATATAATCAACCGCATGCCTAGATGACAACTAGTTGTGTGTGGCCCGGTAGTATGCGGGCTGCACGATTACCATACCAGCAAAGGTGTTGAGCCCTTTTGGGGCCACCCTTTTCCTTTCAGGTACAATGGAGTTGGCAGCCATTCGAGAGTAGGACGGGGTGGCTGTTTGTGCATGGGTAGTTATTCAATTACTTATGTATTGTAGGTGTAGTAAGACCGAAACTGTTATCGGCATTAGTTTGTAAATACTCGGTACAGTTGGAATATAATGTATTTGATTGTTTAGAAATGGAAAGAGATTGTAATGTGTAAGTGCTCGGGAATCTGGTCCATCAGACTGATACAATGTGTAAGAATTAGCCTTGTTAGCCATGTGGGTGGCTAAGGTGTGTAACACCAATGGGTTAAGTTAAATGTAGAGTTGTATTTCCGCTGTGAATTGTTGTTGAGTACGATGTTTGTAGTTGGGGTGTTACAGATATTACTCTTGATCGTCTTTGAACAAAAAAGAAAGCTGAGCTCCGCCAATAGAGCTCTTGTTTGCGTGCCCAACTGACCACTTGTGAAAACTTTCTTGATCCCAGTTAGTGGTCCTCAAGTGTGTGATCTAGCTATGATGTTAGTTTTTTCCTTGTCATGTTCTGAATTGTTTAGTAGCTACTTTATGAAGTACCGAATGTGATTGACCAGTTCTTCTTGGTATTCACACATGTCATTAGTAAGACAATTTTGGTGTGATAATGTTATAGTTTCTCATGCACTCACTATTGTCACAACTTCTTGGTAAGAAAAAGTCTACACTCGACAATAACTTTGCTTTTTCCAAGTGCTCTTAACTTATTCCTTACCTGGTGCTCTGTCATCGATGTTTGTTTTATTTTTTTGTTCTCTAGGCATTTTTCCATCCAATATATATGGTTAAGACAACTTGTTTTACAACAGTGATTGAGGGGTTTGATAAATTGTAGAATACATAAAATCTAATTTTGATTATGTCTACATAATATCAGAAGACCATGTTACCCCATTAGAGAATTGTGGTTTTGTGTATATGTTGTTGGTTTGAAGTTGAACCGTCTCCAGCCAAGAGGCACGACTTGGGGGGCATCTTTAGTTTTTTTTATCTATGTAACAAAGTGATTCTTAACTAAGATGTGTTATCCAATATGTTGTTAAAATAAAAGTTTCACATACTTGGGATTTATTCTCTGATCATGGTCACACAATCAGTAATTGTTGGAACCAATACTAGTAATATATAGGAAAGAAAAGTAAAAATTATCAAACAAGTTGTTGCCATTGTAGCAGCTCTAACACTCATAGATTTGACTTCTTATTCGGGTTCTGGTAAGACTCCAAGTCTATAATGCGCAGAAATGACATTTGATATAGAGATTTTAGGGCTTAAGGTTTAGGGGACCTTTTTGATATCAGGAGTTTAGGGATTTAGGGATTAGGGTAAGGCTGTGTTCGATATTGAGATTTATAGGGCTTTGTGAACTTTTAAATGGCTTTATCCATAAAGCTAGTGTCACATGTCTATCTTTAAATTGTTATGCTTATATATTAGGCTCCACACTTATACACTTGTCATCAGATTATTAGTTAACTAGACTAATAAAGGCTTAATCAAGTTGGCTTTATTTAATCGCAGCTATTGCTTCGTTTGCATCGAACATGCCCTAAGTAGAAATCAGCAAGGAAGTTGTTTAAAAATCTGCCTCGAAAGTTGTTCTACAGATGAAGCCAATAAGGTTAAGCTATAGCGGATCTAGTCATAATGTATAAATGCAATGATTAAGTATTTTTTAGAGAAAATAACAAAGTCAGGACCAAATTAATCTCTTTTGAAGGGAAGTTTAATACTTAATCTCTTTTGTGGGTTTAGCTGAAGGAAAAAAATGGAAATGGATATCGTCTGTTATAGACACATGAGCCAAGATACCATTCAATTTAATTCACTTGAAATCATCACAGAGAGATGGTGAATTGTAGAAATAAAGAGTATAGTATTTAATTTTGGGTAAATCGCTGGATGAGTTGGAAAACAATTTGCTTAGTGTTTCTTAGTAGTGTGATAAAGGACTATCATAGCTTATTTTTAGCTCATTAGGTTTGTTGTGAAAGATAAGTTGACCAAATGTTTTCTTTCGGGAGGAATATGGAAGGATAACTCAAATGTGCTAGAGTTTATTTTGTATGATTTGGACGTGACTTGTCTTACTGATCGTACCATGACTTCGTTCTATGGCATCAAACGTTACGAGATACACTATTTGGCCAATCATCAAACTCACGACAGTCATGCAAGCTTCAATAACCTCTTTACTTCTTGGGCTTCACTTGAATAAATATATGCATCATACTCCATATTCTGTAAATAAATATAAATCTTGCTATTTTATCATAGCATAAAATACTAGCCTAATAGTAACATTTTTTGAAAATAGGACTTCTCGGCATCATCACAAAAACAACACTCCTTTTACATGTTAAACCCCTTTCGATTAAGATGGCCCATAAATGAATGATATGTGTCTCATCATTAACCGCCAAATAATGATGTTTAAGGAACTATAAAATTATTCCAAATAACGATTGTCCACCAACGACATCAATCAACACATGGAAATAATCATACAAGTTGGCCAACCTCGAAGTACCAATCGTGACAAGTTATGAATGCTATCCTTCAAACCTCTCTTGATTATCACATCTTGTAATTTTTGTGACCCATTCTAATACTACGAGCCAGCCATTTTGTGCTTCACATCACAACAAAATCCCAATATACAAATTATAATAAGGTTGAGTCCATTATCCAGGGCACATTCATTGTTACTATTTGACTGAATAATTCGGTTAGATACAATTATTCATTATAGCTTAAGGTTGTAATACAAACTATTTATTCCAGCTTTAAGATGTAGTATATCTTATCAATGTAATTATAAAAAGCACTAGCATTATAATAAAGGATAAATTAATTAAATTGAAAAACATATCTAATTTTTTTATATTTTTGAATGATAATATTTCATGAATCAAAAGTTAAGATTCCACGTCATTATTTAGAAAGAAATCGGTGTCAGATAAAATAATAATACTCTTATATCTTTCTTGTAACGTATTAATCTTGGGTGACAATTGCTATATTCATTTGTTCAAAATTTAAATACATAAACTTATATAAATACCTACCTCAATTATTGATATGAATCATCAAAATACATTCTTTCTTTATTACCAATTTCTTACCTGCATCCATATTTAGGAACTTTATTTTTGATATATTACACGTTTATCTACTAAATAACAATATTTTCATTAGTAATATACACTTCCACAAAGTTAGTTATTATTTTGTAAGTGTGCATATATATACAAAATTGTACTTTATTTACAAATATATAAGATAAATTGTTTTTTACTTTGCGACGTTGTAAAACAATGTTCCATTTTGTGTACACTGAATGGAAATTAAAAGAATAAAGTATCATGAATAGACTAATAAATTTTGACTCAAGAAAGAGTAATTATCATCCATTAAATTATTGGGTGTATACAGGAAAGGGAATGCTAGGGAAGAAAAATCTTGAATTTTCATGTCTTTTTATTTCATGTAGAAGAGAAAGTGCAATCAACCTATAAACGATCACTTATCCATTCTCATTCCCTTTTTCAAAACAGAGTGTAGAACCAAGTATAGTGTGGTTTTTGTCACGTGTCAACAATTTATTGGAGAAGAAAATGAGGAAAAAAAAGAGGAAAAAACATTTCTACACGCACGCACACATGAGTCTTGTGGGTAGGAGTGAGAATTTTTTTTAAAAAAAATGTTATAACTCACAAAATATAAGTGTAAAAATAAAAAAAAAGTATACCATTGTTCATCATTTTTCGTGTTCTTCAAAACAAGATGCATCATGGATATGTTGTGGTAAATTTAAAAAGATATGTTTTTAAAAGAAGTATATATTACGTATTTTTAAAGTGAATCTTATTCATGAACAAAATGAATCTTTTTTAATAATAAAATGAACCTTATTCATTAACAAAATGAATCTTACCCCAAACACTCCAAAAACCACCCTAGAAAAGTTAAAAACGTTGAAGACATTTTTATGGTTTGTAGTGCAGCCCTAACAAACCCTAAAAACATGTCGAGTCAGTAACGACAATATAAAGTGTAGAACTAATCCCAAAAAGATTACCTCACCCCCCAAAAACCCTTAAAACCCACCCTAGGTAAGCTAAAAACGTCGAAGACATTTTAGGGTTTGTAGTGCAGGGTTTAGGGTCTAACAACCCTAAACCCTAAACCACAAACCCTAAAAACCTGCCGAGTCTGTAACGACGATATAAAGTGTAGAACCAATGCCAAAAAGATTACCTACCCCCAAACACTCTAAAAACCACCCTAGGAATGCTAAAAATGTCGAAGGTATTTTTATGGTTTGTACTGCAGGGTTAAGGATCACTTTTTAAAACACACAAAGGATTCATATTGTTTTATATGAAATGTTCGCGTTTGTTAAACATAAGATTCACTTTTTTAAAACGAATGATTCACTTTCAATAAATGAAAGGTTCATATTGTTCTCGCATAAGTTTGTGGTAGGATTAACTTTTACTAGTATTAAACAAAATATTCACTTTTCTTAAACCTTTGATTCACCTTTAAAAAAACCTTTAATTCACTTTTCTTAAACCTCTAATTCACTTTTCTTAAACCTCTTATTCACCTTAGTTAAACAATCTTTATTTACGAGAATCACTTTTCTTAAACCCATGATTCACTTTATAAAAATCTCTGATTCACATTTCTTAAACCTCTTAATCACTTTAGTTAAACAATCTATGCTTACGAGATTAACTTTTCTTATTACTTTGATTCACTTTGTAACAACTTGTGATTCACTTGTTAACAACCTTTGATTCACTTTTCTAAAACATCTGATTCACACTAGTCAAACAATCAGAATCACTTTAGTTAAACAATCTCTGTTTACGAGATTCTTTTTTAAAACCTCTTATTCACTTTTATGCAACTCTCTTATTCACTTTTTAACAATCTTTGATTCACTTTTTAACAACCTTTGATTTACTTTTCGTAAACTTAAGATTCACAATGAATCTTAAAGCATATGTATATACAAAAAATAAAAAAATTAAAATTTATCAAAACATACTCATGTTGGGTTTTATTTTGAAGAGCTCGAATTATGATGAACAATGGTATAAAATTTATGTTATTTGGACTTATATATAATAAAATACAACAATTTAAAGTTTTACAAAAGGATAAAGTATAAAAAGACAAAATAGGTCCAAAATACCAAAATACCCATCTTCATCTTACAACCTGGCGCAAGCGCCATGTTAGAATTCGTGTTTCAAAAATTAGTTTAAATAACTAAATAAATAATAGAAAACCAATCCGCATGGGACCTACCCGGACTCCAGTTTACTCTCACTTTTTTTATGGGCCCCACCTTTTTATATTTTCTGTCAACAACTAGATTTGATAGCTAACCCAAATTAGGGGTGTCAAAATCTGGTTTTGGGTCGGGTTGAGCTCAACCCGAACCCGACCCGAAAATAGTATAGGTTAACCTGAATCTGACCCGAACTCGAAGCGGGTTATATTTCTTCAACCCGAACCCGGAGCGGGTTGACCCGAACTTTACCCGTTTGTTAAACAATTTATTTTATTTTTGAAATTTGAATTATTTAATAAATAAATATAATAAGTTAATACTAATTTATTATTAGGTACTATATTTAATCATAAGTTGCTGATTAAATGTATATTAGTCATAATTTAATCATTACACTAAAATAAGTCATTAAATATAACATATTTTCTATTTTTAATTAATTTTTTTTCTGGGTTATGGGTTGACGGATTCAACCCGAACCCGAAGCGGGTTTCAATTACCCAACTCAAACCCAACCTGAAAATCTTTTCGAGTCAATAATCTCAACCCGAACCTAGTATTTTACAGGTTGGTTTCGGGTTCGAGTCAAGATTGACATCCTAAACCCAAATAGCTTCCACAGACGGACCCATTCTTTTTTTTTCAAAAATAGGATATTAGATTAATGATATTTAATACATATCTAGTGGTCCATTTTCTAGAGATTAAAAGAGAAAAAAATAACTTAGTAGACAAGCTTCATAATACCATGATACATAGTGGGAATATAGTTGATCTCCTGGTCCATAGCCAAGACTTTGGCTAATCCAAAAGGGGGCAACCGAAGTCAGTTTTATCCAACAGGACGACTGCCTATCCATAGGCCAACGAGTGTATCCTTTTGTGAGGAGTGCATAAAGAAGATAATAGTGTCGAGAAAGGCACCACTAGGAACTCCGAGAGGACCCACCATTGATTCCATCCGTTATTGTCGTCGGGTTGGTTGACATTAACTTCGGCATAAACATAGTAAATAAGAAACTAAAACGAGTGAAAAAACAAGTTTAAATACTAAAACACGTGGAAAACTTGATAATATAAAGATCTGTGATAGATGGTAGTTCGTCCTATTAGCAAAAAGGGAAAAACAGAATGGGCTGGATCTCGGATCTGACAACCCAAACTTGACATGCAACTCCGAATCTATACCAGATCAAGACGAAGCACGTCGAAGGAAGCTGGATCTGAGAAGTGGTGGTGTCGTTGGCCGAGCGGCAAATACGGTGGTGAGGGCCGCCGGCCGAACGACGAAGAAGGTGGAGCAAGGTTGGAGGCGAGGTATACCAACTTCTGACTTTACACCGAAAGTACAAACGGACCCATTATGAATTCCCAAAAACAAACACCTCTTATGAAAATTTGACATTGAATATTGAAATACCCCGACCTTAAATATGGCGATTAAATTATCCTAATGGGTATTTAAGAGCCTAATATTGATTAAGTAATATTGGTAAGGAAAAATAAATCCAAAAGAAATAAAGAAACGCTTAAAAAGCGTAAAACGCTAAATAAGCGTTAAACAACCATAGGAGGTATAAGACCTCGGTTAGCGTAATATAAGGATTCTAAAGGCTTAATTAAGTCTAAATAAATATTAGGGAACAAATCCCGAAGAAAACCGATCCTTAAAATGGATTAAAAACACTAATGAACATTAAAGTGCGTTTTTCGAGGTAACCGGGAAAACGTGACTTTAAACGGGTTAAATAGACTCGTAATAATTATCATTAATTAAATAGTCATTAATAAATATTAATGAAGGTCTAGAGCCAATAAAATTAATTAAACAAGAAAATTCTGAAAAACGGGTACCGGTTAGTAAAACCGTCAAAAACGGTAGGTTGTGGGGTGAGAGTGTAATAAACCCAAGTTGTTGTGTCCCCTTTTGAAAAATAAAAACTCAAAACCTGTATGGGCTGTGAGTGGGCCAATTTATTGCTCTCTCTCACACCCTATTAACTCTCTCCTTATACACAAAGACAAAACAATTAACAAGGCAATGAAATGACTAAAAGTAAAAAGCTACTGTACCATACCCTACTCCCCCACGATTTTCTTCTGCGCAGAATCCTCTTCTTCATTTCCCTGGCTATGGCGATTTTGAAACCTAGCCCAAACCGCCCCCTTCTCCTCCATTGTTGAACATCCAAACGAACTCCAAATGCCACAAATAATATACCGTTAGAATCCCCTTGCTTAGGAGATCGATTCCCACCTTCCAAAAATTCAAAACAAACAACTTTATTTTATGGGTGTGAACGACTGAAGCGTGGACAGCACCAGCTGAAGCCCCATTTTCCCTCCTAACCATGTTTTAAGGTAAAGCAAAGAGTTAAACTCTTCTTTGGTTTTCATCTGCTCCATTTTCTCTGATGCAAAACCAAAACAGCCGTGAACCTATGTCTTGTTTTCTAACCGGTTGGCATTTTTATCTCACTGCCAAACTCCATTTAGAAGTCCAAGTTTGGTCTGAGTAAAACAAGAAAACAAACAGAGGAGGAAAGGGAGCAAAGCAAGAAGAAGAGAAAAGAAAAAGAAAACCAGAACAAGGTAACTAACGTCTCTGTACAAGAACTGTATAAACATGTATGCAAGAATTTATACACTGTCTCAGCAAATGTGAAACTGCTGCAACCATAGAAATGGAATGAGTATAATGGTATTGATAGTATTAGTAAGTAAGAATCTGTCAAAGAAACAAATAATGAGCTGCTGTAAATGTGAGTTTGCATCTGAATGCACATACATATATAAACCGATGCAGGTTGAATGAGTTTTCATGTGTGAGCAAATGAATGTGTGAAAACCTTAAGTTTTAGGGGACACCATGTCAAAATTTAGAGAGGAAACTATCTTGCTTAGGAGCTGGTAACATTTGTGAAAGAAAGAAAAGAAAGAAACAGAAGCAGCAGCAGCTCGAGCTCTGCAACAGATGAAAATAAATTGACAGAGGAAGTGGTAAGTTACCAGTAGAATGAGAGAAAAGATTTTGGTGATGGATTTAGGTAAGTTAGATGTAAAATAAGCAGTTAAACATGTAGGATTAAGGTTGGGGACAATTAGGAATGGATTAGAGCAAGAATGGAGAGAAACAGAGCAAGAAAAAAATAATTCTGAATCGTAGCAGACCAGTGTTGGTCCGGGACTACAGATATGTATCAAGTCCCGGACCAACCATCTAAAACTACCCGAGAGTTGCAAATCATTAAGGGTCCGGGACTTACCTCTGGTATAAGGTCCCGGACCACTAGCCAATTCATTCGAGAGGTTAAGTTGCTTCTGGTCCGGGACTACCTTATGTATAAGGTCCCGGACCATAACAAAAACCAATTCGAGAATTCCGATATGTGTTGATCCGGGACTTAGGACCTGGACAAGGTCCCGGACCAACACCATAATTCACCCGAGAGAAATTTTAATGGGTTATAAGTTAAGGCATTGTTTGGGTATAATTGTGTAAGTTGCATAAGACTTAATTAGTCATAATTAAGAGTCATTAGGAGTATACACAAGCGAGAATAAGAATGAGGAGTAAGTAAAGAATGGAAATGAAATTGTACAAGTAAGAATTAGTAAGTATGTAAAGTGGATGAACTTGTATGACCCCGAATTAATAAGTATGAACCGGGGAAACAATGGGTAAAGAAAACACCCAAAAACAGATTTTTTAAAACTGAAGTACTGGGCCGGACCGAACTTACAAGGTCGGTCGAGCCCAGATTTACAAGACGGGAAACCTTCCGGAGTCGACCGACCTTGCGACCGGACTTGCAAGTTCGGTCAGACCAGAAATCTCCCCCGTCAGAAACCTTCTGGAATGGACCGAACTTGCGACCGGACTTGCAAGTTCGGTCGGCCAGAAAAATTCCCGTAATGTAAGCTACTGTAATGGACCGACCTTGCGACCGGACTTGCAAGGTCGGTCGGGCTAAAATTTTCAAATACGAAACTTACTGGAATGGACCGACCTTGGGACCGGACTTGCAAGGTCGGTCGGCCCTGGAATTTTCACACGATGTAACCTACTGGAATGGACCGGACTTGCAAGGTCGGTCGCAAGTCCGGTCGAGTCAAAAAAAAATGTTTTAATTATATGATTATGGTAATCATATATACATGTATATATGCCTATATACACATATGCATATATATGTAGTAATACACCATTAATGAAGTAGTAATGGTAGGAAAGTAAGTAAATGAGTAAGGAAGCAAGCTTAAGAAGTAACAAGGAAAAGAATGGTTTTATAACCAAGTATGAATGTAAAGGAGTAGTAAGTAAACATTGAGAATATCAATGGAGGAGTAAGTTAGATCAATAATAGACCATTGATCATGCTACTTCATGTATGTATAGGAATCCAGTAGTTGATCCTCGAAGGAGCCGGTAGTACGGATACAACGGTGAACGGTATGATTTCTTCATGCTCTGTATCCTAACCTGGTTACCCCGATTTGTGTGCTTATGTGATCACCAATAAGATAAATGCACGAATCGGATTTATATTGCACTTAATTGTGTTTGAACTACTTGTTCTTGTTGTATCTCCTTGAACAATTAGTTTGTATAATTCATGAAATGAATGAATGGAAATGAGAAGTATGTGTAAGTATTGTGTACTTGTGTATTGTATGTATGTATGGAAATGAAGTATTGACTTCTACTAATTCCTAACATTCTAACTCCTAACTTGAGTAATGAGTAAATGGAATGAGTAGAAGTCCGATATAGTTTCGGCCACGCGTGAGGATAAGGAAACACAAGAGGTTGGATCCGAATCCTGGCTGTAATCTTTTCCATGGACCAATTCCCTTGAATGGGTAGCATCCTGGATTAGTGGGCCACCCTGGTGGGATGTAGTAATCCCTGCCCGGAGGTCATACCGACTTAACTGGAAGTAAAGTATGTAAGAAGTAAGTATTGTATGTGTATTGGTCTTGACTATTGTAAGTCATCGACCGGAAGTAAAGGAGTATCGAACACCCGATAAACCCGGGTGTGTAATGAAGCTAACTAGACCTTGTATGTATTGGAGAATTGTATCTCCGTATTGCGTATTGGATATGTAATGGGTATGTATTGTGTATGTGTATTCTGGAAGATGGTAAGTAAGCATTGGTTGACTTGTATTGTCTTCCAAGCATGTATTGTACTGTGCATATGTATGTATACCTTGTATAGTATTGTAGTATCGTGAATGAAAGCATGTATGTATGTATGTATGTATGAATGTATGTATTGCAAATGAATTGCATGCATTCGACCAAATGGTCGGCGTACCCTCGCTAGTACGCGGGGTATGCGGTTATCATATTCAGCGTAAGCTGACCCCCTCGGGGGAACATTTTTAGTGTGCAGGTACCCGGAGCGAATACGGTCAAGGTAAGAGACCGGTGGCGTGCCTTGTAATTAGAAGTATTTAGTTTGTGAGGAATGGGTAGCAGATTGACTTCTAGTGAGTGTGTATGAATTCGGGGAGAAGTACTGTATTGATTTTGGAACCTAGTAAACTCGGTATGCGTAGTGTATTATCTTGTACGGAATTGTGGAGTATTGTATTGAATGGAGTAATGTATCGAATGGAGTACTGTAGTGTCCAGTATGTAATGAGAGTATGTATTGTATTAAGTAGTACTCGGATATTCCGGTCCATCAGACCGATGTTGTATGTAGCAGTAGTAGCCTTGTTAGTCATGTGGGTGACTAACGGCATTGTATCACCCGATGTATGTAAGTATGTATCCGCTGCGTGACTCGGGAAGCACGAGGAGATTGGACGGTAATGATTGAATTAATAGTAGGGGTGTTACAAAAAGTGGTATCAGAGCGAAGTATCGCTCTGATGAGTGGAGACACCGAGTTTAGGAAATACCGAGTTAGGAATTAGAAGCTCAGGGCTAAGGGCTGAGTGTTAGCATTAGAGATGTGCTAGTTAGGAACTACCGGTGAGTACCGGATACCTACAATACCAGTCCCGCCCGCCGCAAACCCCACTGTATAACTTGGGAAAGGACGCAAGAGAGAAGAAAAGCCTTCTCATACTCGGGGAAAACCCGATCTGGCAGTTGTGAAGCGATCACACAGTAAACAAGAACCGACGTATGGTAGATTCCAAGTAATGGAAGACCCGGAAGTGGATCCCGGTTGAACAACAATAGCCGCACTCAATAGCGGTAGTATAAACACTCCAACCACAAGGAGGCTATAACTTGCAACAGCATGGGGCGACATGCTTAGCAGTCGCAGAACCTAGCTAAACAACCAGCAACAGGAAAAGAAGCACTAACCGTGCAACGAAATGGAAACAGGAACAGTAATGAAACTCGAGACACAAGTCTACGGGACAACAGTAGTAGCCAAGCAACACCACCAACGGTGAGCTAGCTGGCTAAGGACACAGTCGGGAGTGACTGACTCCAAAATTACAACGTCAAAAAGGTTACAAACCTGGCCAACATAGCTCGGACAGCTACAAGAATATTCACAAGATATAATCTGATGTAACTAAAACAGGCTCAGTAACCACAACAAACGTGTAGGAACAAGCAATAAGGAACAACTCAACCAAGTCAAAAGGGAAGTACCCTGATCAATGACAGCCATGTCAAACTCACTGAGAAGTTACTCAGAAGAGTAATTAACCTAAGTAAAGGATCAATAAGATCAAGGGAAGAGTCGACAAGACTACCAAACGCAAGCAGAAATCCTACCAAGATTGGTATAGGATTACTAAAAAACTACCAGTACCACGCACTTGCCACGGCAAGTGCAGTAAGAACATGAATATGTGAAGGAACACTAACATGTCACAAGTACATAGTAGTGTACGGTGACCGTAATGAAACAACTACAGGATCACACATCCTAACAACTAGAAGTATGGAACCTTAGAAAGGCCTAACGCCGGATCACTGTATTTAGAACATACCAGTCAGCGGGAAGCTGGACTTGGTCAAGATTTCAAACATGGCTATGCCATGAAGAATTTCTTTAAACACCAAACTGTATTTTTCAAAACCAAGTTTTCTTTCAAAACCACAACCTTTCTTTAAAACCTTGGATTTTAAAACCAAACCAACAGAATTACGGTGAGTATCATAGAGTGATACAAGAGGAGTTGACAACAGAATACTTCACCTAGGCGTGTGACGAACGCTACGAGTGTACCCAATTACGGGATGTGGGACAACCGCACTCCGAAGGAGCTTGTGGGCCTGACAAATAGTCGGGTAAGTGGTAACGTATCAATAAGGTACCCCACGTATGTATACATGTAGTGTACGAAACACGGGAAGTAGTCAACTCCGTCCTACGGACCGCGAGTAAATTCTAACCAGAACGACTGGACACCACAGACAATCAAGGAGAAGGGAACTCAGTCAAGGAACAAGTGTAAGGAACTCAGAGAATCCATCTGAAGATAAGGAATGAAGACTGGGAAGGTGCAAAGAGCACATACTAGTAAGTATAGACATTGGATATGTCTCAGGACATCAGTAAATACATGGCAGCTGGAAAGTATACCCAGCCTAAACACAGTAAGGCAAAAGCCTAACGTGGACACCACAACGATCAACAAACGGGACGGAATTCCCAAGAACAACTATAAAACTACCAAAGAACATAATCCATCATGGAAGAGGATATTAAACCTAGTCTTAAACACTAGAGAAGGTATAAACAGTCTACCCAAGAACGGGAGACATTATAACCCAAAAAGGGAATAGCTCAAATACAATACCACAAGGCGGTATAGTAGGCACAACATATCATAAACATGAGCCGGATGTAACGGCATAACCAACAACACCCAGGAGCAATCCTTGAAGGGTGTCTAGATTAACAACAGTTCAATGAAGCAGCATAATAAAAGCACGGAGCTGGAACGCACACTCGGTTAAGACACCGAAGGGATTTCACTTAACAGGAAATGCCCTAAATTACTAAGAGGCACTGATTAACACCAGAATGCCTAAAGGGTCTCCTATGAACGGAAGCGTGATGTCACGACTTACCATGGAGCCTAGTAATACCTCCAACCTATGGAGTATACATGGAGTAGAAACATGTGTAAGCAGCTTGCGAAGAGCATAGCTTGCAGCAATAAGGCCTAATGGCCACAAACCAACTATGTTATGTAAACTCAGACGGTTGCAAAACCCACACCAAACAAACAAGACTTGCAAAAGATATTGCTTCGTGCGACAACAGATCGACAACTGAAACACCCAATTGGAGCTCAACATCATAAGTGACTTGGAGTAATGGCTACCTCAATGTCACTGTCACTAGAGCACCACTCTTTATACAGTGGACGAAGCTTTTAATTACCTTCATGCCTTCTGTAGAAATGATAACACAGAGGCATAGGAAACGTTATAATGCCAACAATGGCCTAGTCCACACTTGGACACTACGGGAAACCCGAGGAAAGGTACCCCTCGTTAACCGGAGACCACCAACGTGGTGAAGATGTGAACCTTAGGAAAGGCTTCCATCTACTAACTATAAAGCTTACGCATATAGATATTGCCAATGGAGGATGGAACAAGAAAATGAGATTTCCAAACCACTACGCCTACAAGAGGTTTTGGACTGTAAAAGCATAACACTTAAAGAGCATAGAGACTCGAAGGAGCAAGTATACTCCATATGCACCCAAGCATGTGGTGAACCATTGTATAAACACCAACATGGTAAACCTTGTCATGAGACCCATGAGTGGAAACAAGCCCCTCAACAAGAACCTTCACTTGTCAGTGATAAAATACCCTCCAATTGGAGAACGGGACCAGAAAACCCTTGAAGTTTCGTGGGATGTTCCGGTTATGTACATACAAGTAAAACTACACAGCTAGAGCCTATGATCAATGCTCAGCACTATGAGACAGTAATTGTCAAAAACAATCATGAGTGTGCACATGGCACACCATGAATGACCGGCGCGCAAGAGAGCTTGTAACCTGATAAACCACTTCATCCTTGGCCAACCAAGTTATTTGGAAAACGAAATCATGAATGAGGAAGTAATGTGAGGTAAGCTAACCTACACATGAAACCTAAACCGAAATATAAATATATCCACATGAGGAAGATAATAACATTGTGGTACGCTACGGCAACTGTCATACATATGAACTAGGATCTCCTAGCGTATTTACACCATAAGGAAATGGTACAAGAGTAAGAATACGGTGCGCAACAAGCGACCGCTATGAGGAAGTAGTAGACAATGACATGAAGAACAAGTATGGAAAACAGTCAGAAATATCCCTTCCTATCACATAAGTGACTTACTGTCAAGCGTTCACGCCTCTGCACTCTGTATGACTGAGTGTTTTGGTATTGCACTAGTACAGCTAATGATCTAATGGGATGGCTGCGGATATGGAGAATGTAAACAATAGTAAATCTTCCTTTTCACCACAAACATGGCATAAGCCAGTCAAGCATTCTTAGCAACAGATCGCATGAAGAGTGTAAAACGCACTATCAATCACAAGAGGTGAATTCCATTGGAATAAAAAGGTGAAAGGAGATGTAAGAAAGTCACTTGGATCGACGCATTGAGAATGCAAGGTCATACAAGCAAAGAACACTTGTACTGAACCAGAAGAACCGGTGTAATTCAGAAGTTAGTGACAACAGAGGAAGCACTACAACTAGGTAGTGACTTAACCTCGCCCGACAACAAGTCGGAGGAACTTAGTGAATAATCGTGGGAGTACGAATAATATGTATAATAGATTACCAGAGAGCTGGTTACAATCTAAAACTCATTGGGTTCAAACAGCGGTAAAAGAATACCACACTGTTAGTAAACCTTATTTCCACAATAGAGGGATAGAAAGGTGATGTATAGCACATTAAGGATAACATGAAGGGTGAGTAACCCAAGTTATCAGGGTCGCGCAGCAGAAGCTAGTGGGCCCTAACTAAGAAATGTAATACACCTAGTAAGTACGAAAGAATGGCTATTAATGCCTTGAAGCCTAATAGGCTAGAACTGAATTAATTAGGAGTTAAATAAACTCGTGTACGAATCCTCGGTGCAAAGACTAAACCATTGGCACGGTTAAGACCCTTTGACCAGAGCATATTGTATAGTATATTGTAATGAAGCTAAACGCTTCAGATTGCCCAAATCGAGTAAACCAATGTTTAATAGTAACATATGGTAGATTACGTGGGCGTAATCCCTTTTAAGGGGGGTAGAGCGAAAATCGCTTAATGCAAGTTTTATAAATAAAACACATAAAACTATAATGTGCATAGCACAAATGAGAATGGATTTAATGATTGGTACTTATGTTAAATAAACATACGTATTCATTCATATTGTAACTGTGGTAATTAGGCACGAGAGATGCGAATACCATAGGATGAATATACCCATCTGGTAACCCCAGTGTAAAAGTATTAGTAAAGTGGAGTAGAGTAACTCTTGGGGAAATGATAATCCCTGTAGTGGGTGTCTATTTGAAGTTAGACATGGCACTACAATGCAAGAGTCGGTATAAAACCGATGTAGAACCTAGAGGAAATTGAACTCCCTAGGTGATCGTTTTAATACAATTGAGAATGAGTAGTGGACGGAGCTCCACAAGTATTGTAACCTTGAAAAAAAAAGAATAGTAGGACTAATTGTGAGTAGCAGAGGAACGTAGCCCATGAGTGGTATATTCGTAAGTATGTTATTGGTAGTAATTGAGGATAGCTAAACTTCATAAGTATTGTATTCCCTAGTTAGAATAATTGAAATGATGGAGAGTAATGGATGGAAGTAATGAAGGTTGATGAAATGAGCATTTAAGTATTGAACCACGGAGTAAAGCATTTGGGAAGTAGAGCGAGGACAATTGATGGATTGATTCCATCCTTTGGAGATGTATGAATGACTAGGAAGAGTAAAAAGATAAAACATGAAAATAATTGAATTAATGGCTTGTTTGAAACTGATGTGGGAAGTCGAACTTGATCCTGATCAGATCAAGGGAAACCGAACACAAATTGGGGGGAAAGATAGTTCAACACTGATGCTGATCACATCAGGGTCGAATGATTCTTGAAGCTCCCCTTAAGTGGTCACAAGAATCACATAGGATAGAAGTAATGAATATAAATTGGAATTTGGAGTTGTATGTTTTAGAAAAATTTTAATTGGTAGTGGTGAAAGAATTTCCTTAGTATGGAGAATGAGGATCTGCTAGAAGTGTGTACCGAAGAAGATAGTAAGGTAGTATGTTGTATTATTCCAAGGGCAGCGGGACATAGAGGAGTCCCGTGTCTAGATGACCTGAGTGCCTGCGGGATTGTATTGTGTATTGCATTGCTTTGGGGATAGCTTTGCACTGTATGTATGTATGAATTTTGTAAAGAGGAACCGGATGGTTGACAGTAATATGGATTGGAGTAAGTATTGTACATTGGTATGATAGGGAAAGGAGAAACCTTGAGTAATGGACGTGGAATTAGCAAGGAGGAAGAATGTATGACCACGGTATTAGACATGTAAGAATGAGTAAGCATTGTAAACCCATAACCTCGAACAACTTTGAGGACAAAGTTCTTAAGGGGGGTAGATTGAAATACCCCGACCTTAAATATGGCGATTAAATTATCCTAATGGGTATTTAAGAGCCTAATAATGATTAAGTAATATTGGTAAGGAAAATAAATCCAAAAGAAATAAAGAAACGCTTAAAAAGCGTAAAACGCTAAATAAGCGTTAAACAACCATAGGAGGTATAAGACCTCGGTTAGCGTAATATAAGGATTCTAAAGGCTTAATTAAGTCTAAATAAATATTAGGGAACAAATCCCGAAGAAAACCGATCCTTAAAATGGATTAAAAACACTAATGAACATTAAAGCGCGTTTTTCGAGGTAACCGGGAAAACGTGACTTTAAACGGGTTAAATAGACTCGTAATAATTATAATTAATTAAATAGTCATTAATAAATATTAATGAAGGTCTAGAGCCAATAAAATTAATTAAACGAGAAAATTCTGAAAAACGGGTACCGGTTAGTAAAACCGTCAAAAACGGTAGGTTGTGGGGTGAGAGTGTAATAAACCCAAGTTGTTGTGTCCCCTTTTGAAAAATAAAAACTCAAAACCTGTATGGGCTGTGAGTGGGCCGATTTATTGCTCTCTCTCACACCCTATTAACTCTCTCCTTATACACAAAAGACAAAACAATTAACAAGGCAATGAAATGACTAAAAGTAAAAAGCTACTGTACCATACCCTACTCCCCCACGATTTTCTTCTGCGCAGAATCCTCTTCTTCATTTCCCTGGCTATGGCGATTTTGAAACCTAGCCCAAACCGCCCCCTTCTCCTCCATTGTTGAACATCCAAACGAGCTCCAAATGCCACAAATAATATACCGTTAGAATCCCCTTGCTTAGGAGATCGATTCCCACCTTCCAAAAATTCAAAACAAACAACTTTATTTTGTGGGTGTGAACGACTGAAGCGTGGACAGCACCAGCTGAAGCCCCATTTTCCCTTCTAACCATGTTTTAAGGTAAAGCAAAGAGTTAAACTCTTCTTTGGTTTTCATCTGTTCCATTTTCTCTGATGCAAAACCAAAACAGCCGTGAACCTATGTCTCGTTTTCTAACCGGTTGGCATTTTTATCTCACTGCCAAACTCCATTTAGAAGTCCAAGTTTGGTCTGAGTAAAACAAGAAAACAAACAGAGAAGGAAAGGGAGCAAAGCAAGAAGAAGAGAAAAGAAAAAGAAAACCAGAACAAGGTAACTAACGTCTCTGTACAAGAACTGTATAAACATGTATGCAAGAATTTATACACTGTCTCAGCAAATGTGAAACTGCTGCAACCATAGAAATGGAATGAGTATAATGGTATTGATAGTATTAGTAAGTAAGAATCTGTCAAAGAAACAAATAATGAGCTGCTGTAAACGTGAGTTTGCATCTGAATGCATATACATATATAAACCGATGCAGGTTGAATGAGTTTTCATGTGTGAGCAAATGAATGTGTGAAAACCTTAAGTTTTAGGGGACACCATGTCAAAATTTAGAGAGGAAACTATCTTGCTTAGGAGCTGGTAACATTTGTGAAAGAAAGAAAAGAAAGAAACAGAAGCAGCAGCAGCTCGAGCTCTGCAACAGATGAAAATAAATTGACAGAGGAAGTGGTAAGTTACCAGTAGAATGAGAGAAAAGATTTTGGTGATGGATTTAGGTAAGTTAGATGTAAAATAAGCAGTTAAACATGTAGGATTAAGGTTGGGGACAATTAGGAATGGATTAGAGCAAGAATGGAGAGAAACAGAGCAAGAAAAAAATATTCTGAATCGTAGCAGACCAGTTTGGTCCGGGACTACAGATATGTATCAAGTCCCGGACCAACCATCTAAAACTACCCGAGAGTTGCAAATCATTAAGGGTCCGGGACTTACCTCTGGTATAAGGTCCCGGACCACTAGCCAATTCATTCGAGAGGTTAAGTTGCTTCTGGTCCGGGACTACCTTATGTATAAGGTCCCGGACCATAACAAAAACCAATTCGAGAATTCCGATATGTGTTGATCCAGGACTTAGGACCTGGACAAGGTCCCGGACCAACACCATAATTCACCCGAGAGAAATTTTAATGGGTTATAAGTTAAGGCATTGTTTGGGTATAATTGTATAAGTTGCATAAGACTTAATTAGTCATAATTAAGAGTCATTAGGAGTATAAACAAGCGAGAATAAGAATGAGGAGTAAGTAAAGAATGGAAATGAAATTGTACAAGTAAGAATTAGTAAGTATGTAAAGTGGATGAACTTGTATGACCCCGAATTAATAAGTATGAACCGGGGAAACAATGGGTAAAGAAAACACCCAAAAACAGATTTTTTAAAACTGAAGTACTGGGCCGGACCGACCTTAGGACCGAACTTACAAGGTCGGTGGAGCCCAGATTTACAAGACGGGAAACCTTCTGGAGTCGACCGACCTTGCGACCGGACTTGCAAGTTCGGTCGGACCAGAAATCTCCCCCGTCAGAAACCTTCTGGAATGGACCGAACTTGCGACCGGACTTGCAAGTTCGGTCGGCCAGAAAAATTCCCGTAATGTAAGCTACTGTAATGGACCGACCTTGCGACCGGACTTGCAAGGTCGGTCGGGCTAAAATTTTCAAATACGAAACTTACTGGAATGGACCGACTTGGGACCGGACTTGCAAGGTCGGTCGGCCCTGGAATTTTCACACGATGTAACCTACTGGAATGGACCGGACTTGCAAGGTCGGTCGCAAGTCCGGTCGAGTCAAAAAAAAAAATTGTTTAATTATATGATTATGGTAATCATATATACATGTATATATGCCTATATACACATATGCATATATATGTAGTAATACACCATTAATGAAGTAGTAATGGTAGGAAAGTAAGTAAATGAGTAAGGAAGCAAGCTTAAGAAGTAACAAGGAAAAGAATGGTTTTATAACCAAGTATGAATGTAAAGGAGTAGTAAGTAAACATTGAGAATATCAATGGAGGAGTAAGTTAGATCAATAATAGACCATTGATCATGCTACTTCATGTATGTATAGGAATCCAGTAGTTGATCCTCGAAGGAGCCGGTAGTACGGATACAACGGTGAACGGTATGATTTCTTCATGCTCTGTATCCTAACCTGGTTACCCCGATTTGTGTGCTTATGTGATCACCAATAAGATAAATGCACGAATCGGATTTATATTGCACTTAATTGTGTTTGAACTACTTGTTCTTGCTGTATCTCCTTGAACAATTAGTTTGTATAATTCATGAAATGAATGAATGGAAATGAGAAGTATGTGTAAGTATTGTGTACTTGTGTATTGTAGTATGTATGGAAATGAAGTATTGACTTCTACTAATTCCTAACATTCTAACTCCTACTTGAGTAATGAGTAAATGGAATGAGTAGAAGTCCGATATAGTTTGGCCACGCGTGAGTAGGGGTGGCAATTCGGGTTAATGGGTCGGGTTGAAGCTCACCCATACCCGACCCGATTAAAATTGTATTGACCCATACCCGACCCAATAATAATCGGGTTACAAATTATTAACCCATACCCGACCCATATAAATGATTAAACCCATACCCGACCGTTTAACCCAACATGATTAGGCTATGCAAAATTTAAAAGACCTGGAATTAATTTTTTTATATAATTGCTCAAACGGAGTTACAAATCAATGAAATCATACATTCAATATGGTAGATATTCCAGAGTTTTCATTATCCTCCGTCTTTTTTATTTTTCCACATACATGTCGTGCTCAGTATCACTTAACAAAAGAAGGTGATGTGTACGCGCCTGGGCCAAATATAACTGTATTATCTCCTTCAGAAATAGAATCAAACATAGATAAAAATCTTCAGAGTACAGAAGAGATGGGACCACAGTGAGAGCTGTGGAGGAGAGCAGCACACTGTCTTTTGACAATCCACATAACGTACTCTCGTTTTACTTTATAAAGAAATACAACAAAGTAGTATTAAAAATAATCTCTCATCAAAAAGATACTACATAATCTGTATTATACTAAGTAGGTTAGCACTTACTTAGTAATATATTTATATTTTATCTAATTATTTATTTATTATTATTTTTACTAAAATAAAATAAACGGGTCGGGTTGACTACGGGTTTGGACTTTGAACCCATACCCACCCAAAAATTTAATAGGTACCCATACCCGACCCAATAATTAAATGGGTCAATAAGTGTGACCCAAAACGCTATTTTTGGGTTGGGTATGGGTCGGGTTTCGGTTGGGTAAAATTGCCACCCCTACGCGTGAGGATAAGGAAACACAAGAGGTTGGATCCGAATCCTGGCTGTAATCTTTTCCATGGACCAATTCCCTTGAATGGGTAGCATCCTGGATTAGTGGGCCACCTAAAGCCCGGTGGTGGGATGTATAATCCCTGCCCGGAGGTTCATCCGACTTAACTGGAAGTAAAGATGTCAGAAGTAAGTATTGGATGTGTATTGTCTTGACTATTGTAAGTATTCGACCGGAAGTAACGGAGTATCGAAACACCCGATAAACCCGGGTGTGTAATGAAGCTAACGGACCTTATGTATTGGGATTGATCTCCGTATGCGTATTGGATATGTAATGGTATGTATTGTGTATGTGTATTCTGGAAGATGGTAAGTAAGCATTGGGTTGATGTATTGTCTTCCAAGCATGTATTGTACTGTGCGTATGTATGTATCCTTGTATAGTATTGTAATATCGTGAATGAAAGCATGTATGTATGTATGTATGTATGAATGTATGTATTGCAAATGAATTGCAGCATTCGACCAAATGGTCGGCTCCCTCGCTAGTACGCGGGGTATGCGGTTATCATATTCAGCGTAAGCTGACCCCCCGGGGAACATTTTAGTGTGCAGGTACCCGGAGCGAATACGGTCAAGGTAGAGAGGTGGCGCGCCTTGTAATAGAGTATTTAGTTTTTGTGAGGAATGGGTAGCAGATTGATTCTAGTAGTGGTGTATGAATTCGGGGAGAAGTACGTGTGATTTTGGGAACCTAGTAAACTCGGTATGCGTAGTGTATTATCTTGTACGGAAGTGGAGTATTGTATGAATGGAGTAAGGTATCGAATGGAGTACGTAGTGTCCAGTATGTAAGAGAGAGTATTGTATTAAGTAGTACTCGGATATTCCGGGCCATCAGAGATGCTGTATGTAGCAGTAGTAGCCTTGTTAGTCACGTGGGTGACTAACGGGCATTGTATCACCCGATGTATGTAAGTATGTATCCGCTGCGTGACTCGGGAAGCACGAGGAGATTGGACGGTAATGATTGAATTAATAGTAGGGGTGTGCTTGCATAAATAAAGCAGGTTGTGTTAGGTTAATTACGATCTACTACAATCTACAGATATATTGTTGGGAAATTTCATGAAATGCCACTATATTTTTTGCTAGTTCATGAAATGCCTCTAAAAAAAAAGAAAGTCATGAAACACCACTATATTTTTGCAAAAGTCCATGATATGCCACCATAGCCATTGATCAGAAGGAAAATGACAAAAATACCCCTACTAGGTAATAAAGTACTTTTAAAGTTCACAATATGTCCCCAAGTGTTAACAAATTCACCAAAATTCACAAAAAAACTATAAAAAATAAATATATAAAAATTAAAAAAATAAAAAGATTGAAATATCATAAAATGTTTAAAAAATATTTCTTAGAATTTTTTAAACTATCCACTACCATAAAAAATAATATAGAGTTTTGAACACATAATTTATATCAATCTTTCTACTAATTTATACCAATTAAGTATCTTACATTTTTTAAATTATGCTTTCTATCAATTTAAAATATTTATTTAAATAAATTTTTTTATATTTTTAAGATATTTAGAAATTTTTTAAAAATTTATGTTCTATATTGCATATATAACTTTGACATAGTATTTTGTAGAAAACAAAATTTAATTTTTTTACATTTTTGTCTCCATATTATTTTAAAACATAATTTAATTTATTTTGAATAAATAATTCAAATTGGTAGAAACAAAGGATAATTTAAAAATGAATGGTATAAAAAAAGGTACTTAATTGATACAAATTAGTAGAAAAATAAATTATGTTTTCAAAACTCTATATTCTTTTTTATTGTACTAAGTAATTTAAAAAATCTAAAAATATTTACTCTTTATCAATTTTTCAAGATATTTTTAATATATATACAAATTTTTCAAAATTTTCAATTTTTTCAATTTATATATATATAGTATTTTGATTTTTTTTTTTGAATTGTTTAACACTCAGGGTCATACTGCGAACTTTAAAAATACTTTGTTAAGTAGTAGGGATATTTTGTCATTTTTTATTTTAGTCAATGATTATAATGATATTTTATAGACTTTTATAAAAATATAGTGACATTTGATGATTTTTTTGGAACATTTTAAGAATGACGAAATTTCCAAGAATATTAAATTACACTGGGTCAGCATACTTGCAGTCCAAAGAAAACGTGCAGGCCCAACTAACTAGAATTTAATTATCGTGCTCTCATAAAACAATCTGATCCTAAACCCTCTATACCCTTCAGTCACTACTTTTTCAGCGGCCGCCGTATCCTATACCCTTTAACCCTCCAGTCCGCCGTCTCCAGAGCGCATCCTCCACAATTGTCGTCAAATTGCTCTAGTCGTCACACTGGGTGCGTCGCTCATTCTTTGTTATTATTCTTCTTCGCGGAGGTGAATTTGATTTGGCGTAGTGTAGATTTAATTGGGGCTTGATTCGTTCTTCATTTATGAATACTGGATTTTGTGCCCTACCAATAATTATTATGAAATAAGCCTTCCCTTCTCTTTTTTATCGTACTTCATCGGATCTACTTTTGCACCCTTAAACATTGTCATAGTGCGTAGACGCGCTTGATAGTTCTCTCTTTTACTCGAGCTAGGTCGTCGACTTATGCTTGTTAAGACTGTAGCTGTGGGATCTTCTTGTGCTTTACAAGTCTAGTAATGTTGATTGTGGATATTTAGGTAAAGAATTGATATGATGGGATGTTGTCTCAATTTCATGCTAGCGATAGACATACAACTGAAAATTGGTTTTGCTTGTCATTGTGCCCTCAGTTTGGTAGCTTTTTTCTGTTTCTGTATATTAGCTATCTTTGTAAACTGTGACTAGAAACTGAATTTGGTGTTTTATCGAATGAGAAAAAAGGGTGGATGTCTTATGATAACCAGTAAGATTCACTGTTGGAATTGATTTTTGAGTATTCAGTTTTTTTTGTTTCCTGTTTCTTAGCTGTCTGGTAAAACACAGGTGTTGATATTAAATGTTGGTGTTTTATCAAATTGTGAGATGTTATGTATAACCAGTAAGATTGACAGTTGGAATGGATTATGAACTTGCAGCTATACAGTTGTTGAGTTTTAGAGAAGCTAGACAAGATGCAGAACGAAGAGGGTGTTATCCAGGATCTGTACATCCCCAGAAAATGGTATAATTCTGTAACCATCTTTGATGTTATTTGTGGACTTTTAATCTTTTGGATTGTAATAATAACATGAAGATTCTTCTTGTCTTATCAGTTCGGCCACAAACAGACTGATCACTGCTAAAGATCACGCTTCTGTGCAAATTAACATTGGGCATTTGGATGCCAATGGTGTCTACACTGGGGAATTCTCAACCTATGCTCTTTCTGGTTTTCTTCGTGCCCAGGTATATCTTTCATACTATTCTGCTGCAGGCTAAAAGAACATTCGCTGTTCATCTGTGCATTTATATGCGTATCTGTAGAGTTTATGGTGCTTAAATATTATCAAGAAACATGTAACACTTCTATCTATCTAGGAAGTGACTTCTTTTACTGGATGATTTCAAGTTGTTCGATGAAGCTATGAATGCACTTATAAAATTAGAGTTTTATTGTGCGTTTTTTGTGTAGTTGCACCTGATTAAGTGGGTTTGTTTGATGTTGCAGGGTGATGCTGACAGTGCTCTTGATCGTCTTTGGACGAAAAAGAAGGCTGAGCTCCGCCAATAGAGAGCTACTGCTGTGTGTGCCCGAATAACCTCATGTGAAAATCTTCTCGATGCCAATTAGTGGCTCTCAAGTGACTAAGCTAGTTATGATGTTGGTTATTCGTTGTCATGTTCTGAATTGTTCATCAGATATTATATGAATTACCGAATGGATTAGCGAAGAGTTTCTTTCTTGATATTCACTAGTGTTAAGACAATTTTGCGGTGTGATATTGTTATAATTTATGCAGTTATTATTGTCTAATTTTTTTTTGGTAAGAACTAGTTTGCGCTTGGCAACAGCTTTGCTGTGTCAAACTGCCCTTAAAAATGTTCCATAGCTGATCCTTTATCACCGCTGCTTGTTTTGTCTAAAACTTTTTATTCTCTGGCATTTTCCCAGGCAATTTATGTGGTTTAGACAGCTCTTTTGACAGCATGAGTTCGATAATTTTCAGACTACATACAATCAAAGTTGCATGATGTCGAAACAATATGTGAAAACCACATTTCCCCATTAGAGAATTCTGTCGAAGTTGTTTCTTTTCTTCTGAGGAAAAACGAAGTTGATAGTTGAGTAGGAAAGCTGGAGCCCTTGTACGGCCGTACTCAAACCCTTGTCTCATATCATTTACCTCTATATATGCTGTAGTTTAACTTTGTTAAAATGACTAGTATTTTTGAACAGGGTGAGTATTTAACAGTCGGATGACTGAAAAAAGTTGCTGCATAGTTGACTACTGACTAGCACGGTGAGTCAGTGTATCAATTATAACACATTAGAAGTTTATACTTGAAATGAAATTTTGTTTATATTCATAAGTTGTTTAATATGTTTAAATTATATATTTAATAAACATCTTAATAAGCAATTAATCTAAATAAGTCATGACCTCAACCTGAATGAATACCTGTTTTTGAGATCTTTACGGACTGATATATTATTGTCAATAAGGAAATAAAATTTTTATCACTGTATAAAGATTGTAAAATTACAAAATATCACTGCTTATTTTACACCACCGAGACAGTTCAAACTAAGAAAACGCGTTCCACTAAATCTCTGCACAATATAGTGCCTTTTGAATGCGTAGTAGTGTATCCGACCAAAAGAATAAAAAGAAAAGAAGAAACCGATCAATATGCCTTTCAAGAAAACAGCCTTTGCCCAGTGAAAACTGCCTTTTGTTTTCCTCTTTTTGATCTTAATACAGCCCTGCTTTGAAATGCCTCTGTAACTAAGATTTTTCCTATTTTGTCGATACTTGAAAAAGATGCTTGCTTCCACTCATTATGCTTGAGAGTGCTACTGCCAGAATACTACTCTTCTTTGATAGTTGGATAAGATGTTTCAACATTTGTCATATTGGGTTCTCTCTGGTGGAGTTTGAACTCGGAGTGCTTGTGAACTGCGGCAAGTTGGCCATTGCGTCATTGTTGAGTTCTACATTTGACACCACCAAGTATACACTAAATAAATACCTTGTACTTAGGGCTGCTGTAGTAGAGTGGATTCAACCCACAATGTCAGTAAGGAAAAAAATAAGTCTACATTAGAGTGGATTCAACCCAATTTATCTCTCTTTGTTCTTTACCTAAGAACCGTACTTTATTGTGCTTCTATTGATCTGTGTGTCTGCATTATTGAGCGACCCGTAC
This sequence comes from Limonium bicolor, assembly GCA_023374045.1. Taxonomy (NCBI): domain Eukaryota; kingdom Viridiplantae; phylum Streptophyta; class Magnoliopsida; order Caryophyllales; family Plumbaginaceae; genus Limonium; species Limonium bicolor. The sequence goes on along the minus strand of CM041779.1, from coordinate 3,735,574 downwards.
CTCCTCCCAAGCTTCTCTCCATTGTTTATGATTTTAATAATGTCCAGTTGGCCACTATCGTCTCTCATTTCTATTTTGTTTGTGGATAGAGAAAAAGTAAGAGTAATATTAGAGGTGTGCTATTGCAATGTAATAAGTTTCTTAACTAATAAAATATATTATCTTAGTGACATGGCACATAGGGAAATGTTAAGAAACAAAGTGTTGTTGTGGTTGCTCTTAATGGGCCTAATCTGCAAACCTCTTCAGTAAGCATTCCATTAGCAAAATTTAAAAACCAAAGTCTTTTGTCTGGGAATCAAGCAAAATAAAGGTCTCTCCCTTTTCTTCCAAATCCCAGTCCCCAGTTATGTTAGCTTTTATGAAATATGAAAATGTTGTAATTTAAACACATAAAAATCTAATCACACCCTCAAGGAGAACCTTATCTAATATGTTGCTAATTGTATACAAGTAAACAGAATTCTCCTAAATTATGACTCTTTTTTCTTCTCAGACAATATTGGAAATTTTCTTTATTTCTGCGAGTACTACCTAATCTCCCTTATCCATCTTCAGAAAAACCATCAATAACCTCATGAATTTCTTCACACTAGGGAGTAGATGATGAGTATGAAGAGCACTTTGGAAGTACACCCAAAGGACTACTGATGACCCTAAAGAAAGGGACAATAAGTATCATAGTACAACAATACAGCACTAAAAAGTGGGGTGCATAGTTTTGGAGAACATCATGATTCCCTATCAAGGCACGCTCCCCACCTCATGTAATAAAAAAAAAACTAAGAAAGAAGGAGACAGAGGTCAAGTAAAAGTCTTCACTCCCCATTTCTCATCATCTCCATTGAAGTATTTCCACCTATGGCAAAAAAACACACACACAGGATGTGGTACTTCAGCATTGGTGTTTTGCTATTGATTGTTGAAAACGGAGAAGAAAGAAATAGAAGAAAGACAACTATATTTGTAATCATAATAAAACAAAGAAGCAGAAAGATGTTGAAAGCAGATGCGGCGAGCACCAACAGCCCTTTATGGATTGGTACATGTGCTAAAGGTGTTGATTTGGACGTATCAGTGAGCATGTTGGTTGTTCTATATGTAAAAGAAAAATAAAATATCTGGATAGGGTTGTTCTCTATCTCTAGCTAACTTGTGGTATGTTTGTTCCCCTCTCTCTCTTTTCTTTTTCAGGGCTGGATCAATGGTCGAGATTTGCTGAGGAGTAGTGTCATCATACTATTGGCTGGCCTACATCAAGCTTCTTAGGTATGCATCTGTTTTAGATAGATGCCGACGTTTGCGAGTTTTAGCAGCAGCGTGGGGTTTCGTGACAGTGGTGGTGGTGGAAAAGCTGATTGATGTTTTTGTAAAGAAAATGAATGGTAATATGGCTTAGAAACAAAGATATTTAATGAACAGGGTTGAACACTTTTCTCTGATGACTAAACTACAATAAACATATATATTCTTTCAGTAGTAACTACATCATATGCAGGGTTGTGATTTATGGGTTAATCTAAGTCTAACTGATGAAACTATATGACACACTCATTACTCAAATAGACTCAATACAATACAGGGTATTCACAACCTGCTATCATAAAGTAAAAGAACATTATATCTGCTATGCGTAGCGTTTTTTCTTCTTCTTTGTAACTGGAATAATAGTTATAACTGATAGGACTTTGAGTGACCTTTAGATTCTTTGCAACTTGTTTAGTCTCTTCTAGACAATATCTCACACTTTCAAATTAATAGTAACCACTTCTGTTGCTATCATCTGTGAAAAAGATATGATGGTTTTGTTCTGCTGCGTTTCACACATGATTAGCTTCTCTTATGGACTATATATAACATGTCAACAAAGTAGTATTTAGACAAAGTAGATTTTATCTCATAATATGCTTTTATATTTTCCTCCATCAGATAGATGAGACACTGCATAAGATAAGAATCTACTTGATGCTGAGATGATTAGTAAAAAAATTCTGTTCTATATTTTACTGTGTACGTACTGTGTGATATGATATCTATGATATACCATGTTTCAATTCCCTCTCCCGATCTGTTAATGCTGTTGTTTTATGAATGAATTTCCTTCCAGCTGCATGACCTTATGGCAGTACCAGGGTGCAATTGTATGTAGTTGCCACTGAAGTGTGCTGCGGAGTGGCTCAGGTTTCAGATTTCTAACATGTAACCATAAGTGATGACAACTGAGGAATGATGCTTACTGAAAGAAGCTGTTTGGTTGTTTTTCCATTTTATTTGTAATGACCACATTAAAGGAAAATTACAAGTGTATTCTTAGCGAATACCCATATATGACAAAGAACAGAAAACTGTCCTGACTCACTCACCACTAAAATAGACAATAATAACGTAATTGTCACTCACTAGTGGAATTGAAAAGGATTGATATTGGTCCGCTGATGAAAACAAACATCTATCTTTCTTGTTTGCTTTTGCAGTTTTCACCTGGAGAAGGAAATCAAAATCTTACATAATCCTCACACTATTTTCAAGCTGTTTTTGCAATGTTGAGGTTTATAGCCAATAATACATATACATGTGCAATCAGGCATCATGCATCTTTCTATAAGTTCTTTTCCAGCAGGAAACATTACTGCATAAAAACTTATGTAGGACAGAACGGAAAGAAGCTATCAAATCATAGCAGTAAAGGGGAAGGAAGAGGTGGGTTTGTAAGGGACCACTGTACAAGGGGATCAAATCAACAGAGATTTCATTGGATTGGGTATTACAAATGACACTGAAACAAACTATTATTATTATTTTTTATTTTGGGTAATATGAAAACAAAGACCTGGTTGCTACCTGCTGCTTCTCCAAAGTCACTATATATACATGAACATCGAGGGGTTTTAGATTACCATACACAAGAACAACAAGAAGAATTATACCAATCGAGAGAGTCCATCTTTTTCTGTAGCTTTTGCTAGTTTGGGTTTTCTGCTTTCAGGTTCTCTAATTTCATGGATGGGAAGAAGTTTGAGTACAAAGGGGAAGAAGCACTGAAAGAGTTAGAGAGGCTGACAACAAAGGCAGATGTAGTGCAAGAAAACATTCTGAAGGAGATAATATCTAGAAACAAAGAAACTGAGTATCTTAGCAAGTATTTGAAAGGATCTAAGTTTAATAAGGAAGATGATGCGCTTCTCGACGACTTCAAGTCTTTGGTTCCTGTGATTACTTACAGTGCTATCCTCCCTTACATACAGAGAATTGCTGATGGTGAAGATTCATCTCTTATCACAAGTCACCAAATCACTGAGATGTTAATCAGGTGATTTCAAGTTTGTTATTTCCTTCCTTTCAAGTGTGCTTGTTTCTAGTATCTTAAGTTACATGATTCTTTTCTCTTATAAAATTTCCAGCTCTGGGACTTCTAATGGAGAGCCAAAGCTGATGCCAACAATTGCTGAGGATCTTGACAGGAGGACTTTCTTGTACAATCTACTCATGCCAATCATGAATCAGTAAGATATATAGTGGTCATAGTACAGTACTTCTTTCTGTAACATGCTGAGACAGAAAGAGAACTACTCCGTATACATGATGCTGTTGTTGATATAAGCCTCACTTTTTTGTTTTTTCTCAACTCTCATCATTCATTCTTTTATTGCTAATTTAATCCGGCAAAAGACAGAGTGGGAACAAAAAGTAACGTTTCATGTATATATCATTTTTTTCTATGGCTAGCTACTTACCTAGAAAGTTTGACAGTTTATTGGTCAGATTCCTCAATCGGTAGTAGTATAGTAACTGAACTTTTCACTTTCATAGTTGCTCTAAATGTGAGTTATAGTAGTAACAAATACAAACTGATAGTAATTTTATACACATGCACGTTATATATCTTTTCTTTTTCTAGGTAAGAAAAGTAAAACTTACTACAAAGAAAGGCATAGTACTTCTTGATCAATCTCATACAACAAAAGAGGAGAAGTGGACTTACTTCTGTTTTGTGAGTTGAAAGTATAAGTTTTCCTATCTAGATACATAACTATTTATCTCGCGGCTTCACTCTCAGTTTCTCTTTTGCTATTATATGCTTCTTATTTTGAGTCTCGAATTGCATACAGAAGAGATAATCAAACCCCACATGGTGGATGAAACTCAAGAGAAAGAAAAAAACCGCGTTTAATTAGTACAAAATTACTACACTGTCATACTGCAAATAATGTAATTAATTGTAGTCCCTTTCTAATCTCATGCTTAATTTTCCACTTGAAGGTATGTCCCTGGTTTAGACAAAGGCAAAGCAATGTACCTCTACTTTGTGAAGGCGGAGATGTCAACTCCATCAGGTCTACCAACACGCACTGTCCTAACAAGCTACTACAAAAGCAAGCATTTCAAGGGCAGGACAAGGGACGCATTCAATGATTTCACAAGCCCAGACGCAGCCATTCTCTGCACTGATAGCAACCAGAGCATGTACTGTCAGCTCCTCGCGGGTCTGATCCACCGATCCCAGGTCCTCCGTTTGGGTGCGGTCTTCGCATCCGCCTTCCTCCGTGCCATCTCCTTTCTCGAACAGAATTGGCCTAAACTCTGCCATGACATCCGTACCCAGACACTAAATCCTTTCGTAACTGACCCAGAATGTCAATTAGCCATATCCACTTTGCTTTCCTCATTATCCAACGCCCAATCGCTTGCGGACGAAATTGAGAATGTCTGTGGTGGGTCCTCATCCTGGAAGGGTATATTGATCAAGCTGTGGCCTAAAGCCAAGTATATTGAAGCTGTGGTGACTGGGTCAATGGCACAGTACATACCTTCATTAGAGTATTACAGTGGTGGTGAGCTACCTTTGGTTTGTTTAATGTATGCCTCGTCTGAGTGCTATTTTGGTGTGAATTTGAAGCCATTATGTGACCCATCTGATGTGGTGTTCACCCTGTTACCGAATATGTGTTACTACGAGTTCATTCCGTTGGGTGATGACGGAACTTGGATTATGAATGTTGATGAGAAGGTTGAGATTAAAGGGAACCGGCTAGTCAGACTTATTGATGTGAAACTTGGATGCTTCTATGAGCTTGTCGTGACAACATTCGCTGGTAAATCTCTTGGTATTGATGTTTTTTTTTTCTTTTCAGTTCTTTATATAGTATCATGTTGTTGATTTCATATTGTGTGTGTTATTCAGGGCTGTACAGGTATCGGATTGGGGATGTGGTACAAGTAGCGGGATTCCACAATAAGGCACCGCAGTTCAGGTTCATATGTAGAAGGAATGTGGTGTTAAGTGTCGACACTGATAAGACGAGTGAGGAGGATCTACATAAGAGCATCACTAAGGCCAAGACGAAACTGTTGGACCCTCATAATGCTCTGCTTGTAGAGTACACTAGCTGTGTTGATACAACAACTTCACCAGGACACTATGTGCTGTTCTGGGAGATCAAATGTCACCACCATCATCATAACAATAGCAATAACAATGGCAACTACAATAACAATCACAGTGTGTCAAATGGTTCGTGTTTGAGTACTACTCTACAACTGCTGCTGCGGGAATGTTGTGCAGTGGTGGAACAAGAGCTAGATCATGTCTACAAATGGTGTAGGACCCATGATAGATCAGTGGGTCCACTCGAGATAAGAGTAGTGAAGAGTGGGACATTTGAGAAATTGATGGATTTCTACATAAGTCAAGGTGGGTCAATCAATCAGTACAAGACTCCAAGGTGCATTAGGTCCAGTGATGCGCTTCAGTTACTCAATGGTAGTGTCGAGGGAAGGTTCTTTAGCGATAGAGATCCTGAAGCTGTAAGCGTGGCATTCTAAGAACATTCGAGGAGGGTTGCATGCATGAGCTAAGCTAAAGTGTTGTTGTGGTTGTTTAATTAGTTTTCTTTTTGTATTTGATTATGAGTCAAAGTAAGTTCCTCTTAATGTCAAAAGTGTTATTGACATCATTCTGTAGTGTTTTAGTGTTGGGGCAGGCAACATGATTCTGATAAAGTAGTATTGTTTGGTTATGTGTATGAATGGGCTGTGGTCTTTGAAGTGGGCAATTGTTTTGAAGCTCAATTTGAGAACAAGGAAATGCCCATCAACTATAACAAATCTAACTTTTTAAGAAATCTGATCTTTGGAAGTTATGATGTTATTATGTATATATAATTATTCCATCTCATCTTAATATCTCTTATTGTTCATATTGCAACTTTGATCACCCCCCCCCCCCTCCCTCATTAATCGCTTTTTTGTCATTCCTTGCTTTTTAAATCTTATCATATACACAATCCATAGCTGTGTATCTGGATTTGTATACGACCCTACTTTCTTCTAGGGGTGTTCTATAATAAGATTAATGTACTTTAAATAGGTTATTTGATAAATGTCTGTCCACATGTCAGTTTTTTATTTGTTTAACTAATTAATTGGTCCCACCACTTATACACTTGTCTAACTACTATTAGGGGGTGTTCAATGACAGCATTAATGTACTTTAAATAACTTTTTCATTAATGTGTGTACACATGTAAATATTTTATTTGTTTAACTTATTAATTGGTCTCATCAATTATACACTTGTTTAACTATCATTAGTTAACTATAGTTAACTAGAGGGACATTTATGATAAAACTTGCAAACCAAGCTTTATCGATAAAAGTCCGAACAGGGCCTTAGTTAACTATAGCTAACTAGAGGGACATTTATGAAACCACGCTTTATCCCCAAAAGTCAGAACGGGGCCTTAGCAAGACTCGATGCTTTCATACACAATTTCTTAACCGAGGGTGCATTCGATAGTTGTTGTGAAACGCAGCAAATGTTGCGTTCATTTTAAGCTCACCATAGTTAATGTATAGGGGCTTGACAAGTGTACCATGGTGAAGATTTTGTCCAAGCAATAACTGACACCTATGTTATATTTTTTGAAAAAAAAAAGATTAAAAATCCTTCGCTGCTATAGAACGCACCCCTAGTCGAAGCTCAATATCAAACCATGATATGCTCAAATACTATTGCTAAATTTTGCATTTTTTTTGTGAGAAAAAATCAGAGGTCAGGCCTCATCTTATTAAAGAATAATCCAGAGTTTGTTCCTCCTGAACTAGAGGAATGATACAAGACGGGGGATCAGTAAGTGGGTACAATCCATAATTTCTATGCAAACCCATCTTAGCAATGGTGTCGGCTATCTTGTTTTTGTGTCTAGAAGTATACACTACTTGCACTTCCAGGACAGATTTAGCGAGATTCATGCATTCCCTAACAATGGGGCGGATAGAACAGCTGTTTGGACAACTGTGAAAATACTCAACGAGAATGGCAGAGTCCGAGCATATTATCACCCGCTCCATTCCCTTCTCCCGAGCGAGCTTGATTGCGAAGAGCAGTGCCATTGCTTCAGCATGTAGAGCACTCCGCTTGCCAAAGGACGCAACAAACCCAGCAATCCATCCACCATTATGGTCTCTAAATATTCCACCACCTGCATCATTTCCTACAGCCAAATTAAAAGCCTCATCAATATTAACTTTGATAAAGCTAGTCGGGTGAGTCCAATCACCTCTCCCCATAGCCTGGGATTTTTCAGTATTCTGCACTGGGTCTGGAGATGCTTCTTTCTCAATTCGCCAGGCTCGGTATTGATTGAAGCATGTAAGAGCCACCTGTCTAAAAGGGAGGAACATTCGACATTCATTACGAAAGATTTTCCTGTTTCGCCATTTCCACAATATAAAGCATATAATCGAAAACACTACATTGCCTTTGCCTCTTATAAGAAAACTTTTTGATTGTGAGATATGAGTAGTAAACCAGTCCCACATACTCTTACCAAAGAAAGAAGCTTGATCATGCACAGGCAAGACTCTATGCCAGATTCTTTTTGCAATAGGACAATCACGTAGGATATGGATTGTAGAGTCAGTGTTACCACAAAAGTGACATGAATCGTCTGATGATAAGCCCATCCCAACACATCTGGAATTAGTCATGAGCTTGTCGTGACTTACCTTCTATAGAAAAAATTTTATCCTTTCCTATACAAGTAAACGCCAGACACTTTTAAAGACGTTCACCAGACCCACCCACTTGGGGTAATGAGTTTGTTCTGTCCAGATAGCAATGCATATGCCGACTTCACACTATAAGTACCACTGGGCTCAAATTTCAGTGTATGAATTCGTCCTCTGCATTCAGATCAACAGTGAATCCATATAACAAATTCAAAACATCAGAGGAAAGGAAATGCTCAAATTTATCCCAAAGCCATCCATTAACATCAGACCAGTAATCGACAATCAAGTTTTCCAACATATAGTCAAGGACTTCACTAAGAGCACGAGACAGAAGGTCCTGATTATCAATCCAACAATCCAACCAGAATTTAATACACTTACCATTACTTACCGTCCAACTGAAACCATCCTGAACCAAAATTGCGCATTTCTGCACATTCTTCCAATTGACAAAATATCGGTCAATGTTAGGGTTAGGATATTTAAGTAATAGAATATTTTTACAGAAGCTTTGATATTTTCTAGCTAAATTCCACACAAATTTTCCAAAGCAAGCAATGTTCATTAGTCTCGTTTTCCTAATTCTCAACCCCCAACTCTCTTTGGGTTTACAAAGGGCATCCCAACCAATATCATGAAGTTCCCTCGTCGGGACCCCATATGAAGTCTCGACACAGTTTGTCGATCTTATCACAGATATTCACAGGTAGAATCTGGCACTACATTACATAAATAGGAATTGAGGTTATACAGCTCTTAACTAGGTAGAGGCGACCTGCCATAGAGAGAGCTTTGTGTTTCCATCCAGCCAATCTCTCCCTGATTTTGGATTAATGGTGGCCACGGGTCCGGTTCCACCGGTTCCGGTTCCGGAAAATGTGTATTCGTATTCGGAACCGGTCCGGGCGGTTCCGGTTCCGATTCCGGTTCTGAAATCTGGATTCGCTTCGGATTCGGTCAAAAATCCGGTTCCGGTCGGTTCCGGCCGGTTCCGGTTCCGGTTCTGATCGGTTCCGGTTCTGATCGGTTCCGGAGCGGTTCCGGAAAGATTCGATTGGCTCCAGTTGCTTCGTTTTAGCTCCGATTTGAGATCCGTTTGAGCGCACACGTTGCTCTTTTCATCCACTTTACTCCTAGATAGGTTATTCTTCAAGTTTATAATCTTAAATGTGTAAGAAACAAAGACTTAGGAATTTTTATTTAATTTACAAAAAATAAGGAACAAAGAGAATTTCATTATATGATTCACTGCCTCATTAAAACCTTATTAGGTAAAAACCTATTGGGAAAACCCTAATAAGGAAAAAGAGTACAGCTACTAAGAGGTTACATGATTTCAATTTGCACGTCTTAAAAAAAAGATTACATGGAAAGAAAGTAATACTAAATTACTAATACATTCTAAAATATTACAAGATAGAAGTCCTAAGTGGTGTTATCCCCATTCATCTCATACCAATCATCATGTTGGCCTTCATATTGCAATGCGCGTGCTTGGGATCTAACGACTACTTTCTTCAGAGGAGCGCGCGCCCGAGACCCAAAACGACGTCGTTTTGGCCTGATTACAATGGTAACTTCAACCGGTTCCGGGGCGGTTCTGGTTCCGGTTCCACCGGTTGCAGTTCCGGTTCCGGTTCTCGGTTCCGAATCCGACGACGGTTCCAGGCGGTTCCAAGCGGTTCCAGGCGGTTCCGGGCCCGGTTCGGGCCCGAATCTCAAAACATGTATTCGTATTCGGAACCGGCTGAGGCGGTTCGGTTCCGGTTCCCACCGGTTCCCGGCCGGTTCCGGTTCCAATCGGTTCCGGGTAGAACCGCCGGTTCCGGGTAGAACCGGACCCGATGGCCACCATTATTTTGGATACAAGAGCATCATGGTTGAAATTGCTTCTTTTATCATGTTTCAAATAGACTCCCAGATATTTTCCAAAATTACTAGTAACAGACATTCCTGAATCTAAACTAATTATCCTAGCCCTCTCAAGACTCATGTTTCTTGACAATAAAATGGAGGATTTATCCAGGCTAACATTTTGTCCAGACGCAACACAAAACTCAAACACGCAATCGCACATAATCTTAACTTGCTTAGGAGTAGCCACACCAAAAAGAACAAGGTCGTCCGCAAAAAAATAGTGCGATATTGAAATACCTCTTTTACCTAGGGATATATGTTTCCAGGCCCTTCTACTAACACTATTATTTATAATTTGGGAGAAGCGTTCCATGCAGAGAACAAATATAAATGGGGAGAGTGGATCCCCTTGCCTTATCCCTCTCCCAGCAGAGAAAGAATCAGAAAGAGATCCAAACCAAGAAATATGAAACGAGACAGAGGTTATACAACTCATAATTAAAGTACGAAGATTCTCAGGAATCCCTATACAGTTTAACGTATCATTGATAAAGGACCATGATAGCTTGTCATATGCCTTTGCTAGATCAATCTTCATGGCTAGACATCCCTCCTTAGCCCTAGCCTTCTACATAAAATGGACTACTTCCTGGACTAGAATTATATTTTCAGTAATGTTCCTTCATGGAACAAAGCTGCTTTGGCACTTAGAAACCCAAGTTGGCATATAAGACTTCAGCCTATTAGTTATAGTCTTAACAAGGATTTTGTATTGCACCTGACAAAGGGAAATGGGCCGGAACTGAGACACGGATGTGGGATGCTCAATCTTTGGTATTTAGAGTGATAATTGTCCGGTTAAGCTTAGAATCCATTGACCTATTTCTAAAACACTCCTGAACAAAACCAAGAACACTCGGCTCCACTAAGCTCCAAAATTTCTGAAAAAAACCAGCGGGAAATCCATCTATACCTGGTGCTTTATAAGCACCCATACTCTTAACGGCTTTCCTAACCTCTTCTGGTTCTACAGGTCTGGATAAACAATCGATACCATCCTGATCAAGAGGCTAGAAATCATGATCTAGTTTGTACATTGGCTCATCCTGATCACCGCTAAATAGATTTTGAAAATAATTAACGAACATCAATTTGAGATTCTTGTCATCAGAGATCCACACACCACTAGAATCCATAAGCTGGGTAATACGGTTATGTTGCCTCCTGATTCTAGTTCTCGTGTGAAAATATCTGGTGTTTCCATCCCCCATACGTACCCACAGATCCCAAGGTTTTTGCTTCCATAAACTTTCCTCCCTTTGAAGCCATATATACAATTCTTTTGACACTTTGCGCTCAAGGCCAACTAAGTGTTCCCCCTTCCCCCGAGTTTATAGCTTTTTGAATACCTTTGATACTCATAACTAAACTCTTTTTATTTCTAATTATGTGGCCAAATACATTCCTATTCCATGCATCTAAATGATCACTAAGGGATATAAGTGAGTCACTCAGAGAAGCATCATTTCTCCATTTATATCTCACAGTTTTTGAGAAATCAGGATGAGTGCACCAGGCAGCTAGATACTTAAAGGGTTTAAGGGTAGAGTAAAGGCAATAATTTGGTTGGAGAATCAGGGAAAGGGGACTGTGATCCGAAGCAAATTTGGGGAGAACATTATAGGTAGCTTCTAGGAAGAGGCTATACCACTCTACAAAACTATAAATCTATCTAGACGAGCACTAACCCTACCATTAGACCAGGTATAGTGATTTTTGACAGAACGAATTTCAAGCAAACCCCTCCCATGAAACCAAGCCAGGAAATTCCTATTGATACCATTGTTTTTTTCAGAATAGTGGCTTATATCAGTGAGTGATAGAGTTGCATTAAAGTCTCCTCCTACTAGCCAAGCAACATTATGCAATGGTTGAAACTGATTCATTTCATCCCAAAGTAAATTGCAGATATTATCAGTAGGTCGGGCATACACAGCGGAAAATAGGAAAAACAGACTCCCATCCCTAACCTCACAGTGAATACATTGAGGATTACTTACTTCCCAAATTTTAATCTGGATATGATATCTCCAAAGGAGCCATAGCCCCCCGCTAAACCCGGACACTTCAACGCGATAAACACTCTCAAAGCCGAGCTTTGCACAAAATTCAGCAACACTACCACTAATTCATGGTTCTATGATAACAAATATATCAGGATTATCAGTACGAACTAACTCTTTAAATGCCCTATGAAAACTGGGCTTCAAAGCACCTTGAACGTTCCACACAATGATCTTATTAAGCATAAATAAAGATAGTTTTATGTGGATGAAGCTACGTACCTCCACCTCCAGTTGAGGCTTCAGTAGGAATTTGCAGATCATCATCCCGAGATAGCCTCGAATTCGAGGACTGAAGCTGATTTCATCTGGGCTGGGGGCTAGGATCCAAATTTCTTTGGGCAAGGATCTCCGAATTAGGGTTTTGTCGGAGAAGTGTAATCTGACGCGAGTCTTCGCTGGTCTGATCTTGGCGCGTCACCGGGATATTTGTAGCACCATCTACTCCCAACTTCATCCTTTCTTGTGATTGTCGACCACCAGAGATGGTTGCTCCCTCCTCGGCCATGACTCTGAATCTTGACTCGCTTTTTCCCCCATGCAGATTCGCGTTTGCCTCTTCAAATCTGAGGTTTTAGGATTTCCTAACTGTGTTTTTACGCTTAGGGACCATCCAGTTCCCATAGTCGTCCATAACATGATTCAGTTGCTTAATACTGCGTTTCTTGACCATTTTAACCCTGGATTCCTGAACAATTTCGTCCTCACTTTCCTGGAACGGACACAAATCCTCCTTATGTCTGTAACATCCGCATTTGAAACAAACCATATGGAGCTCCTCATATTCAATCTTCATGACCCGTCGACGGAATTATATTTAGCAAGAAGCGGTTTAGTCAGATCTACCTCAATTACTACCCTAGCAAGATGCGACTTCCCGAACAAAGAAGAGGATAGGTCAACCTTTTTCACTTTTCCAACTCTCGATCCAACCAGAGAAAGAAATTCCTCATTGTAGTACTCGCTTGGCAAATTCGGGAATCTAACTAGCACTTCGAGAGAGGAGAGGGCCTCCGTAGCAGGGTCAAAATTTGGTTGCCATCTTCGAATGGACAGATAGTGGTCCATTATGGGCCATGGACCCTCTGTCAAGACAAGATCCTCTTTGATACTGAACGTGACTTTGAAAAAACCATTTGAGAGGTCATCCAAAGAGAATTATCCATGGAGTTTCCACCTAGCCTTGAGGAGTAAAGTATAGCTCTTGTTCCCCTGCAGGTTTACTGCAACCTTTGCCAATTCCCTCTAGAGTTTGGGAGGATATTTCTATGGATTTTATCACTAAACTTCCTAAAATCCAAGGATATGAGGTAATCTTTGTGGTTGTGGATAGATTAACCAAGTATTCTCATTTTATTCCCCTCAAACACCCATTTACAGCCTCTGATGTGGCTTCTGTTTTTATTAAAGAGGTGGCGAAACTACATGGTATCCTAAATCAATAGTGTTGGATAGGGACCCCATTTTTATTAGTTTGTTTTAGAAGGAATTATTCAAGGTTGTGGGTACCAAGTTGTGCCTTAGTACTGCATATCATCCGCAATCGGATAGTCAAACTGAGGTGATTAATCGATGTTTGAAAGATTATCTACGTTGTTTTTGTTTACAAAAGCCTGAGCGGTGGCTAAAGGCTTTGCCATGGGCTGAATATTGGTACAATACGTCATTTCGACCTCAGGATTAAGAATGTGCATTGGGAGATTCTTCCCGAGAAGTTTGATAATTAGCGCGTTTCTCCAGTCATTAAGAATGTGCATTGGGAGATTCTTCCCGAGAAGTTTGACAATTAGCGCGTTCCTCCAGGGAGCTCAAAATTTCACTTTTTGCTCCTTTGTTAAGTTAATGGAAGGGCACTGCGGGTCCTCTTCAGCCATTAGTTCATCCTCATCATCAGAGACATCATCAAAGACATCATCAATCATCTCGTTCGTGTCATAAACTCGTGCATCCATAAGGACACCCATCGTTGCTTACTTGAAGTTCATGCCCGAATTATCACCCGTCACTTGGGTCTGGCTTTCCGAATCTTTACTGAGACTGCCAGCAATACGCTGCTTCTTTGCTAATTGGAGAGGACCTTCTACCATCTCCATCATCAGACTAACTTCCAGATAGGGCCGACACTACACGAAACAAATTAACGAAAAAACATATACAGGAAAAAATTAAGAAGGCAGATAAGGGAGAAATTAGGCAGACACGAGGTGTGTCTCCCGAAACTCGAACCAGCCAACTCTATGAAAGAATAGGACGGGGAAGGATCAAGAATTTCCACTTCTTTATTATACGGTCTTTAGTTGCAAGCTTCCTCTTACAAGTCATCCATTACACAAAAGGATTTTCTACGCTGTTTTAATTAGGGCATATGATCTTGTAAGTGTCATCAACCTTAATAATCTCATACTCTCTCTACAAGTTTTTCACTTAGTCCATGACACCAGCATAAAAAACTTGATATTTGACTTTAATAAGGGTGTGCGCATTAAACGTCTATAGAAAGTTGAACTTTGCAAGTGTTAGGTCAGCCTAACCCGTTTTTTCGGGTTTGATTCTTTGTCTAGGCCCACCCGGAACTCTTTTTGGCCTCGACCCCATCAGAAGTTGTGTCGATCAGCTCTAGCTGGAAGTACAGTCAACCCATCTGGACTCGAGCAAAATAAGAATGACTGACTTGCTTGAAACAATGGCCAGTTTGTAAAACATTTCGAGCAGCTCAACTATGATGCTACTCTCCTGATTAACGGAACTAAAGCACACTTTTAGTCACAAGCTCAGTAGCAGACAAATGCCAACTATCCTAATTAGTGTAGTTCCCTTATCCAGACCTTGAGCACAAGGTTGTTTTTGGAGGAGATAATGTTTTTGGAGGAGATAATGACGAGTCTTAGTTAAATAGGGTATGATTGTAATTGTCTATCCCATTAGTTAGTCCTTGGGCTATAGAGATGAATTAGCCACTATGTAAAGTATCCCAAGATTAGATTTCACGAGAAACTCACATAGACTATTAGACCTCTTAGGAGGATTAGAGAGAGAGTTCATAGATTGTGTTTATAAACCTTGAGGACAAGGTTGTTTTTATGAGGGAGTATGATGAATCTTAGTTAGTTAGGGGTATGAATGTAAGAGCCTATCTTAGTTAGTTAGGATAGACAATTACAATTAGCCTCCTGCACAGAATCAACGAAGGGTCCATGATTGAAGTTTTAAGTAGTATGCAGAGGATACAAGAGAGTTTAAGGATGAAAGATAAGAGTACTTGAAACAGGACGGAGTATTTGATAACAAAGAGGAAAGGTATTTCTTTCTTGTATTTCTTTCTTAAAGGCATCAATATTACTACCAGATCTTTGTCAACAAACAACCTGCCATGCTCCCTTAGAGGTGTAAAAATAGCACCAACTTGCTGCAGAAAAACTTATCAGAAGAATACTGATGACTTAATAGATTGTTGACAATTTGCGCAACATGTAAATGGTCTAAGAAAAGCAACTAACTGAAAATGTCGACGGCATTGATATATTAGCTAGCTACTGAAGAATAACATATGTAGCACAAATATGGTACGCACGGAGAAGCACACGAAATGATTACACTTTTTAGTACATCTTTTATCAGCTAGAAAATGGGAGGATGCACTTTCGTTGAATTAAAAAAACAACCTCCGTCATCTATCATAACGAAGGACTCTGAAGCAGCATCACTGAAACAACCAAAGCTACTTCATAAGCAAACAGCTATTACATATCACTTTCTATAGGCAACCCATCTAACAAGGGGCAGTTTTCAAGAGCTACAACAGGAAGAAACAAAGACAGAATAGGTGATTCATCCATCTAAAAGATACACCCAACCATGGGTATTGGGGGAGAATTTGTCAGGAAACATTTCGTATCTGGTCTGAGTAGATTACAATTCAATATGTCAAGAGAAGAGGGGAAAGAACTTCCAAGAAGCACAACTCGGCGGAGTACACATGAATCTCATATACAACTTCACGCCGAACCATCCTCTGGCTTGGATTCTGTATTGCCTTTTGGAGTCATGGGGGATGGGGATCCATCCGCACCCATCTCCCCTTTCAACTCATTGATGCTCTGCTCCAGCTCGTCAATACGGGATCCCATCTCATCGAGTAAATATTGGTTAAGGAAACACTGAGTCAGCTTGAGTTGTATGATCTTGAGTTCTGATCTAAAATACATAAAAGCCTATCCAAGGAAATGCAAACAGAATTATTTGGTAGGCCAGATCTGCGACTGTTAAAATTTCTAAATCACATGGATCGTGCTCCAATTATGAGTCTAAGCCAATGCCAGCTTTTATGTAGATCACAATCTCCACAATAATGAAGTAAATACAATGAACACTGAGGAACATCTTGAAGAAAAAACTTCTAAAGGCCCTTCTAAAAGGTTCATTCTGTTTCAGATATCAGCTAGGCAAGTATTCATAATCAGAGTAGCCCCAAGAGAGAGAGATCAGATACAGTTATTTGAATAAGAAATATTAAGTTTTAAAATTTGCTGAAGGCACAAAAGATTATAGAACCAACCAGGCAGGATCGAATCACAGAGTTTACAAGAAGAATTTTTACAAGAGATAAACGAAATGGCTCATAAATATATAAATGTAATGGAAAGGATATTCTTCGTAACGATAGTTTCAGACATTGACTGGAACCTGGATTGCTGCGAAAATAAAGCAGACTCCGTTATTAAGCAACAGGAATGAGGGGAGAACTTTGAACCAGGACCTGCATACCACTCACCATCTGTTGGAGAAGGTTTTGAACCTGAAACAAAGATATTTAGGGGTAATTAGTGTTCAAGAAACATGACAAACATGCAAAGAATTAGGAAGCAACAACCCTTTGTCAGCAGATAGTAAAGAGCTATAATACCACAAGTAACAATCTCAATTTCTCCTCCCACATAACAAGACTATTTCACTGACTTCCGCAGCACAAAATCATTTGTCTCAATGGATACAGGTAATTAAAAAAGGTAAAATTTCTTGATCACCACAGCTTAGTCATTCAAAGCCGCTGTCAGTGGGATAGAAGAAAAACAAATGGGCATACGGCATCACTAGCACTCATTGTAGAGATAATAAGCAACTTACAAAAGCAGTCATATCAGCTGCACTCTGCTTAGGATCTCCTGAATCATGCCCATCCTGAATAATAAGTTGGTGCAAAAGGACCATTTTAAAGTAGGAACATAAGTGTTATCACCATGGAATCAAAGAAAGCTGAACCTCTAGCAAATAGAATATATCAATGCTTCCTCAAAAGGAATTACAATCATCATATGCAATGATTAATAAGTGAACCATATGTACTGCAGAGGTTTCTCAATCACTTACCTAATAACCATTTAAGACTCTAGAATTAGAAAACAATAAGTAATTGCTCAAAGTAAGCCTGAGTGGATCACTCGGCGTTAAATGCCACACCCACGCCTATCATTATACAGCAAATATACAATCCCATAGACAGGGTTTCTAAAGCCTTAAAGCACTGTCAAATTCTTCTTTTCTCAAAAACAATAATAATGGAACTTGGGCAGAAACCAATACCATAAACTATTTAAATTATAGGGCTGTTGTCCAAGAATTTTGGCAAAATTGCCCATAACTTATATTTTAGAAAGAAAATAATTGATTGACAATTGTGCAAGGATAAGGAAAAGTATGTGCTGTAAATGATGGACATGACCCCCCGTAAATGACAGATATGAACCCAGGGTCCTAGAGCAGAACTTGCAGCAGACGGTTCTGTACAATGGGAATGATAATTTCACATTAGCACTAGTACAGAGTGAACGGTATCAAATAACGAAGGACAGGCAAAAACAATCACAAACTTCTTTTGGGGCGCTACCCTGATTTTCATTTCGTTTTACCTTCCTTTAGTCTGGAATACCTAGATTGTATAAGCTCACCACTTACGTGAAATGAAAAAAAAGAGGATTTTTATCATAAGTCCTAACATTATACCAAAATATTATAGTGGCTACACACTTGTAACACGCAAAAAGCATAATTCATAAACATGTTGCATTAAGCAGCAGTATGTCCCACGAATGGGAGAAAAATGGTTCAAAAGAACAGACTAGCTCACAGCATTTTCTTGGTAGTTTCAACAGACTGCTCTTTGACTTGCGGATAAAGATAGACGCTTCCTGAGCACCTAAAGTCTTAAAAATCCATTTTCCATGGACTTAAAAGAACATCCAGCTTTGAACCATGATTCAACAGAATAGGCTGAATAGCATTATTTCATTCCCATGCAACAATGTAACTGTCTCTAGTGTTAGAAAGTGCAACCAATCATGTAATTAGTCACAAGCACTGCAATCGTAACTACGGTACCCACAGACAGTCACTCAGACTTCCAATGCCAAGGATTCTTTTATCACTAGGAACCTCAAAAGTAGCATTGCCACGCAGTTACATGACTCATCATACTTGACCAAAATCCTAGATCAGGCATAACTGCAGGATGCTCATTCAACAGCCAAGCCAGGAGTCGGCAGCCATGGTTATTTCCGTAAAGTACCCAGCTATATAATTTCATGTTAGTCGGGGTCAAACGCACAGCTACGAACACCCTGAGCTCTAAATACGGTACTAACGCTTCCGGATGATAAAATTAGTCAAGATGATAGACCAGATATCAGCACTGAGAAATCAGATCGTAATGAGAATTTAGGGCAGATATAGCTGAGATCGATATGCTACCATCTAAATGCAGAAAAGCATAATACATAATAAACCCTAATCGAACATGGAAATGACGATGAGATACAGCTATAAACCGGTACCATTTTGAATTGGCCGACTTTTCTGAAATCTGTCGTTCGCTAGCTTTCCTACTTTTCGTGTCCCCTTCTTTGTATGTGACTGCGGAGCGGCGACGAGCGAGGTGGATAAAAGAAGCGCGCTGTGATACTTTCGTGTTTTCCGGAAAGTTACATGGACCTGTTGTGTTGTCTAATCGTGCTACAAAATACTAAGACACACATTTCGGTTGCGGAAAACAATTTTCATTCAAAATTACCTTTTTTTTAAATTTTATCAGGGATATCCTTAAAATCTTTTAGGGAAAATTCACGAGATACCCCTGTTTTCTTTCGTAATTCACAATATACCCCTGTGATTTTAGTAATTCAACTTTAAACATGCTTAAATGTTGTCCAAAATTGATGAAACTTTACATGGACGATGCTAAAGTGTTATATTTTGGTCCAATATCAAATTTGAAGTTTTTTAAACTCACATGTGACCTGTGAGATCCAATGAATATGTGACTGTTCATTGGGTCCCACAGGTCACATGTGAGCTTAAAAAACTTCAAAATTGATATTAGACCATAATATAACACTTTAGCATCGTCCATGTAAAGTTTCATCAATTTTGGACAACATTTAAACATGTTTAAAGTTAAATTACTAAAATCACAGGGGTATATTGTGAATTACGAAAGAAAACAGGGGTATCTCGTGAATTTTCCCAATCTTTTAAAATGCATAAAATGCCCTCTTTTTTGTAACATTCGTCAATTTTATTGTTAACTCCATCTGAAAAATGATATTTTTGTCTCTACATTTTCTTTTAAAATTCACGATATACCCTTAATAACTTTCCCAATTCACAATATGCCCCTTTTAAAAAAAAACATTCACAAGATACCACTAAAAGGTTTCAAAATACCCATAATCATGAAATAACCTTGTTTTATATTATCGTCACTGACTCGACAGTTTTTTAAGGTTTGTGGTCATAAACCCGGCACTACAAACCCTAAAAATGTTTTCTACGTTTTTAGCTTTCTTATGGTGGTTTTTAGGATGAGTGGTGTAGGGTCATCTTTTTGGAAGTCGTTCTATACTTTATACTCCCTCCGTTCAATAATATCTGTCGTTTTAGAAATTTGCACACTTATTAAGAAAAGTAGAAAAAAGACGCATGTATCCCTACTTTTTACTTTTCTATCTAAATAATGTTTATTTTTGTGTTGAATAGTAGGGTTAGAAATGGAAAAAAGTATATTAAAAAGCTAGAATGACAGATATTATTGAACAAGAATCTCACCCTAAAACGACAGATATTAATTAACGGAGGGAGTATGAATTGAATCTCTTTTTCGTAAAAGATAGTCATTTTTTTTTCAAAAGTGAAGCTTTGGTTTAAGGAAAGTGAATCATCAAGTGTTGAAAATTGAATCATTGGATCCTATAAAGTGAGTCATTTGTTGAGAAAAAGTGATTATTAACGTTTACTAGAAAACCTTACTTTATCAACCAACATTATCATTAACGCGGTTTATAACCAAATCCATATTACTACATGGAGAAAATAACAGAGATTGAATTAACTAATACAAATTTGAGACAAATCATTCTGTATAACTGAACATTGAACAGTGTGAATCTTTCATTCTATAAAAGTGCATCTTCAACATCAACAATATGAACCTTTTCATGTACTCTGTGTAATATTATGTTATCAGCAAAATGAATCTAAAATGTTTACACAAAATTATCTGCTCTTTAAATCTGGCGTTATTCTAGTGAGTGTTCCACCTTCATTGATTGGATGCGCATATGAGACTCCATCAGATTGCGCTTCTTCATCAACATGCATCATTGATTTAATTGAACTTTTTCTTTTTGGAAATGTTCTTACCGCATTTTTGTTTCTCCTTTTGCTTGCATTGTATATCTTATATGTTGTGTTTTTCATCCTTTTGATTTTTCTTCCTTTTGTTTTGGAACCTTGCGGATCTAGCACTATTTCCTTGCTTGATTGGTACTTGAATCACCATTATGAACATTTGGTGTAGATACCAATGTTTCCACTTCTTCTTGCAATTTTGTGACTACATTCTCACATAAACCTCTTGTCTCCATGGTTTCTTCATTGGCAGCAAGAATGTACTCAAATTTTCTGCACATCATCACTCTCCATTTTTTTGTTACATTTGATTTTAAATTACATCCATCTTCTATTTGATTCTTCTCCCTTGATGCTTTATTTTTCCATTTATCAACCACATATTGTCCTTGCAGCTCTTGCACACACCTCGAGTGTAGTATATGCATGCAGTGTGAGCAAAGAATGCCTACCTCAATAATCATTTTGCATGTGCAGTAAACACTTTAATCCACTTTCTTCAATGTCACCATATGCTTTATTTCTTCACTCTTAGTTTGTCACACAGTATAAACCTCATTTTCTTGATCTTCATTGTATATTTCTTGTTGCAATCCTAAAAATTTTCAAAAACTCATCTTAAAAGATTTTGTAAGCTTCGTGTGTGTATACCTCTCTTGCTTTTGAAAGAAGTTTGACATTTGGGGCTATCATGTCTGGCTTGCTGTTAGAGCACCTCCGATCATCATATTCTTTAATTTCTCACCATTATGAAATCACATTACAAAAAGTTTTGTAGAACTTAGTAAGTGTTGAGGTCTTCTTCATCTTCGTATAAATTGAGTGATTTGTACTTTCACTCCTCTGAGAGGACAATGCACCACCAGAAAAAGAATTCCTTGAGAACGTTCTGCACCATTTCTCACGAGTTTGATACAACTTGTTAAGCCATGAATTATTTGCACATTCATACTCTTAATATTATCCTGCATTTTTTAAAGATCGAGTTGTTATTATGACTTACATTAACATTACAATAACTATATAAATCATACTAGTCTACTATTATCAAACAATTCTTATAGCAGTAAATTTAATTTTATAGCAGACAATAATTCACTTTTATAACACTAACGATTCACTTTAAGTATATACTAGATTCACTTTTAACTAACACATCACAATTCAATGATACTACATAATCTGAAACAAAATTTAATAGCAGATAATAATTCACGTTTATAACACTTATGATTCACTTTAGGTACACATAGGGTTCACTATTGCACTAACACATTACAATTCTTATGAAACAAGATAATCTGAAACTTTAATTTTATAGCAGACAATAACTCATTTTTATAACACTATTCACTTTCAGCAAAAAAAAGGATTCACGTTTCACTAATACATCAGAATTCATATGAAACTATAACTTTATAGCAGACAATAATACACTTTTATAACACGGTTGATTCACTTTTAGTACATATAAGATTCACTGTTGCATTAACACATCAAAATCTATTAGAAAATTTATAATCTAAAACAACATTTGTAGCACAATAAATCACTTTCATGACACTTCCGATTCATTTTAAGTTCACATTAGATTCACTTTTTACAATGACATGACAATCTATTAGAAACTTCATAATCTAAAACAACATTTTAAGAGTTTGTTTCCTTACCTCGACCACACATGGTTGAACTCAGCTACTGTTTCACAGTACTTCAAAATGTACTGAAACTTGTTGTTGAACCCTTCTCTTTGATTTATCAGGTGACCAATATGTTTTTTGGCAGGCAAATTCTTGCCTACAAGTGAATGTAGCTAGGATAACTACAAGTGAGGTATTTTAGTCAAATAAAAATAAAAGAAATTGATGCGAGAGGGGAGCGCGTAAGATACCGACGCTTTGTACTTCAATTTTTTCTTTTTCTTTTTTTTTTTGAATTTTATTTTTTTTCTTTTTTATCACAAAAATTTTAAATTGTTGTAACTTTTAATATATAAGTCCAAAATGAAAAAAAAAGTATATCATTGTTCACCTAAATTCAAGCTCTTCAAAACAAGACCAGACATGGATATATTTTGACAACTTTAAAAAAAAATTAACGATGATATTTTAATGTGAGGATGTATGTACATATTTTAATGTGAGAATGTACATGTTTTAATGTGACGATGTACATGTTCAAATGTGAGAATGTACATGTTCTTTAATGAACATGTGTACATGTTTGTATGGCCATCTGTACATGTTTGTATGACCGTATGTACAAGTGTTCTTCCTTATATGTACAGGTTTTAATCTAAGGATGTACATATTTAATGATTCGTACAGGTTTATATGACTATCTATATGTTTTTAATGCGAGGATGTACATGTTTTTACGTGAGGATGTACATGTTTTAGTGAACATTTGTACAGGTTTGCATGACCATTTGTACAAGTTTTTTTTACGTTCTGTGCTCCATACATGTAAAAATAATTTTTTTTAAAAAAAAGTTGTCAAAATATATCCATGACTGGTCTTGTTTTGACGAGCTTGAATTTAGGTGAATAATGATATAATTTTTTTTATTTTAGACTTATATATTAAAAGTTACAACAATTTAAAAATTTTATGATAAAAAAGGAAAAAAATTAAAACAAAAACAAATGGGCGCCGGGACGCTTAGAAAAAGAAAGAAACAAAGAAACAAAGCGCGCAGGGATATAGCCATCTTTGGCTACATCCACCTGCAGCCAAGACACGCCCTTTTTGGCATTCTCTATGACATGCCATACACACAATATATGCTTTGAATTTGTAAATATCTTGGAGATTGTGTGATCCATAAAAGCACATTGGTGTGTCATGATTGTCTGTGGTTGAATCAAATCCATTGACATTATAAATGTACCAAATAACCATAAAAATGATTCAATCTTTTCGTTCAAGAGGAAGCCACATCCAAACATAACATTTTTTCCATGACAATTCATTCCAACAAATGGTCCACATATCATATCGTATTTATTTGTACGATATGTAGTGTCATGGACTAGAAGATCTCCCCATAACATGTAATCTTCTTTCATTATACCATCCCTTCATAAAAAGCTGCACAATCTTCCATCTTCATTTAACTAGAAATCATAGTGAAAATCCTTTTCCTTCTCTCTTCTTGACTTAACAGTTTCCAACATGTAGTTCGAATCACTTCCCACAAATGTAGACTGCATTGCGTCATAGAGATTTTTATTTAAGAACCCTATATTTGAAGTCCCACCAGATTCTGTATCTTAGGAATTTGTATGAATCAGCAACCGATATTCCACCTTTTTCATGTTTGATACATGTTCAATTGTATCAGTTGGTAGCCTTTTATGTGATTTGAAATACTTCACTCACTTGGAGCACAAAATGGATGAGAATGTTCCATTTTGTGACTTGTAACAGTCCATTTACTGTTTTGAGCCTCAACATTGAAACTTATCATTGTCTTACATCCTGTTCTTGAATCGGTTTTTAAGAACAATCTGTTTTGTGCTTAGCTTAAGTCTTTGTTTCCAGCTTGGCAGTAAACATATGTTCTTAAGCTAATACTACTATCTGCTCTTTTTTTTCTTTTCTTTGCAGCGTATACCAAAACCCTTTTGGTATGCATAACTATTGTACAGTTGATATGTTTCTTCTTCTGAAATACCCCGAACTTAATTATGGTGATTAAACGATTCTAATATGGTATTTGAGGGCCTAATAGTGCCTAAAGAATTTTGGTAAATAAAATAAAGGCAAAAGAAAAGAGAAAACGGTTAAAAAGCATAAAACGCAAAAATGAGCGTTACGTGACCATAGGAGGAATACGGCCTTGGCTAGGGTCCTAGATGGATTCCTAAGGCTTAGTTAGGCCTAATTGATATACGGGAACAATTTCCAAAGAAAACGGATCCATAAAATGGATTAAAAACGCTAATAAAGCTTTAGAACACGTTTTTCAAGAAAACCTGAAAACGTGACTTTGAGTGGTCAAATGAACCCGTAAAAATTATAGTCAACCAAATAACTATAATTAAACATTAATGGAAGCTTAAGAACCATTAAAATTAATGAAACAAGAAACATCCAGAAAACGGGCCCGGTTAGTGAATAGTGCTAAAACTAGGTAATTAAAGAGCGTTATTATGAAAAGACGAAACCGCCCTCTCGGGATTAATGTAGGGGGGCCGGTTTTTATTGAGGGTCAACACTCCCTCTCTTGCAATGTTGACTCTCCTAATATCCACTAGAAGACAAAACAAATAAAGTAAAAAGCAAATAAAGTAAACAAGTACAAAAGCTACCTTTATTTTCCCTCTCTCACATTTCCCTCTTGTCTCTCATGTACTCCCTCCCCCACCAGACCTCTTCTCCTTCCTCCTTCTCTGCATTGGCGTTTTTTGAAGCTCAAGAATGGCTCTCATGGCTTTCTCACTTTCTCCTCATGCCTAAGCTCCATTAAAGCTCCAAATCAAAAATAAATTACATATTTGAACTCCCCTCACCAAGCTCTACATTCCCCTCTTTTCAAAATTCCAAAATGGTGAAGTTCATCTCCATGGGTATAGCCCATTTGAAGAAAAAGTTGGAGCTTCTTAAAGCTTGGAGTCTCCCCTTTCATTTAAGGTAAAAAGTTTCAAGAGAAAACTCATTTTCTCCATCCTTTACCTTGGCTGATTTTTACCCCTCTTAATACCTTGTTTCTTTCTTGTTGAGCATCCATTCAAACCTCCAGTGCTGGATTGGAGCTCCTCCTTTGATTCATGGCAAAAACCCATTTTCTAGGGTTTCTAAGGTAATGACCAATCTTAGTGCCTTAAGCATTTTAATTAATGAGTTTAGTGTTTTTACTTAGACTCATTTCCTTATTTGATTGTTGGGTTGGAATTGGGCAACTACATTGCCCTTGGCCGATTTTAAGTCAAGAGAAGTGGAGGAGAGGAAGAAGAGAATTGAAAAGGAACTTGAAGATTAAGGTAAAAAGCTTACCTCAATGCTTATTTTGATTGCCTTAGAATTTGGGATGGGTTAAGTTAAATGATGAACCCAAAATATGCGAGACAATGTGCTTGGTTGATATTAGAGAGAATTGTGAACTTGTGATGGTTTAAGGGCCTAAGTGCCATGCAATTTGAGATTGTGTTTATATTGTTGATTGAGGAGATTTTGATTGAGTCTATGTGCTGGTAGGACCCTTTTTGGGTGTGGCTAGTTTGAGATGATTTAGGTGAGAATTGATGAATTTGGGTATGCTAGACTTGTGGGGAAACTATGACAAAATTTTAGTAGAAAATAAGTGTTGTAATTGACCTTGAAAATTGGAGAACCTAGGTGTTCATTGGGTTGAGTTGAGTTGATTAATCACCATGAAATGGTAGTTGGATGAGGGATATGTGAGTGTGCAAAAATATGTAGCGAAAGAGGGTGGTAGTGCATTTGATTCCTTGAAAAAGGCTTAGTGTGCATAACCTTGGAAATTGAGGATGGACTTGGGTATAGCTAATGCAAATGTCTAGGATGAATTGGGAATGGTCAAAATGGGTGAGAACAAGAGGTAAACCACCAAGAGGAAGTTAGAAATGCACAAGTGTGCAAAATGCAAAAATGTAGGAATTGAACAAGAATTGGGGTGAGGATTTGACCAATGATTTAAGGAGTTCTTAAGAGTGTTTTAGGGTGTTTAAACATGTAGAAAACATGTGGAAAGATTATGGAAAGATTAGGTGTGAATTAGGGGTTGATTTGGAGGTGAAAAATTTAAGGAGTGGTAGTTTATAGCAGGGTCCGGGACCTAGGTTAGGAACAAGGTCCCGGACCGCATCAAAAAAAAGCCCCGAGAGTGAAAATTGTAGTGGTCCGGGACTTAAGTCCAGGACCAAGTCCCAGACCAGGTGTAAAATCAAGCTGAGAGTTAAGTTAAGTATTAGTCCGGGACTTTGGGTCGGACCAAGTCCCGGACCACCCCCAGAATGTAACCAAAAGTGGTTTTAAGGCTTCTAATGATGAGGAATTGATTGGTAATGGTTTTAGATGATGTTTAGGACTTGTTTGGTGATATGTAACATGTCCTTAGAAGGATAAACAAGTGCTAGAAGTGATAGAGAAGGGAGAACTTAAATTAACAAGAGTAAAACCGAGATAACGGGATAACGGGGTAAGTACGGGAGTAGTAGTTATTTACATACCGTAAATGCCTTCATGTTAATAAGAACATTTGGAATGTTATCAGTGGATCAAGTGTGAACCAAGGAATGTAAGGTGACGTGGTAAAGTAATCCATGGTGAAAGGTATGATTTTCTCATGCCCTGTATGCTAACCGAGTTACACTGATTTGTGTGATGTGTGTTTGTGTGCCGACTTAATCAAGATAAAAGCATGAAAATGGTTTATTGCTTGTTTGTATGTCTTGATGCATGTTGTGTGTACTAACCACACTTGTATGATTGTGCAGTCTAACTTAGCGTTATAGGCCGACTCGTAGTTGAGTAACGAATGGTTAGTGACTCGTAGAAGGAGTCGTTTCACAAATAACAAAAATGTGGAAACACACGAAAACTATCGAATCAAGAATAACGATAATGTAAACCGATGAACTCACTAGAACGTGAGAGAGTTGTACGGGATTAGTAAACTCCCGATAACGGTTAGAGAACCGAAATGAACAACCCACAAATTAAACAATAGTGGAGAGAATTAACAAAACCTCTATTTAGAGATTGTTGATAGTTCAAAGACATGAACCCT
The DNA here is from genome assembly GCA_023374045.1 of Limonium bicolor. Taxonomy (NCBI): domain Eukaryota; kingdom Viridiplantae; phylum Streptophyta; class Magnoliopsida; order Caryophyllales; family Plumbaginaceae; genus Limonium; species Limonium bicolor. The sequence continues at coordinate 3,708,148 of CM041779.1, read as the reverse complement.
TGAGAAGAGTAAAAGAATGATAAGGGACCATCAAACTCCCTTAGAAAAATAATAATCAACCTACTGAAATACCCCTAAATTAATTTAAATTAATTTAGGGGATTTCTTTTATTAAACCTTTAATAATATTATTAAGTATTAAATTATTATATGGAATGAGGAATATTAAATTATTATATGGAATTATGAATATTAAATTATTATATGGGGTTGTGAAATTTATTTAGGGGTTTTCCCCTATTTAACCCTAATTATTATACATTATATATATTTATGAATTTAATAATAAGATTTATAAGTCAATAAATCTTGGGAAAATTATTAAACACTCCAAATATTATAAAGATTTTAGGAAGTGTTGGAACATTGTTTTGAAACATAAAAGTCAATATAAAATTCTAGAAACCTTAAAGCTTATTAAGCCTTGCTAGAGTTGACTTTTTGAGAATGGTCAAACCAGGCCATGAAACCTATACCAATAAATAGGTTATGAAAAACCATGAAGATTGATAAAAAGAACGTCAAAAACGGACCATCCTAGCCAAAGTTATGCTGGTTTGAAGTTTAGAGCCAAAATTTCATAAAGTGCCACGTGTCAGCCTCTCGTGCGTCCCAACACTTGGCTGATTTTACCTCCTTGTTTTTCTCCAGCAAACAACCGATCTTGACCTAACTTGTGACGGCTATATCTTCTTCATCCTTCAATATTTTTCAAAGCCGTCTTCTTTATTTCTCTTCTCCTTTGAATCATCTTCACAACCGTAACTCATACAAACCCTAACTCCTTCTACATCAACGGGAAAATCGTTCTCAAGTTGGCACTTTTCACAGTCGTAACCCAGATTTCCAGTTCCCTTCGAATTCAGGTAAATTCGTCTAGCCATAAATCCTTCGTTTCTCAACCAAATTTTGATTTCTTTAGCTCGTTGTGTAGATCTCTAATCCATATACAACTTTCATGTTTATTCCCAAGCCTGATTCGTAACCGTTTGGAAGTTATAGTCGCCCAAAGTCTCTGATTTGTCAGCACATAAAATCACAGAAAAACGACAGGTAAACTCGTAACTTTCGGGTCAATTTCCTTTCTGTATAATGCGAGTTAGATTAGTTCTAGTTATCAATGTGTAGATCTATGTTTCTTCTTTCTAATGAGCCCAAAAACATGGCCTAACTCGATCTAGAACGTAATCTACAGACCTCCAAAGTTCGCTACTCGAACAGGTTGAAGTCGGAACCTTTCCAGAAAAAACGATTTCGAATCGCTTCGATTCGGGCAATTCCGGTGAGTTTCCGATCAAATTGCTCCGATAATGTTGTTGGTAGTGTTGTTTTCGACCTAACCCATGTTTTAGTTGAATCAATTACGTACCATATTAAGGGAATTTGTCGGATTTGTGTTCGAATCGAACTCAGAAACTAATAAGAACCCTAACTCTCGAATCAAACTCGAATCTTGATGAACTCTGCATTAAAATTGGGGAAATCGGTACCAATAGAACCGAAATTGAATTTCGGATCCAATGAAACAAAAATCAATCAATTTGGTTCTGTGAGTTGAGAGAAATCGTCGAATTAGTACTCGGTTTGGAAACAAAGTTCGCTGATGAACTCGATGCACAGGAGCCGTCCGATCTCGGTTTAAGAGATTGGACGGCCGAGATTAAAACATACCAGAATTAGTTTATAAGAGTTTTAATAAATTCCAGTAAATGGTCTTAACTTGTTGGGTTAATTTAAATATCTTCCCGAATGTATTTTGACTTGAAATTTTAACCATAGATTCCTTATTTTATGTAGTTTATTTTGATGTAAATTATTACGGTTTTGGAGTTTTTAAACATAAGTTATGATTTTTACAAGTTACGGGTTTTCTGGAATTATTTGGCTAAATTAAAAAGATATTTTTATGAAATAAAAATTTTATAATATGTCTAAAATGTTATAGTTACTGTATATTAAGTTTGGGAATTTTTGGGCTACGGGAAAAGGTTTTAAAAATTGTGTTTGTGAGTTTTTCATAAGAATAACTTATAATATATAGTTTTTAATGTAATCAAAAATTAAAGTATAGTTGATTAATGAACTTTATAGGTTGGGGAAAATATAATAAGACTAATTAACATTTAATACAGTATGTTTATAAATATTTTGGGTATTAACTTTAAGTGAAGTAAAAATTGTTACATATATTTATATATATATATGAGAGAAATAAATAGAAACTTATACTAAATCAAGGAATTTAACTAAACTACATTTTATTTATTATATATAATATGGAAGCTAATATGTTTAACTAAAACTAAGGGAAATACTTTATTTTATAAACCATAAATCAGTTGTGGATAGGTCTAAAAGATATTAAATATAATTAAATACAATAGAATTTCTTAAAGAATATTCTGGATAAATCTTAATATATATAGATATATATATATATATATTTATATATATATATAAATACAATAAAAATAGATAAAGGAAATAACATTCCTTGTGAGAAATATAATAGGAAGGGTATATATGTATATATATACGATAAATTAATAAATAAAAGGAATAAAATACCTTATAGAAAATGTAATATGAAGGAATTAATGAGTTAAACTAAACCTCTACATGATACTAATAGAAGAATATTATATGAGGTGGTATTAAATTATGGTTATAGGTTGAGTTTTTAGTTATCTTTGAATTTCTAAGATTTATATAAACAGTATTTAAATACACGTATATATTTAGTCAATGACCACAATGTAAATCTATAATTTGGTTAAGAATTTAATAAGTTGAAATTTAGGAATATTTGGAATTAGTTTACATAAAGTGTTACAAAAATGGATCTTAATATATAATTAATAATAAAATTGAATGAAATACTTTTACATTTAAATGTTCTTATTATATAAACAATAATAAAATAAATGAGTTACTTTTACATCTAAATGTGAAGAGGATAAATAAGTCTAGATTTAATTATGTCTTAATATTTATAGTATTGAGTAATAACTTAATATTTTAAGATAAAATCATTAAAAGGGGATTATGTTATAAAACTACATTAAACTATGATTAGGAAATTAATCTAAATAATAATCCTTAAGTTTCTTACAACTAGTTAAGCCATATAAATACATTTAATACCAATATTCAGGATGTGAGGATATAGTTAAGTAATGTATTTAGTAGTTAGAATTTATAAAAAGGTTTGTAAATAGGAATTAGATACTTAAAATCTTTAAACCTTTAATTAGATGAAATTAGGTTACATAAGAGATTATATTGATTTACCTTTTGACACTGGAAGTATTAATGTGTCATTTGAATATAAGGTATGGAGATTGTTCAGAATATATTATCTTATTAAGTAATTGACAATTTCACTTACGAACCAGAATTTAATTCTTTGATAAATTCTACCTCATGCTAAGATATAATGTCCATCCTAAATACAATAAGGGAATTGATTTATTAAGTTATTCTTTTGAAACTTTAGGTTTTGTAAACAATATAAAATGTATTTAAGACTTGAGTTTAACGAAGTTTAATATAAAAGGATTATACATGGTCTATAGAGAGAATGTGTGTAAAAGTAAAACAGTTAGGGAATTAAAATGTAAGTAAGGATACATAAAAAGGGTTATCTTAAAACACCTTATTATATAGGTAATAATTAAGCTAATAATATACTTTGTGGATACTAAGTAAAAGAGTTGGAAGGGTTTGAGTTAATTAAAATATAGTTGTTTCAGGATGAAAGTAATTGAACATCTTAAGACAAGATAATTAAATGGTTATAATATTAAGTCATTCTAAAGTAGAGATAAAATAATTGAGTCTAGTAGTTGTCTCTAAATTCTAAGATCAATGAAGTTGTAATGAAATGCATCTACGACACTATGATTCCGATATACAGGTTGTAGGTCTTAATTAAGTTAAGGGGAAGACTTAATCATAAAGGATTATCTAGTAAATATTGATAAAATACCTAATCATTACCTTATGGAATAATAGTATAGTATTCTAAGATAAACCCATCATTGGTCATAACACGGTGTATGTCCTGAAGTAAGAATAAAAGTATTGAGCTTAAGAATTGTTATTGGAATTCTAAGATTGATTGAATAACGTATAATGCACTTTTGTTATAAAGGTCTTTAATGTGAGAATTATGGTTAGGTATGGGTAAAGTGGATAAGGGTGGAACAATTAACAAGTGTTAATAAAATACATTCCTTGGTCTTACAACCTTGAGTTATACAACATTCTAAGACAAGTCAAAGGTTATTCATAGCATTTAAGTGAGGGCTTAAAAGACAATTGAGATTTAGAAATAATAGTGAGGAGTTTATTTAAGTGTAGCATAGGCTACAAGTGTTTGATGATAGACTACTTTTAATATTCTTCAGAGTATTGTTGATTGTTTGCGCAAGTTGATTAGAACTGCTACAACGTTACCCAGGTACGATTTCTCGTACTCAGCTTGACGTGTTTTGGACTTTATGGAATGTTTTGTACGATCTCTCGTACTCCGATATTTCTGATGTTTGACCTATGAGTCGTTTTCGAGAAACGCTAACTGACTTTAAGAGGAATTTTTTTAAAAAAAGAAATGGTTGTGTGATTAACTCAGCTTGTCTGACTAACTGAGCCTTGTATGTGAAACTCACTTGGGTATTGGTTCCTTCCCTTCGGTTGTTCCACTGGACATTGATTACTTGGGGTTTACGCCTCTGCACTCTGTAGGACTGAGTGTTTTGGTATTGCTCTGGGTAGTTGGTGATCTGGTGGGAATTTGGAAAAAGTCATCTTTGGTATTCTTTCTTTGACTCTGGATATTTGTTTCATCCATGAGTGGGGTCGTTGTTGTGGCGTGCGCGCGTCTTCATCGGTAAACAGTAAAGGGCTGTATATCCCTTGTCCTGAGAGGACGTAGTTAACAGTAAGGGGCTGTATATCCCCTGTCCTTAATGGACGTTCTTGGCGGTGGGGGGCATCTCTCCCAGTTGGTTTCATTCCATTCTTGAGTTGCTGGTTTTGGCTTTCTCTCATTCATTCCTAGTCCTCGTGACTACATGGGTCTTTCTACTCCAACTTGGAAATGGATCTAACATAAGTAATGATTGTTCACTAATTCTTGGTGTGGTGATATTTACTAACTTTACTCTTCTGTTATTTGTCTCCTTTGAAATGTTATGTTTGACTTGGTGTTTTAAAAGGGTGTTTGTTTCGCTATTTTGTTTAAGTGTTGTTTTCAAGTTATTGTTTATTCTCAAGTTATATTAAAGTTTTGTTTTAGAGAATAGTACCAGTTCCATTCCAGGGAACTGACCCGCCCCTTTTGGGGTGGGCTGCTTGGTTTCATCTTGCAGGTACGAATTGATTTACAGGTGGCCACGAAGAGAATGAGCGTTTGGGATGGGACTAGGATTTGTGGAGAGTTAATGTGTTTAATTTCTATTATGTTTGTGTTAAGTTTTTCTCGAGTTCAGACCGTATCTTTTGTAGATTGTAAGTTGTAATTGGTAAGGTTTGGTGCCGGGTGTTTGGAACCCGATGGTCTGTAATCGCCTTAGAGTTTTATTTCCGCTGTATTTATGGTTAATAGGGGCGTTACACCTACAATATGAGGAGCCGACTAATATGAGCAAATGTCCCGAACATAAAAAGTATTCGATAAGTTGGGGAAACCCTTAAATCTGAGAGTACTAGACATTGAGAAAATTCCCTAAACTATTAGATGATATCGAGAGAGATACTTCTAGGCTAATCTTTATGCTTATAATATAACTCCGGGAGAGGAGTATTTGGGAAATTGAGTAGTCCGGTAGAGATACCGACGTTTGAGAATTTGAGGAGCTAAGTGTATAGTTCCGCTTGATAGTCGAACCTTCCCACCATGCTAGACCCGGTGTAGGGTTGTAGCCGGGGAAGTAAGACGAGAATTTGTAAGCCCGGTGGTGAGTCTTGTGTATGACTCTGCCCGGAGGTCATGGGTAATGACTTAAAAGATGTCCCTTTAAGAATTGAGACTGGGTTTTGAGAATTTGATATTGAAACTTGAGAATTTGAGAGTTGAAGTTTGAGAACTTTGAGGATTGAGTTGAGAATTGAGAACGAGAGTTGTAGAACTTGAATTGAGATTGAGAATAAGAGAGCTTGAGTAAGAGTAACCCAAGAGAATGGGTAAGGTAATGAATAAGTGACTAAGGCATAGTGAGGTAGAAACCCTCACGGCCCAAGAGTAAGTTAATACTAAATAACAAACTTGTTGTGTTAGTTGTTGTTGTATTCCTTGTTTGAATGCCTTTGAATGCGAGCATGATTATTGAATTAAAATGAATCTCATGTTCTCGACCAAGTAGTCGGCGTACCCTCGTTAGCACGTGGGGTATGCGAATTTCATGCCAGTAATTTGCTGAGCCCCTAGGGGCACCGTTTTTACCTTACAGGTACCTTGGAGCCGATTCCGTTTGAGTGTAGGACGGGGATGACGGTTGAACATGCAGTGGCGGAGGCAGGGGTAGTCTGGAGGGAGCAAAACACCCCATAACTTTGTTAAATTACACAAAATTATAGTGTAATTTTTTTTAAAAAAAATAATAATAAAAGACCCCCTTAATTTTTTATAATTCTGTGTTTACCCCCCTCAACTTCTATTTCTGGCTCCGCCCCTGTGAACATGGGTAGTTGATTAGAAACATTTGTATATTGTAAAGATTGAATTGTAAGTCCGAATTGTTATCGGCGACTTGAGGATTGTAGTAGACTCAGTATAGATTGATTGAGGTTTGTATTTGTAGGTGTATTTGAATTGGTTAAGGAATGAAAGGTATTTGTAATTGTTGAGTACTCGGTATTCAAGTTCATCAGGCCAATACGGTAGTTGGATTTTGTGTTTGGATTTGGCCTTGTTATTCACGTGGGTGACTAACGGCATTGTATCACTGTAACACCCCCGAATAACAACCAACAATTAAACGACGTGTCTAACGGTAACATGAGATGTCTACGCAGCGGTTTCTAACTCTATTCGGGTGCTACAGATGCCAACCACTCACGTGGTTGACAGACCACATTACTAACACCAAGTTACGGTCTGCATGACTGGAAGCAGTCCTTAACCAAAACTCATATATGATGTAAGATACAATTCCAAATACCGAGTGTTTACAACAAAATCACCAAATCATAAACTGAAAATTACATCTCGGGTTTAGTAACAACCCATACATTAACATACTACTACAACTCAAAAATCATGCCCTGAAGGACCACCCCCATGGTAGCCATCCCGCCTACGCTCCGTTATCGTCCGGTACAATACCTGTAAAAATTGGGTTGTAAAGGACTCAGCAAACTACGCTGAGTATGAACGTGTGTAGCCCGTATGTTGCCGGGCTACACGACTACTTGGTCGAATATTATTAAGTCAATTTACATGCTATAATAAAGCAGTAAAGCAGGCCACAATACATCATGGTTTCATACACACTCACAGGTAGCAAAGCATTAACAACAAGCAACCAAGCATAACATGCCGGCGTCATAGCAACATCAAACACACAACCAAGCACAACAAGCTGCTAGTATAGCAACAGCAATCATGTAAATGGTAAAATGTGTACGTAGGTATGTTATACCCATGATCCCCACTATGGGATCATTCGAGCGTTGTGTGTTTTTATTTCTTTTCTCTTATTCCCATAATATGTATTTTCTTTCTCTTTTCATGCACCCGGTCTGGGGATATAGTTAGATCCCGTGACCATATCATGTAGGTGCCAATCTTTCCTTGTTTCTTTAAGGATTATTTGTGAATTCTTTTATTACCGCACGTTGGAGGACGTCTCCTCCATAGCTAGTCCCCCATTCCCGACATCATGTGCCGAGAAAGCGGAGTCGCCTCTAGACTCCAGGATAAGCTCCGCCAATTTGTCACTCCCCCATTCCCGACACCCAGGGTCGAGAAAGCGGAGTCACCTTTAGACTCCCGGATGTGCTGAGAAAACGGGGTCACCCAGGGACCCCCAACATATGTTCCACCATAGACGGTCGAAGGATCTGATGCAGATGCCAACTCCCGATCATCCATACCGCACGGCCCGAGTTGTTGTCTTCCCGGGTTATTCTCATATTCCACCAACTGATGTTTACTTATCATTATCATTAATAGCTTGACACCATAGTGGGTGTCGTTAGAAGTCCTCTATAGTTAGAGAGGAGTTTTCTCTTTGTAGAGTTCTTTTGTTTTGTTTACGTAGCTCATCATGTTCCATCTCAAAGTTCCATAAACGAGAAGGGACTAAACTACTGTGTGCGCGCAAATAATATGCAACAAAGATATAGCAGTCATATAAGAAAGATAAGCAACAATCCAAATTTCATGCTTTGATCTTATGGTCATTTTCACACAAGGCACACAGCAAACAAGCCGTGTAACACGACAACATACGAACCACACATGTCCATACCTGGTTCAGAAGAAAAGTTGTCTCACACACGGTGTCCCGGTTGGTGTTCGTTACGGCCCTATAACTAAAGCGACTTGTCAGTGTTAAGATTTCATGCACAACTGTTGTGACATTTTCCTAGTTAATCCCTTTTTATCGGGTATTATTCCTTAGGTAAACTTCTGGGGTGTTCTACTTATACCAGTCCCTCTAAAACTTTCCAAGTATTAATCTTAGGATTTATCTTACTCCTAGGACATTGGCATTGTTAGCTCACACGTTAACTAAGTCTTTTCCTCTAGCTAATGTTTTAGAACACTATACGCATCAACATGTAACAAGTTTAACTAAGGTGGATTTTAATTCCACTAAGATGTATTCCTTCCCCATCTAAATAGGTTAGTAATGTTTTTAACCTTTATCACAGCAATGAGGTCTTTAAATACTTCTAAAGCTCATGTATACAGGAATCCCAAAATTTAGAAAACTAAAACGTAGTTTCGGTGTTTAACCTTACTTAACCCCACGTTTAAAGTATCCACTAACGCTTAATCCTCTCAAAATGTTTCACCAACTTAGATAAGGGTATTAGCCATGTTTTGGGTTCATTATTAATCCCACACCACACTTTTAATACCCCTGGATATTGATCATACAGAGGCACAAGTTTCAGAAAACTGAAACACCAAATCGGTGCATACTTCCATTCCAACTTCACTTTTAATGCTTTAAATTGATTTCTAAATTCTCCCAAAGTGTTTACACTCTTAGTTTGATGTATTAGTAATGTTATAAGCCCATTTCCAGGCCATTAAACGCCCTTATAGCAACTGTGTTACAGTTATACAGAACACAGCAGATTCTAGAAAAAACTGAAAACCAAAAACTGTACATCACCTCTTCCTCTTGCTTTTAGTTCATTAATAAGTTTCCACATCTTCCCAAAATTTTTACTCAACCAGGTAGTATTATTAGGAAGGTTTTAAACTCAAACCCAACTCAAAACAAGTCTGTCAACACCTCTGAATGTTCATTATACAGAAGTTAGAAAATGCAGAAAACTGTAAACACCAAATCTGCACAGCTCCTCTTTAAGCTTCCTTTTAGGTTATAAATCAGTTTCCAAATCTTCCCAAAGTTTTTACCCAACTAGCTAGGTGTATCAGGGAAGTTTTAAACTAAAAACCAACTTAAAACAGCACTGTTAACCCCTTTAAAAGTTCATTATACAGAAACAAAAACTGTAGAAAAACTGTAAACTCTAGTTTGTACAGCAGCTTTACAAACTTTCTCTTAGTCCATAAATCAGTTTCTAATCTCACCCAAAAATTTTACCCAACTAGAAAAGTATATTAAGAAGGTTTTATACTTGAAAACAACTCAAAACAGTACTGCTAAAACCACTGGAAGTTCATTATACAGAACTGTTACTCTGCAGGAAAACTAAAAAACTGATTTCTATATCTATTCTTTAAGTTCTCCCTTTTTGGTTATTAATCACTCTCCATTCCACCCAAGGTTTTCTACCCACTTAGTCAGGTGTTCTAGGAAAGTTTTAAACCTAAAGACAAGCCAACCCAACCCTGATAACATTCCCAAAACTCTTCTATACTGAAACGCAAAAACTGCAGTAAACTGTTGCTCACAACTGGTGGCTTTTCTTCTTTCTTTCCTGTCTGTTCCTCTACCTAACTTCTGATTTCCCACCCCACGTTGCTTACCCCCTTGGTTAAGTGTGTTATCCAGCTTTTGAATTCAAAAACAAGCCCAAGGTAACAAGGAATACATCTCTGAAACCTCTTCATACAGAATTGAAAATCATTCGTGGTGGCGTCCGAACATAGATGTTCGGACGCAAGTCGAACTTAAATCAGAGGGAAAACAGAAGGGGTGTCTGAACATGTGTCTGGACATACAAGTTTGGACACATGCCGAGACTTGTAGTCCAGACTCGTCCTTGCACCCTATCTGAACATACATGTTCGGACAGACGTTCGGACATGTATAAAGTTTCAAAATCAAGGGCGCCCAGACGTACTGTCCGAACATCAATGTTCGGACAGATGTTAGGACGTCGTAAAAATCAGCATACAGAGGCGACAAAATAGAGGGAAAGAAGCCATAAAAGTTTGACAATTCACACACACTAATTCAGAGTAGGACTATAAAGCACCATGAGGGTTTAACCATCAGAGTTTGCACATAAAACAATGCCAAAGTATTACCCCAAAACCACACACAATCCAAGAGTAGAAACCTTGCAATTAATCAACCCCATGGGTGAACTTCCACACCGAATCAAATCACCACCTACCTCAAATTGACGCAGCAAATTCCGAAATCTGAAGCAATACACATCCCCACACAGATCGCAACTCAAACGCTGACTACAGGCACTAATTTCTAACAATAAACCAACCCCAAAATCAAAAAAGCAAGGTGAGGAACAACCATACCGAAACCACAAAATCCAAGATGCAAACCTGAAATCGGGAGAGGGAAACACCCAGAAGACACTTAACAGAAGAACAACACAATCCGGAGCAGCAACGATCGAACTCCAAAATCAATAGCAAGAGAACTTGGGAAGGAGAAGAGAAAACTGTCGCTTAGAACTATGGAGAAATTAACTTTATGGGGAGTAATTGATCGGGGAATGGAAATGAGAAATTATATTTCCTTAACTAATATGGTTACCTTAATTAAAGAGGGGAAAAGACCTCCTCTCCCTCATCTTCCTAACAAATCCCACGCACGTCCCAACTGACATAATGTAATCCAAAATAAAATACAAAACCGAATTAATATAGAACGTAGCAAAACCCGGGTTATAAGGATGATGAGTGATTTACAGTTGGAAGGTGAATTTTTCCCTAATTGATTTGGCAAGCCCCACAACATCAGTTAAGGTAGTGAGGAGAACAAGAGAACTTCACGACGAATGTCATCATGTAGGTCGTCAATGAAGCAATTAATGACACTGGTGCGAGACATGCGAGGGATACAGGATTGAAGGGCTTCAAAATCCTCAATATAGTGAGGGACGGTGGTGGATTGACACAAATTATACAGGGAGCCTTCAGGGTTCTCGAATGCGGATGGTCTGAAACGAGCTTCCATAGCACGTTTGAATAGATCCCATGTTGTGAAGAATCTCGATTGATGTTGGACCTTGAACTATACCAATGCGGGGTCGGTCACGTATAATGAGGCGATACCGAGCCGTTGAGACATCGTGGTAAGATGGTACGTGAAGAACCTTTCAATTGGAAGAGCCATCCTAGGTAGTTCTCCCTGTTGAATAACTGTTTCTCGAGTTTGGGAGTTCTGGCGATCAAAGAGGATGTACCACCGTGGTGTGGTAGTTGGCTCCGGTTTTCAGTGACGGTCAGGTGAGCCAGAATTTCACTAGTTGGGTGAACATATGTGTTTGAAGTCAGTGAATTGGGTGACGCTAAACCGTTGAAAAGTGGCTAATTGATCGAAGCGTTTGGTGAGGGTGTCACATTGTCCTGTAGTTTTTTTATTGGCTTCTTCTAAAGCCTTGAAACGAGTGGTTGTTCCATCCCTCATTGAGCTCAAAGGAATGAAAGCACCAATGAGATGTATTGGATATCTCATAGGTAACTAAGAACTAGATGAGAGCCTATGAATGGCGATAAAGGAATAGGTTAACAGGATAAATATTCTGATATCGTTTTCTTACTCAAAGTTCCCGTTGAATAGGCATAACAAGAAAGTAGTTACATAATATACTAGTAAACTAATTACAAAATATTAAACTACTTGAATAAATGGAAATGTTGGATCATGGCCGATCTTCACTTTGTGACTTCACCAGACGTGGTCTTTGAGCCATGATGGAGCCAATCTGCTTCTTGCTCCCCCTTGTGTGGTGCTGTTAGTGGAGTTAACCGTCACAAGCCGATATAGCTCCATAAAAAAACCAAGATGTCATAAAAAACTATACGAAACAGATCGACTCCGTCGTGACAGTTAGAAGCACACGAGTGGGAGCAAGAAGTAGATCAGCTACATCGCTCAAAGATCACATCCGGTGAAGTGGCAGAGTGAAGATCGGTCACGATCTAGCATTTCCATTTATTCAAGTAGTTTGATATTTTGTAATTAGTTTACTAGTATATTACGTAACTATTTTCTTGTTATCCCTATTTGACATGAACTTTGAGTAAGAAAACGATATCAAAATATTTATCCCATTAATCTATTCCTTTATCTCTATTCCTATACTCTCATCAAGCTGTTAGTTACCTCTGAGATATCTAGTACGTCTCAGGCAGCGTTTTGGTGTGGAACCCACCTGAGACCCATCTTTTTTCCTATACTTTATGTTTATGGGTCCACCATTTCTCTATTTTATTTCAGTAGCTAGATCTTACAACTAACACAAACAAATGACTACAAACAGAGCCTAAATGTGGCCAATGATATTTTCCCATTGGATACGTACCAAACACGGAACGATTCTGTGATATCTCAAAGGATTGATGTCATCGTGCAATACCATTCTCCACTGTCTGATTGACCTTTGACGTAAAAAAGATGATCCGACGGTAGAGATTCATTCAGGGTATCCAGGGGTATATACGTAAGCATATCATCTTGTGTTGACACACTCACGTGCCAACCTTTTAGGTTTGCTGTAATTTTTTTAATTTCCGTCTCTATTTCTCCTTGCTCGCTCTTTCCTCTACTCTCTTCTCCACTCCTGCTCCCTCGTCGCCTTGCTCGATCCTTAATCTCCATTTCTCCTTGATAGACCGAACTGCTTAGATGAATCTACCGAACCACCTTGCTCGATCGCGAGATGACTCGATGGATTCTCCCACTCTGCCTTGCTTAGACGTCTGTCTCGCTAGATTTATTCTCCTTGTGTCTTCACTCAAAGCTTCAATCACACGTTGTTTCCATGCCCACCAGAGTTCGAGCACCAACACATACCATGAAAAGAAAAGTAAGCATAGGTGGGAAGGAGAAGATGTGAGCAGGGACGAGAAGGAAAAGTAAATCTCTCACCTGATCGATGAAACCCTAGTTCTCTTGAAGCGGCGATAGGTAAAGTTGTTAAATTTGACACCTTGTCTTGTTTGTGAAAATCTTACGTGGGGAGAATTTGACAGGCTTTGTTGCATTTGTGGGGAAGGTAAATCGAAATCCAAATTAGTCTAGTTCTTTCCTGATCTGAATGAGTTTTTTTGTGTGAATCTCTATGCCAGTATGAAATACCCCCATCCCACATTGAGATATGAGTAGTGATGTGAATAGTCTATAATGATACATATGGGTTGACTACAACAACAAGGCCTTTCACTTTTAAGCCCAAGTGAGGATTAAGGGCCTAAAGTGGCTAGTTTTCAAGTCCGAATGGCTTGGAAGCTAGGTTGTTGGACAGTTGCCCATATGGGGTGTTACAAATGGTATCAAAGTGGACTCGGGACCGTGTCGGGATGGGCTACCGGACACCTACCGAGGAGGTCCGTGGGACTTGGATGTTAGGTTTGTGATGAGGATGTCACGTTCTTTGAGTGAGGGAGTATAACATACCCCCATCCCACATTGGGATATGAATAGTGATGTGAATAGTCTATAATGATACGTATGGGTTGACTACAACAACAAGGCCTTCCACTTTTAAGCCCAAGTGAGGATAAGGGCCTAAAGTGACTAGTTTTCAAGCCCGAATGGCTTGGAAGCTAGGTTGTTGGACAGTTGCCCATATGGGGTGTTACACAGTAAACCAAAGATGTATTGATTTTGTCTAGATCTAATGGTGGTCGGTCATGTTGAAATTCATATTTCAGCATGTCATTATTCCTCTTGGTCTTTTGAAGTATACAATAAGCAGCATACTAGTCATGTTATATGATGTATAACATTAGCTTACTGAAGGTAATGGGAATAAGACTTTCATAGCTAGATAGTTTATTTTGGGTAAATGTAGGTAGACAATGTATGTCTGATGGAAACCATAGATTTTAAAAGATCCGCTTAATTATCTGCTACATCTAGAAGAGTGGCCTAAATCTGTGCTAGCTTTGACTTATTGCTCTGATTTTTCTATTGTTACTATTACTACATATGAATACAGTTAGAACTATGACCATATGCATTGTTAGTTTATGATTGAACTGATATGATCAACAATTACTAAATTTTGTTATATAGGTACCAAACTGAAAATAAGCGATGATAATTTATGAGCTAGCCTATATTAAGTAATCACTGGGATATGTAGACACTGGCATACCTTCTTTGTCTCTTTTATATACAATTTGTTGTGGGTACTAGAGTGATTATTCTAGTACCTCTAGGTCAGCATTTGTATGTAAACAAAGAGGTGGCCATGATGAAACTTAGCTATATGATAGAATTTGATAGACGAGAAATACACTAATTTTGAGCCAAAAAAGGAAGTTGTGAGTTCATGTGTGTTTTAGATTTCGCCAATTCACTAGTGTGATTATGAGAGGCTAACAAATGCACTCTGAGCAAAATATTATGCCACAACATCCCGAAAATGCTATGATAACTGAATAATAGTCCACTTGCATATGAGAGGGATTTTGCAAGCCAATTAGTTTAACAAAGACTGAAACTAGATTCAGGTCATACAATCTACAAAAGTCTTCAAAGTAATTATTATAGTTTTCCTGAACTGTTACTTTTTCCTAAACCATATTTTAGGTGTTCCTGAAGTATTATTGTAGTTTTCATGAAGTATTACTTTGTTAACCTGAAGTAAAACATTGTTTTTCCTAAACTATGATTTTGATTACATCTAGTATAGCTTTTATGTTTTTTATTTTTATTTTTTGTTTCTTTTTATATATGTTTGATAATCACTTAACGAGTTTGGAATGTCATTCTTTGGTTTTCGATTAGCATTATGAAAACGAGTTTATTTGACCAGCTAACTTTTTCTCTCAATACGTCACATACATCAATTTCCATATCAATTTTTTTTTCTCTTACTTATTTTTTCTCTCTACTTTTTCTAACTTCAGTTGACAACTAACATCAGCTACTTGCTAAAAGAAATTTAAAATAGTTTATTTTATATAATTATAAAAAATAAAACTTGAAAATAAATATAACCACTAATTGGTATTTCCCCCCCCAATTCCCATTTTCCCGCCAACTCTATACGATGCAATAGTAGCGGTCGGCACTCGGCACAGCGAGTTAGGGTTCGATTCACCGTTATTTCACTTTTTCAAATTATTTCCCGAACCCTAAATTCCTCCACGGGTACCGCCTTAACGCTTCCGTAGAGTAATCGCCTTGAGAATCATCGTTATTCGAACGCTCTCAGCTGGCCGTAGCCATGGCGATTGAGGAGCCAACAGAGTACGAGCGCCAGAGACTGGAAAATATCAAGCGCAACCAAGAAATGATATCCTCTTTGAAGATTCATTCTAAGCTCGCTGGACTCTCTGCCTCCACCAAGCGCCCGAGGTTCTTTACTCACACACCCTCACTGTCTCCTTCTTGTTCGGACTTCCTTAAACCACTTTATTTATTAATGCTAAGGCTCACCGATTCTCTTCTAGGGTGGAGAAGAACTCTTACAATTTGCGCTCACAGAAGACCCCAAAAGATGTCATTCGAAGGTCCAGTCGCATAGAAAAGATGCGTCTTGATTCCGAAAATCTTACCGACGATTTTCTTGAGTCGCCTGTTGAACTCTCACAATCAAATAATCCCCCTCAAATAACATCTAGAGCCCTGCGTCCTGTTGGATTTGGTGAAGCCAATCAAGGCAACAGTTCTGACCAAGCACTAATAGACTCAATTTTGGAATTGGATTCGTCACCGGATGGCGGGACCTCCTCGGTCCGTGGCAAAAAACTCTTCAAGTTAAGTTCATTGCGTTTGGACCCGGAGTACGTTGCGCATGTTCTTCACGGGAGGATTATGTCAGTGAAGTTCTTCCCTACTACTGATATTGAAATGGTCGCTGTGGGGAATAATTTTGGGAACGTTGGGTTCTGGAATTTGAAATCTGATGGTGATAACATTCATCTCTACCAACCCCATTATGCTCCTGTTTCTGGAATTTTGATCCATCCATCTAATCTGTCGAAGGTAATTTTTGTAGATTGAAGAGATTGATTTGTAAACTGTATAAAAGGGTGTGTTGCCTTGCATCCGTCTTCGGTGCAGGGTTGCATTATGGAGCTTGTTCCTGGCTCTGCGCACAATGAGACATGGGAGGTTTTATCCCCTTGGTATAGTATTTCCTGTGGGTGCATGGCTGTTCCGCTTTTAGCTGATTTAATTTGTGTCTATTTGGAGCTAACTACGGAAGGTGTCTACTAGCTTTTATATTATATTAGATAAGTTTGTATGGTTAAAGCATAGTGTGAACTCGGAGAAATAACAAAATCATGTAAATCATTTACTGTATTACAGAGAATTGGAGTGCCACTAGATTTTTTGTTATAAAGGGATTCATTCAAACTGGTCTGAGTCTGCAAACTGAATGATGATCTTCTAGATCTGAAGTGAAGATTAGACTGAAAGTCTAGAATCTTTGGGTCTTATCCTCCATGTGAATACTAATTATTTTCTACCTAGTTTTTCTGTTTTGTAAAGGTCTCACTGCAAATTTCTTCAAATTACTGAACATTAGTTCATTCGTTGAGGTGGCTTGCTTTTAAAGTTGTATCTGTGTCTATTTATTTATTGATTGTATTGATTCGCGGGCTATTTCAAGTATTGATTATGTGGTATGGCACTCTGTCTCAACCGTTGGTTATAATTACCCTTCTTCAATGAAAAGCTTAAGCTGCTGGTGTATATCTTGGTAATTTAACAGCTTAGTATGAGTATATCCGTTATCATTTCTAAGCTGTTATTGCTAGACCACTATTGTTACTTACTACTATTATTGAATCAATTTAGGTTGATTTGACTTAATTACTGCTCACTGCTCATATTATATCAATGCACAGATATACACCAGCTGCTACGACGGCATACTACGAGTAACAGACCTAGACAAACAAGAATTCAACCTTTTATACTCAACTAAATATGAAAACGAAGCAATCCTATCTATCGCTCAACCACAAGACAATCCCGACACCATTTACTTCGGAGAGGGAAGACATGGTACCGTGAAAAGGTTTGACGCAAGGGAAGGGAAACCCTCGTCATCATGGAACTTACATGAACACAAGGTAAACACTGTTGATTTTTGTTCTTCAAACACCAAGATCATGGCTACAAGTTCCACTGACGGGACTGCTTGCATATGGGATCTAAGACAAATGGGTACAAGGAAGAAATCAAAAGCGGTAAAGACTATTGTGCATGAACGAACAGTGCAGTCTGCTTATTTTTCTCCATCTGGGACTCACCTAGCAACAACAAGGTATGATGATGAGCAATCTTGTGTGGTAGGTTTGTGGGGGTATATATTAATTTATCTAGTATGAAGGTGATTATTGTTGCTTGGTATGTTTGGTTGTTTACTTGCTGCTGGTTTAATCATGTTTAGGTAAATGTTCCTTGGTATTGTCTTGCAGTTATGATGGCTATATTGGTGTGGCTAGTGGCCCAAATTATGAAGTGCTATCTATGCTGAGTCATAATAATCAAGCAAGGATACAGATTTTCACTTTCAAGTAAAACTCTCCATCCCTTTCATTTTCTTGTACATCTTATCTGTATATAGGTAGCATAATGTTTTAAGGGTTCTTTTGCGTCTCATCACAATTCTGTGTACATTTATGTGGAACTGTTTGAATAACCATTCCTCTATCATTGTCTCAAAAATGGTAATCATTTTGTTTATGATGACAGAGCTATATGGGGTTGGGATGACACACACATCTTTGTCGGTAACATGAGAAGAGGAATTGATGTTCTTTCAGCTAAAGTTGGGAAAACCATATCAACTCTAACAAGCAACCTCATGACTGCTATTCCATGCCGGTTTGATGCCCATCCTCATAAAGTAGGTGCTCTTGCTAGTGCTATAAGCGGAGGGGAAGTGTATGTCTGGAGGTCTGTATCATAATTGAATTTGTTGCCATGAGATGATGATCGATGCATTGTTGTTCATATCGTGTTTTGTTTCTGTAAAAGGAAGAATAAGACGACCGTAGTATAAGATAATGCCTCTTTCAAATGTTGCTGTGACGTGTTTTGTTTGGTTAGTATAAGTAAGGGTGAGCAAATGGTTATAATGGATAATCGTTAACTGAAATATAAAATAATTGAACTTCATGAGATAAATGACAAACGTGAGCTAACAAATTAGAAATAAAGAGTCTATTAGAATCTTTACATAATTAAAAAAACAATAGAAATAACAATATTTCTTTAAGATCGAGTAAGTTTAGATGGAACTATTGTATAATTTTTTTTTTTACAAAAATATGTTATAAAACAATAGAAATAACAATATTTCTTTAAGATCGAGTAAGTTTAGATGGAACTATTGAATAATTTTTTTTTACAAAAATATGTTATAACCGGATAACATAGAACAGGTCAAACCTGAAAAAAAAACAGTTATTTCGGTTATCCGAAAATAACCTAACCGTTTACTCACCTCTAAGTATAACTAGAGCTACAAATATTGATTAATGTGTAGTGGAGTTGTAAGGTCAATTCTCATTTTTTGGTGTTGAATATGATGTTAATCTATGATGTAATAGGAAAGGGGCGCCGTCAAAGGCGGACTCGGTAATTTTTTGGCTACATAGATGACTACATATATGTATTTTGTTCTATAAAAATTGTACAATTAGCATATAAAAACTATACAGATGTATATATTTGTATACATTGAACTTTGATATTACTGAAATTGTGCTAAATGTACATACTGATTTCTTAAACTGTACGATAAGTTTATGAAATCTGTATTTTTTACTATATACAAATTCTACCACTACAAATATAGCTAAATATAACTATATATGCTTATAACTAAAAGGAATTGCACTTTTTTTTTTTTTAAGAATTTTAATCTGAGGTGTCACATTTTTATAATAAAACAATGGGAAAATTACATCCCCATCCATGAAGTTTGACAAATTACACACCCCACCTACGAGGTTTTAAAAGTTACTTTCCCCACTCATATAGTTTTTCCCGTTTTACATCCGATAATTTTTCTAATATTCGTTCAACTTAGGAGATGCTTTAATGTTGTCCAAAATTGATGAAACTTTACATGGATGATACTAAATTGTTATATTTTGGTCTAATGCCAAATCCAAAGTTTTTTAAGCTCACATGTGACCTGTGGGACCCAATGAAAACACTTTCACATGTCACATATTTCATTGGGTCCCAAGGATCACATATGAGCTTAAAAAACATTGGATTTTGCACTTGACCAAAATATAACGCTTTAGCATCATTCATGTAAAGTTTCATCAATTTTGGATAATATTTAAGCATCTCCTAAATTGAACAAAATAGATAGGTTGCCGGATGTAAAACGGGGAAAAACACATGGATGAAAAAAGTAATTTTTGAAACCTCATAGGTCAAGTGTGTAATTTCATCAAATGTCATGGATGGATGATGTATATCATTAGTTATTATAGTTTAATTTTTCAAATTATGTATATTGATATTTAGTGTAGTGGCAAAAGATTAGTATAAAATACAAACTAATCTTATCAATTGAAAGAATTGGTTGTATCGATGAAGTTGTTGATTTTATATCTTTTTATCCAATTGAAAAAAGTCATGTGCTCGGAAGATTTAAAAACTCTGAAGTAAAAAGGTGTAGTTTGTTGGAAATAAGGATTTTTATAGTATTATTTTGTTGGGAAAATTGGTAGGATATCACTGCTAACTCATGAAATATCATGTTTTTTTAAAAAGTAATCGGAGGTAGAGGGGGGATGGAGGGTACAACACACCCCCAACCTTGCTAAATCACACAAAATTATAGTGTAATTTTTTTTTTTGAAATTTTTTAATAAAAGATCCCCTAACTTTTTATAATTTTGTCCATGCCCCCTCAAGTATAATTTCTGGCTCCGCCCCTGGTGATACCATAAAAAACTTTCAAAATTCACGGGATACCATAAACCTGTAATGAACGTTAAATCGCCCATTAACTAACTGTGCGAAAAGAAGATTTTGCCCCTAGTTCAACTTTTACTTATAGTTTATAGTTCACATGATATCATACTTTAATTTTAAAGTTTACGTGATACTACAAAAAAATAAAAATTCATAGGATACCACATATAATGGTCAAAATGTTCCAACAACTAATTCCAACGGTGATTTTTTTCTTTCCCTTCTTCCAACAACAACTTTTGTCGTTTATGGCCCTATTCAGGCCATTCAAGTGGTTGAATCTCCATAACCGGAAGACTTGCAGAGGGGGCCTACTACAAAGGAAAGAAGGGTAAGAGCCTAAGACTAGTGCTGACTCCCGGGAAAAATCACAACTCTCTATTGTTGCTCGAACGTCGAACAATGCTGCTGGTTCATTGTCTGCTGCAATGACACAAGGAAGAAAGACAACAGAGAAGAAACAACAAAGATGGACAATGAGGTTCTTAGAAGCATGTGTTGTTTTATTTTCAGCATCTTGGTAGTTACATATTGAAAAACTGCTGTGGCTGGTTCATCGTCCGCTGCAGCAAAATAAGGAAGAAAGAGACAAGGAAGAAGCAACAATGATGGACAATGATGTTCTTTGAAGTATGTGTTGTTTTTTTTAGAATTTTGGTGCTTACATATTGAAAAACTGTTTTTGTTGGTTCATCGTCTACTGCAACAACACAAGGAAGAAAGAGTCGAAGAAGCACCAAGGATGGACAATGAGGCTCTTAGAAGTATGTGTTGTTTTATTTTCAGCATTTTGGTGCTTACATATTGAAAAACTGCTGCTACTGCTATTTTTGTTAAGAATTTTGGATTTTGAACATATTAGGTAGGTATCGGTACACCTTTTTGATATAGCTCTTGGGTTTTGAAAATATGAGCATGGGTACCTTTTTTGGTCTTTGTATATGGCACCTTTTGGAATTTGAACAAATTAGTTAGATGTTGCTACACTTTTTTGGTACAGTAGTTGGGTTTTGCAAATATGGGCATGAGTACCCTTTTGGTTTTTGAAGAAATGGGTACCTCTTTTGGGTTTTGGACATACTACATATAGTATAGACTTGTGAGTGTAGTGTTGGTCTATTACACACAATATATGTAGCTATTGTTGGATGTAATGAATCTTACATATGCAAGCACTTTGGATGCATTGAAAATGCTATGACTCAAACTAAATTGTCTACATGTTGTTGCTGCCATAAATAATAACAATGTTGTTGCCATATTTTATTACATTGCTGTCTAAACCATAAACATCACATTGCTGCTACCATAAACATTATATCTTGTTGATGATATTGAGTTACATCTTTCAAATACATATTGATGCTGCCGCAAACACTACAAAGGTAAAACAACACCACTTCATGTTGTCCTTTAGTTCTTCTTTTAGTTCTTTTTTAACTCCTCTAGCATGCTCTCCAAGCTTGATTCTGCCATCAACCCTTGCTGTTATGAAGAGTGAGAATGAGCAAAATCAGCATTGGGATGTTGGTTGTGGTTGTATGAGTATGAGGTTGATGATCTAGGTTGTGTTCTAGAGCAAAGGTCATATCTATCTTGCATAACAGGTGTCCGCTATTGGAAAAAGTCACACACCCAACAATTGTAGTAGGATTTCCTGATAGATGTCCGCTATTGAAAATCTTTCATTTCTAGCCTTCCCTTTCATCTTGGGAATTTTCTAGATTTTGAGTTCTTTGTGCCTTGTGCTCCAGCCGGTTTTGGCTTCTCCATTGGGCTAGAAATCTTGCTCTCTTGCTAGTCAAGAACCTCATTCATTGGTTGGAAGGTAATACTTTTCTCTAAACTCTAAAAACACTAAATTCTAGGGTTAGTTAAGAATAAACTCTAAGTAGTTGTTGTGTATTGGTATGGTGGCTGTAGCATTATTTGTTGTGTGAGGAAGAACAAGGAAGAAGGAAAGAAGAAAGGAGAAGGGAAAGCAAGAAAGAAATCAAAAACTAGAAACAACAAGGTAAATGCTCTTACCTTGGGCTAGTTTTGTATTGTGTAGTGTAACAGATTTTGAGTATTAAAAATGTGTAATGAATGAGGTTGTGAGTAGTAACCATGTAGTAGTATAATGAAGAAGTGAATGAAACTGTTTTGAAGCTTGTAAAGGATATCTAAAAGCTTGGGAAAACATTGGGTAATGAGTATGTATGTGCAGGAAAATATAATGTGTTGTAGTGTGTTGAGTTGATATGAAGATTGTAAATGAATTGTGAGCTGAAATGGTATGTGGGCAAAGTGAGAATTTTAGGGGAAACTATGTCAAAATTTGTCTATAAATTAGAAGACTTAGTTGTGAAAGAAGAGGGAATAACCTAGACAATAACTAGGTGTGTATTGATAGTTGTTGAGAGTGATGAACCACCTTGAAAACAGATTTGGAAAGGAGCTAGGTAATGGGATGGAACTAGGATGTGAAGTAATGCACTTAGGAAGCTAGGATTAGCATTGGTAGAGGGAGTATTGAATGGTAAAGGTTAGAACAAAGATCTGTAGCATTGAAGGAAGGAAATTGGTATAAGTGCTGGAATGAAGTGAGGAAGAAATTTGTGTAAGTTAGTTTAGAAGTGAGTAATGGATTTGGTGGATGAACTAAGGTGATTTAGAGGGTTTAATTAGTGTTAAAACATGTGGGATTACATGTAGGAAGATTGGGGATGCAATGGGTAAAGAAAGAACTGAAAACAGAAACTAAAACAAGTGTACTGGGCTGGACCGACCTTGGGACCGCCCTTGGTAAGGTCGGTCGAGCCCAGATTTACAAAGGACGGAAGTCTATTGACTTCAACCGACCTTGGGACCAAACTTGACAAGGTCGGTCGAGTCGTAAAATTGTAAGCCCAGAAGTCTACTGACGTTGACCGACCTTGGGACCGGACTTGGCAAGGTCGGTCGAGGCATAAAATTCAAACCTAAAAACTTACTGGCTTGGACCGACCTTGGGACCTACCTTGCAAGGTCGGTCAAGCCTTAAATTTTCGAAACCAGAACTCACTGACATGGCCCGACCTTGGGACCGGACTTTCAAGGTCGGTCGGGCCTGAATTTTTCCAGCTATGTAACTCACTGACTTCGACCGACCTTGGGTCCAACCCTGGGTAAGGTCGGTCGAGTAAAAAAAAGAAAGAAATATAATATGATTATAGTAATCATGTGTATATATATATGTATATATGTATATATGTATATGTATACAAATATATAGTAGCACACCATTAATGGAGTAAAAATGGTAAGGAAGTAAGTATATGAGTAAGGAAGCAAGTTTAAGAAGTAATAAGTAAAGAATGATTCTCATAATCAAGTATGAATGTAAAGAAGTAGTAAGTATACATTAGAAGTATTAATGAAGGAAAAAGTTGAATCAATAATAGATCATTGATCATACAACTTCATGTATGTATAGGAATCGAATAGTAGAATCCCGAAGGAAAACTGGGAGTACGATACGACGGTGAACGGTATGATTTCCTCATGCTCTGTATCCTAACTTGGTTAACCCGATTTGTGTGCTTAATGGATCACCTAAATAAGATAAATGCACAAATCGGATTTTAATGCACTTACTTGTGCTTGTGGTATATTGTTCTTGTTCTACTGTCTTGAACATTTAGTTTGTATAATTCATGAAATGAATGGATGAGAATGAAGTGTATGTGCATCTTGTTGTGTACTTGTGTAATGTATTATCCCTTAGTATGGAAGTAATGAATTCTACTAATTCATAACCACCTAACTCCTAACTTAAGTAATGTGTAAAATGGAATGAGTAGAAGTCCGATATAGTTTCGGCCACGCGTGAGGAGGAGGAGACACAAGAGGTTGGATCCAAATCCTGGCCTGAATCCTTTCTATGGACCAAACCCCTTAAATGGGTAGCATCCTAGATTGGTGAGCCACCCTAAAGCCCGGTGGTGGGATAGTGTAGTCCCTGCCTGGAGGTCACACCGACTTGACTTGAGTAAGTAAGTAAGTAAGTAAGTAAAGTATTGTATGAGTAACGGTCTTGGCTAGTGTAAGTCATTGACCTTGAGTAAAAGAGTAATGTACACCCGATTAACCCGGGTGTGTAAAGAAGCTAACAAGTATTGTGTATGCATTGGAGAAGCGTATCTCCGTATCCCGGTAAGTATGAATGGTTGACTTGTATTGTCTTCCTTGTGTGTATTGAATGAATGTACGTATGCTTGCGATGTATTGTAATATTGTGTATGAAAGCATGTATATATGTATGAGTAAAATGGACCGCATGTATTCGACCAAGTAGTCGGCGTACCCTCGCTAGTACGCGGGGTATGCGGATTTCATATGCAGCTTTTTGTTGAGCCCCTTGGGGCACTGTTTTTATTTTACAGGTACCCAAAGCTGTTATGGTCGTTGTAAGAGACCGGATGCTATGCTTAGTTAGCTAGGGATAATTTTGTGGATAGTAAAGAATTGTATAAGGCTTGTAGCCCTTGAAGTATAAGTGTACCAAGCGGTACACCCTTTTTGTATTTGGGAAGTATGTAGAATTGTGAGGAATGAGTAATATGATGACTCGTAAGTAGTATGGATAGACATGTGGAAATGTTGAATTTTGGTATTGTACTTAGGATACTCGGTATATTGTAAGGTAAGGATTGAATAATGTATTGAATGGAGAATTGTAGTACTCGGTTGTAAATGAAGTATGGATTGTATTTGTTTAGTACTCGGGTATTCCGGTTTATCAGACCGATGCTGTAGTGGAAGTAGGCCTTGTTAGTCACGTGGGTGGCTAACGACACTGTATCACCCGCCGTTGTGTAAGGAAGTATCCGCTGTGTAAGTATGTAAGTACGAGGAGATTAGACGGTAATGACGGGATTAGTGGTAGGGGTGTTACAGCGGTATTCGTGAATTTTCCCTTTTTTTATAAGAGTATAAAAGACAATGGATTATGTTAAATTAAGAGATTCAAAACAACTTTTTGATAATATTTTACGGTTAAGATAATGGGGGGATTTTAGAGGGCGCTAGTTTATCACATAAGAATTAGAAATTGTTGTTCTACTAGTTGATGAGCATTGGATGTTAGAGGACATTTTTTGTTTTTGTTGAAAATAAATGGCAGTTTCTGGCTCATTGCACTATATTGTGAGCAACTTGTTTATAAGTCGAATATATGTCTAATCTTGATGGAGTAAAAAAGAGAAAGGGAGGTGCCTAAATGAGTTGGAGAGTTATGTTAGACGACATACCACCTTATATACTAAAGTTACCCAAATGAATACGAGATCCACTTGCAATGAATAATTGCTTGGTCAGGTTAGATCCAACAATGGCCTTGATTTGAAAAATATAGAGTCTAGCGATGCATGTTTTTGGGAACGAGGAAAGAATAAGAATGATTCTTGTTTTTTAGATAATTTTCTTATTTTTAAGAAAGGAAAAGTGAATGAGATATTGAAACACGGTTCATTAGCATGGTTACTCGGCTATCGCTGAAATACCTGAGTTTATGAGAAAACCTAAAAGTCCCAGAAGTCCTAGAGGCACCAGGAAACCCTATCGAAAGTCCTGAAAGTCCCGGAAATGCTAGAAACCCTAGTTCTCGAAAGTGCTGGAAATCATGGAAATGGTCTTAAAAACTCTAGGAAAGCCTTGGGAACTTAATAAAATCCTAGGAAACCCTAGTAACCCGAGATGGAAAGCTTTAGAAAATAGTAGAAGACCCGGTAAATTCCTAGTAGCCAAAAATGCTCCCATAACTAGTTTTATTCCATCATAATCACTTTTCTCCTTATAAAATACCATAAGCATCTTGTTAAGCATGAGGTGGTGACCTAGTTGAGGTAAGCACGAGGTGGCGACCTACTTGGAAGTAAGCACGAGGTGGTAACCTACTTGGAGGTCAGCATGTGTTTGAGCTGCTTAAGTATTTTTTCATATAATCAACTTCTGCTTGGACATTTGTATATTAGAATATCCTAGAATCATTAATAGGTGTCACATGATCATTGGTGTGAAAATATAAGGAAACCCAAACCCCCTTAGGAAGGAAACCTTGTTAGGAAGGAAACCCCCTTAGGAAAGAAAACCTCTTAGGAAAGAAACCCTTTTATGAAGAAAACCCACTCATGGAGAAACACATGTGTGAAAATTTAGGAAACCCTCTCATGAATAAACGTATTAGGTTTCCCACACATGAAGAAACATGCCTTAAGCAATTACATATATAAGTGGTGCAAAGAACAAGGACTTAGCTAGATGACCTTTCTTCACCATTAAGCAACTTAGAATATCGAGCCAAACATAGCCTAAGAATAGGCGGCTACACCTAACCAAACAAGGCCTTAAAATGACGGCTACATTTAATGCACATTTAATGCTCATAAATGCTTGTTTCAGCCCATCATTGAACTGCCTCCATCCTTGAAATACTAGCCATGAAATAACCTTTACATATTCAGCCAATGTGATAGCCAATAGGAGAGGAGATGGTGTCATGAGAGGTGTCACCTCAAGAAAGCTTTCCTTTAACTTAAGTAACCTTTTCTTTTGCCTATAAAAGAGGATACATGACCTGAGTTTATCCCACACACCAATATTATTCTTTAACCTTATTAAACACAAAGAAACTCAAGCTAAGAGGTAGAACAAGCCAGCCAACCAAGAACTCCAAAACAGAAGCCAAGGAGCCTAGGAAGTGCTGAAGCCGTGTAGAAGTGAGGAGTTTTGAGGGTGTTCCCACGCGATTTATTGGAAGATCTTGGATTCCCCTTTTATATTATTGAAGTATCTAATTTTTTGTCAAAATAAATGGCAAGAAGGAGCCAGGTAGTTCTTGTGTACAACAATTCTTTCTTTATGTGTCAATTCTGGCGACGGTTTATGTTTGGGTTATTTAGGCAGCTTAGTCTGAGTATCTCTTCTAAATATTTTCATGGTTCAAAAGTAGAATTCTTTGTGGTGATTTTGATATATAGTAGGACCGAATAAGGTTTGGGAATCTGGGTGAACAACCCTTGTTAATTCAGTGTCAATTCTGGTGAAATTTGTGCTTTAACTTGGAGCTAATTGTGTGAATGATTTTCGTGAGTAACCTCTGTGGTTTTTGTGCTGGCAATGATGAATACTTATCAATCCTCAATATTTCAGTTCGTGTGTAAGCTCACAAGTTGAGTTTTGATGAGTTAAAGGCAAGATAAAAGCTAAAAACATGCTTTAAGACCTTTCTGGTTTATACTAAAATTATGAGGAGGTTTACGGTGGTTTATTGCCTTGATTTCGTGGATATTTACTCATAAGATGATTATATTGGATTGGTAAAAATATAGGTTGAATTTACATAGCGGTAAGACCTTAATTATGGTGTTGTTTTAAAGGTATCTTAAATGTGATTTATAAGTGCTTTAACTTGGTTATTGTTTATTTAATGGTGGTTATGTGCTTTGATATTCTTGGTATGTTGTGTGGACTTTTAAATATGGATAAGGACAGGTTGGACGTCCTAATCACTTGGTAATGACTATGGATCTTGGTATTACAAGTTGATGAGCCCTCGGAAGCCAGACACTGATTTTTCCCCACTACTAGTGTATTGTGGGTAAGCCATCATGATCTAATCTATGGGATGATTAATCACAGGGGGTGTGCATACTTAAGGACATGAGGTGAGGTAGAAGTGGAAAAGGTCAGACTCTATAAATATGGGCATATGATCATTGAGTAAAGTGGAAGAGGTCAGACTCTATAAATCCGGGCATACGGCCAATGGTTTTCTTGGATGTTGTACTTGTGGTGGAACTTGGTATTTGTCATGGAACTTGCTGGATCTTGCTATGATTATGCTATGTTTACTTATGTGTTGCTATGGTATTGTATACTTTGAGTTTTACAAATATAAAATGTATTTTACAGGTGGTGAACAAGGTTCTGATGTGATTTATTTGATCTTATAGTTATTACATGGTATTATGTGAGTGTATATTAATGTACCTTGGTAATATTTGTTGTGCATTCTGGTGATATATGTTGTTGTGGTTCATTGTGATGTTACATATAATTTCTTAAAGAGTTTTATAAGCTAAATGTATTTTACATGTTGTGGCAAGAATTACTCAGCTTTGCAGACGTTTGTTTTCTGGCATGTGCCCTGTGGCCCTTTTGTGTGCTGTTTGGAATGGCCACAGGTACAGGTTAAGATGGTTTCATGAGGGAGTGGAGCTAAAGGGGACTAGATTCTGAAGTTAGAAGGTGATGTAGCATTTCCATAAAGTTCAGTTGTAATAGGTTTAAATTTCTTGTGTAAACTAGTGATGAGTTTTGAAACAAGATGTTAGTCTATGGATGTTTACGTTGTTAAAGGTTATGGTGTGGTTTTATATATATAAAAGAGTTTAAAAGATTCAACTTAGTTTGGTATAGTGTTGGTAATAAGCCTTAGCATCCACAGTAAGTATGGGTGTGGCGGTAGCACCCCGACTAGATTTGTAAGTCTTCCGTTGTATAAAATGAGAAATAAAAAAAAATTACAGCTAGGAAAAATGGGGGTGTTATAATCGCGTTTTAATTTAAGCGTGAAGATATATGAGGGTTCGTACGCACAATTAAGATTCTAATTTCAGAGTCATAAAATGATAATTTAGCCCTTCCTTAAAAAAAATTAAAATTACATTAAAGACTCAAAAGTTATGATAAAATATGAACAATACCTTAAAACAGGCAAAGAATGGAGAAATCAGTCAAAACCAAGCAAAAACAATCAAACCAGTAAAATGGGGCCAAACCGGTCAAAACCAGTTAAAAGTAGGCAAACCAGACCAAACCGACTAGTTTACCCAGCATTGGCGCCTGGCCAACACCACACACGCACAACACTTGAACTCGCCCCCATGCCCGACACCACCATACCCACCCACACGTGTGCACGCCGCTCACCAGCCCCCACGCACACCCTCTCCCTGCGCCTCCCACTTATAAGCCGTGCACCTGCCCCGTGTGCCCGTATTCTTGCATGTGCCCGACGCGCACCCTCCCGCACACTCCCTGTGCACCCATCACACCCGCATTCGTGTGTGTGCCTGTCTCACACCCTTCCTGCAAACTAGATTTTTGACCTACTAGGAACTAAGAATAAACCTAGAAAATAGCAAATCAAAAGCCTACGGGTTGTAAATAATCCCGATCATTGCAGTATATAAAACGTAGCAACCAGGTATCGAATTCACTAAACTTGAAGAAAGTAGCCTAGCCCTAAGAAAACTAGAAATCAAAGGGGTTGTTCTTTTTTTGGAAATTAAATATGCAATAAGAAAGTAAATTAACAAATAAATAAAACTGATAAAGTGATATGGATGAGTGGAACTATGGGATCAGGCTATTTTCCGCTAGTCAGATTATGCAAACTTCTATAAATCAATCAGAGATACGAAATGGCTAATTCTTATTAATATCTTTCAGTATTAAATCATAATCTCATGATAGCTCACATAGCAGAACACAAAAGTTGTAATCTAAAACCTAGAGAAATATACATAGATGGATTAAGCTTAAAGAACTACTCGCACCCGAGGGAAAACCTAATCAATCCGATCTAATTTCTACAAGCTAACATATTAATAAGACCTTTCTATTTATCACCGATCGAATCAAAATAGAATTTGTAAAGCAATTCAACAAACTAGCGAAATTTATTGAAAAACGTAATGAATAGATTAATCTGAAACAATCCGGAAATAAAATCTATAATAAGAAATGTAGAAGTATTTGCGAAATCAACTAACTGCAAATAACCATCCCCAGAGTAAATCCTTCCTAGCCTAGCATGTTACAATAAATAGCGAACAAGGATAGATGAGAAATCATCTGGTAGTGAAGACTCATGCTCTTGTTGTGTTTGCCAGATGTAACACCCCGGTTTTTACACCGTATTTTTTTTGCTTGTACACGTTTCTACAATATTTTACAGTGGAAGACTAAATAACACCTAAGCCCAACCGGAGTGCTACCGCCACACCCACACCAACTAGTGTGGATGCTAAGGCTGATCCACCTACAACCTAACTCCTAGAACATGCTCCAAGGAGTTTGCCACTTACAAATAAATAAAATTCCTAGTTATGTCAGCGCGTTCCCTTATCCCAAGCTCAAGAGCAATATCACACAAAGAATCAACTTCACCTGCAACCATAAACACAAATCTGTGGCCAGCAAGTAATCACACAAAGGGGCCACAAGCACAAACCAGAAAACGCCAGCAAAGCTGAGTAACAAATATCACACCCTGTAAAATTCATTCTTTCTTTGGAAAACCTTTTTATAGCAGCATAAAAGCACACAGTAGCACAAAGAACCATGCTATCAACCAAAAACACAAGTTCACAACACACTTACCTTCCTTGAGACATTTTACCTTAACAAAAACCACCTGTTCATAACGATATCACAATCACAGTAATTTCACCAGAGACATAAATCCAATAATATTTTGGAAACCACATAACAGTTCTCACCACCATATACATCTCTAATCCACCAGGTCGTATCTCATCTCAATATCCTTCCACCAATCCGCGGGCACACCGGTCTTTCGACAAAGAGCTTCTAGGCTCTCGGCCCCTTGGACAAATAACTCACCACCTCACCCCATGTCCTTAAGTGTGCACACCCTCTATGAATCATCAGTCCATAGAGTAGATCATGATGGCTTAGCTCCAATACATTGGTAGGAGCGAAAATTCAGTGAATGACCAACCATGGCTCGACAGTTGAAGGAGCTAACCATAGCTCAACAGTTTGAAATACATATTTCCAAATTCACACTTCCACCACCATAAGTAATATCAACCTTTCCAACATATAAAGATCATCCACAATCATATAAAATTGCTCAAAATAACCACCAACCAAAGGATATCAATAGACAAGATTAACCACATATTAAAGTACAAACAATCCACCTTTAGAATTAAAACCTTGTATAAGGTTAGACTTGTCTAACTTTGTTCCACCTTAATTTACACTCAATTAAAATCAATCACAGGTCAACAAGTATTCCACACCAAGAGTAGTCACCTAAAATCATTCCAAAACCTTTCAAGGCTAAACCAAGCAACAAAGCACAAGTAAAACAAGTTAGGAACTCTCATATCAAATTCACACACTTGTAAAATTACCTTTATAACATCATAAAAAGACCATTTAAGCTTCACAAAATCAGAGAATCAATAAATTTCCAAGAAACCACCTTAGAAAGCTTAAAAACTCATTTTTGACAAAAATCACTTCTTACCAACTTAAGTATCTTACCAAAGGAGTTTCGGCCTAAATTTTTAACCAAGTTCCTATATCCACAACACAAGTATCCCCAAAAAATTTAAACTCAAGATCAGTTCGGGAACTCATTTATCAACTCAGAAATCCTTAAAACACATTTTCTCATTTCTAGCTTCCTTACCATGTCTAACCGACTTAAATAACTCCATTCGACTTTAATTTTCGCCCACAACCATATGTTCACTATTAAAGACAACCCTAAAAATTTCAGCTCCAAACCATGTCGTAAACTCATCTAACAAGTTCCTAAAGCTTAAAGCTAATTTTCCCCCATTTTCAAAGTTCCTTAGGGTTTTCCTACTTCCAAGCTTATTTCGACTTTATTTTCTAGGATATTCACTAATTATTCATCCTAAGGTTACTGTTAAAATTTTAAGAAAATAGGAGAAGGGATTCGTAGGTACCCTAGTAAAAAGACTTAAGAAAGAAAATAAGCTTTAAAGGAAGAATGGATGTGCATAGATGTTACCTGGACTCTCCTTGCCATTTTAGCCATGACCTTACAAGTCCCTTAGCTAATTGAATCAATTTATTCCACCAACCAATTCGCACAAGGTCGCCAGCTGCTTCTCCCTCCTTGAAATCTTGTTTTTCCTTGATTTTTAGCTTAAATCTCCTTCTCTAATGGTGGGTGTTGTGTTCTATGAGCTTCTATGGACTTATAATGGCATGTGGGTGTTTAGAGAATAGCAAATAAGCCAGGCCCCCATTTCCTCTTATATAGGCGTGAATGGACTTCAAATGGGAGTTAATTTTGCTTCATTAATCAAGTGTTATAATTACATGATAAACCTTATCCTTTGTAACCCCTTGGATGATGGACACTTGGCTAAGACTAATCCCAGCCCTTGGAGTGGCTATCTCCATCATTAATGAAGGAATAAGGTTCTTGATAAGGCTTATCCTTATAATGATTACATAAAGACAAAATAGAAAGGAGGTTGTGAAGATGTCTTCACTTACAGCCGTTGGATCAAAGATATTTTGTTAGGATAAATCTCCACCATCCATGTGTGACCTCCCCTCATTAATGAAGTGATAAGCCTTATCATTTTCATATTACATAAGGACAAAAGATAATTAATAAGATAGAACACGTGTCATGCTCCCATTTGTTTTAGCTATTGTCTAATAACAAGGTGACATGTGGCTTCTCCTAACGGGACCATTTGTAGCCTATCATATGTTGACACCTCAGTGCTTACATCATCATTATGTCATGCTAACATCATCGCTGCCTCATCACTGCATCATTAATGCATCATCATTGCATCATCACTGCATCATCACTACATCATCACTGCATCATCGTGGTCAAAGTTGACCATTGACCAAGGTTTGACAATCGTCCAATGTTTGACCGAGGTTAGACCAAGGTTGACCAAGGTTTGACCACAGTTGACCGGGGCTTCTTGGACTAAGTAACTCCCTGAAATTTCAGTGTTTTTCAGAACTTTTTGAATTAGGGTTTCTCCAGGGTTTCTTGGTTGATTCCCGACCACTAGAGTTTCCTCGTGTTCTCTAATAATTCCTATTAGGGTTACAAAAATTCGGGGTATTACATCCTCCCCCCGTTAAACAAGGCTTCGTCCTCGAAGCTTAAACTCACCTCACAGTCACATAACAATAAGACACAACATTATCTCCCCACAATACACATTATATCCACATAACAACACAAAGATTCTCAACCACCACAAGTGATTTATATAACTACCTCAAATAACAACCACCTCAAATAATTTACCACATAAAATAACAGCATTCACCACATTCAATAATACCCCAGCTACTTCGGATAATTCACCACATAGCAAAGATAACAATTTTAGATCATATAAATGTGCCAAACACTTTAAGTGTCCTATTGCATCAATCTCAGATATTAATATCAAACTATCCTCAATTATTTCACCACTAATCAACACCTGCCTCTTACACCAACCACGCTTCCACTGCGCTACTCTGATCTAATTTTTCGTGATCACTTGCAGGAAGCTTCAGGAATCCTCCAACCCTGCCATGGTCAGTGCCAGTGTTGAACTATCCTTCCACCTCAATTTGTGTTCAGTTTTCATTGATCTGACCAGGATCAAGGTCAACCTTCCACATCAGATTCAAGTAATTTGCACAATTAAACAAGTTCCAGTATTATCCTAGTGTAGCCCCAGTTATCCGGCGATCACAACTAATTCCAAACAATCAAACAAATAGGTAACAAGCAACAAACACAATTCCCATCCCCACGGCTTGTCAAATTTTTAAGCCTAGATTTAATCTTAACTCAACCAAAGCTCCCTAAAGACCAAACCTGCTCTGATACCACTCTGTAACACCCCGGTTTTTACACCGTATTTTTTTTGCTTGTACACGTTTCTACAATATTTTACAGTGGAAGACTAAATAACACCTAAGCCCAACCGGAGTGCTACCGCCACACCCACACCAACTAGTGTGGATGCTAAGGCTGATCCACCTACAACCTAACTCCTAGAACATGCTCCAAGGAGTTTGCCACTTACAAATAAATAAAATTCCTAGTTATGTCAGCGCGTTCCCTTATCCCAAGCTCAAGAGCAATATCACACAAAGAATCAACTTCACCTGCAACCATAAACACAAATCTGTGGCCAGCAAGTAATCACACAAAGGGGCCACAAGCACAAACCAGAAAACGTCAGCAAAGCTGAGTAACAAATATCACACCCTGTAAAATTCATTCTTTCTTTGGAAAACCTTTTTATAGCAGCATAAAAGCACACAGTAGCACAAAGAACCATGCTATCAACCAAAAACACAAGTTCACAACACACTTACCTTCCTTGAGACATTTTACCTTAACAAAAACCACCTGTTCATAACGATATCACAATCACAGTAATTTCACCAGAGACATAAATCCAATAATATTTTGGAAACCACATAACAGTTCTCACCACCATATACATCTCTAATCCACCAGGTCGTATCTCATCTCAATATCCTTCCACCAATCCGCGGGCACACCGGTCTTTCGACAAAGAGCTTCTAGGCTCTCGGCCCCTTGGACAAATAACTCACCACCTCACCCCATGTCCTTAAGTGTGCACACCCCCTATGAATCATCAGTCCATAGAGTAGATCATGATGGCTTAGCTCCAATACATTGGTAGGAGCGAAAATTCAGTGAATGGCCAACCTGTGGAGGGTGATTTTTCGGTATGAGGGGGGTCTATCTAAATATGGTCTGACTAAGAAGCCTAGATCCTAGAAAATGCCATTCTGTGGAGGGTGAAAACCCGTTAATCTGGCATCCCTCAAATACCTACTACATCGTCCGTCTTTCCCAGAAAGCTTATGGGAAATGCTAGTAAGCACTACACCCGCTCTCAATGGGCTCCACGCGGACTTATGCCCTAAGGGCAGAAATTAACTAGAGTCGCCACCTAGTTTGACCTAAGGAACTAGGAAGGGAGAAGGAGGGTTCTAAGAACCGTTAATTGACTCTGAGATTATTACCTATGGATAGGACTTATCCGGTCATGTCAGAGATTCTATTGTGGGTTCGTACTGGGTTACACCCCTCGGAAGTGGCAACGACCACGACTTCGGATTGGTGCCCGAGGAAACCTCGGTCTCCAATTGTCGGGATTGCCTTCTTTCAAAACCTTTTGGAGAGATTCATTTAAAAGCCGAAGAATAGGATTGAGTGTGGACTGAGGAGTAGATGATTTTGAGGAGTTTTGAAAAATAGGCTGGTCTTGAAGATGTTTGTTTGAGTGTTGGGAGATGTTTTGGGATATTTCGAGTTTAGAGCGAGATGATGGTGGGCTGAATTGTTTGGAGGAATGATTGTCAAACTTGTCTCTCTTAAAGTTTTTAAAACCGAAAAAATCATTTTTTGTTGTCAAAGGGCGGATAATCCCAAGGGATTACCCTATGTACCCCCTCGAGCACGACACTTAATTAATGTAAGTGCCGAGGCTCGAAAGATGGGGCAATGAATTTATGTCGAAAAGTAGGGTTCAGAGAGAAACATCATGAAGGAGATGTTCTCGGTCGAACCCTAATAACGTCTCTAACTCCCGGGTTTTTAAATCATTAAAAATCAAAACCTTGAAATTGAGTGGAAGGGAGCTAGACGATTCTAAAATCCCGGCTGCAACTAGGAAGGTCGTTACTTCCCTAGCGCCCCGCCTCGTAGAAATCTAGGCTGCAATTAGGGGAGGTTTGTCACCCTAATGCCCCGCCTAAAGAGATCCAGACTGCGACAAGGGAGGTTAGGACCCCAGTGCCCCGCCTCGGATTTTTATTTAGAAGAGAGACAAGTGATGTCTAACAAGGAAGAAAACGTTCTTTGAAGGTGTTAGACATTACATGTTCCCCGAAAAACAATTTAATTTTGAGTTTGAAAACTGAGTTGGAAAGTGTTTGAAGTTGTTCGGAATTCTCTATAAAGAAGCACTGATTTTGAGAAATGTTTTAGGAGAAAACTTTCTGTATATGTGAGAAGAACTTTCTGCATTTGAGAAGAGTTTTCTGTGATGTGAGAAGAGTTTTTCCTTTAAAATTCCACAAAATGGTTTCTTTGAAAACTTGATGAAATTCAAATAAAATGATTGTTTGAAATTCTTTTTGGGTTTTTGGGGTTTGAATGAAATTTACAAATCGAGTGCAGATCGGATGAAATGGAACTGGACTGAATTGGGCTGAATGAATTGAGTTTGAATTGGATTGAGTTAGAATTGAATCAGGTTTGAACTGAATTGGAGTTCGGTTTGGATTGAGGTCGAGATTGAATTGAATTGAAGTTCGGGTTGAGTCAAAGTTGGGTCAAGGTCAACGTTTTTTGGTCAAGGTCAACGTTTTAAGGTCAACATTTTTTGGACTTGGTTTGACTTGTGTGGACTTGGTTTGACTTGTATGGACTTGGTTTGACTTGTGTGGACTTGGTTTGACTTGCGTGGACTTGGTTTGACTTGCGTGGACTTGGTTTGACTTGCGTGGACTTGGTTTGACTTGGGCCGGATTGGGCTTTGGGCCGGACTGGGCGTTGGGCCAGATTTACGTTAGGCTAGGGCCTTGTTTGGGCTTCGGCCTCGAAATGGGCTTTATGAACTGTGGGCTGAAGTGGGTTTTGAATTGGGCCTTGGAGTGGCCTTTTGATTTGTGCTGAAGTGGAATTTGAATTGGGCCCGTTCTGGGCTTTGTTGGAAATTGGGTTGAAATTTGGACCTTATTTGGATTCGGGCCGAAAAAATGGGCCTTGGTTTGATCTAGGCTTTGGATTGGGTTTCGGGCCGAGTTGGCCTTAGTTGAATTTCAGGCTGATTTGGATTGACTGGGCTTGACTATGGGTCTTGTTTGAGAGTGGGCTGAAATGGGCCTTATTGTTTTTGGGCTGAATTGGCACTTTGGGTTGAGTTAGGCCTTGGGTTTGGATTTGAATGTTGAGCTTGACATGGTTTTTTGGGTCTGATCTAAGCATTGGGCTTTCTTTTTTATTTGAAACAACTTGGGCTTTTGAGAAATGGGCCAAAGACGGGGCTTATTGATTTGTGAGATATTTACAAGTGAGGGTGATCAATTTATTGATTGATTTATTAACTCTTGATTAAGGGTGTGTTGAAGGCAAAGGAGGATTCCACCCACATAAAACGAATGAGAGATCCGCTAGGCATGGGGTGGTTTCGCATCCTAAACCCTCCTAAAATAGCCTTAAGGGCTTGTTTTTTTTTTGAAGTTTTTGTTCTTATATATATATAACGATGGTTTGAGTGTTTTCTGAAGTTATAGGAGATTATTGCCCCACGAAACGAATGAGAGACTCGTTAGGTGTGGAGCGATAATACATCCAAAACTTTTCTGTCAATGGGAGGATCCTAGTGGGTAAATAACTAGGGCTTAGATAGAGGTCAGGATTAACAAATCAATCAATTACAGGGTTGCGAGAAGAGCATAGAAGCGAGATAACACGTGTACAATGGAGCATATACAATGGAGCAAAAGCAACGAAAGCATAACAGAGGCAAAACAGAACCGCTATAAAACTTGAAGATGATGTTAAGACAACGAGAATAGCATAGCGAAGCAAGACTTTGCAATTAAATGAGTTGGTTTCAAGTGAAGACTAGATTAGAATCATGCTTTTTGAATCAATTTCGAAAATGAATCTATGCGCAAGGAGCAAACAGCAAACAGCAAACAACAATGCTAGAAATGTAGACAAGTTGTCGGTCATGATCAAAAGGAACTTTAAGTAATATAGAAAACCAACCTACGGGGTGGCCTGCCCCGATTTATCATTCAACTAAATATAGGAAAAAGAAATCCCCACCGAGTCAGCCCATAATCTCGTCTCGACTATGTACAATCAGCAAGCATTCCTAACCATGAAGAGTTGCAATAAAGCCCAAAGATATTCCTAGCAGCTCGCAGGTGAAATATCAACACATGTCCAATCCAATACGTGTGTACCTCAGCTCGCTGCATCAATGCCAATTCAAAACAGTAGTGACGGAAAGTGAATTAGACACACATATAAACCATAAAATAAGATGTACACATCAGCAGCATATTTGACTTTGAATTGAAAGAAGGTCAGCAACAGATTTGCAAAAATAATCCAGTGACCAAACAGAAGCTGGTGACCGTCTCTAATAGTGGGTTTCGGCGTTTTTGGGAGCCCGTCGAAGTAGGCGCCAGAGATTGGTGCTCTGTGTTCCTGGTTCGCCGATTTGTGTTACAAAATTACCGATGAAGACGATGAAGAGAGGTGGTGGCTCTGTGTTCCGTGAGAACGAGATGAAGAGAGGGCAGAGCAACAAGAAGAATGAAGAGCATGGACGTCCTTGTTCGCCAGTTTTTTTTTTTGCAGAAAACTACCGACGTGCGAGAAAACTGAAGAGCCGACGAGCCTGTATGTTCTTTGTGTCCCAACTGGATTGAAGAGAACGAGAGATGTTCCGGAGCAAGTATACTCTCTGTTCACCAGTCGGGCGAAGAGAACGGGAGATGGAACCATTGTGTTCCTTTCCATCCACCGGCTGGCGTGAAGAAGATGACGATGCAGAGCATGTACGCTCCTTGTTGCCAGTACGGGTTTAAAATTACCGTGAGGGGAAGAAACGAAGAGAGAAGAGATATTGTTCCTTGTTGCCAGTACGGGTTCAAAATTACCGTGAGGGGAAGAAATGAAGAGAGAAGAGTATATTGTTCTTCGTTGCCAGTACGGGTGCAAAATTACCGTGACGAGAAGAAATGAAGAGAGAAGAGTATATTGTTCTTCGTTGCCAGTACGGGTGCAAAATTACCGTGACGAAGAGGATGAACCGCAGAGCATATGTGTTCCTTGTTCTGGGTATGAGCTCGGGTGTGTACATCGAATTCGCAGAACAAGAGCGTGAAGAATTAGAGACAAAAAATAGGAGGTTGATCCTCTCGGGAAGATGGGTAAACTTGGTCATGGTTTTTCAAACAGAGAATCAGGATTTTGCTCTGGGTTTTGATTCCTAAATCTCAGCCTATCGAATGTGGGTACCTTAAGGTAGAAGGTTTTTCCAGAAAAATATGGATGAATGTTGTATATCGGCTGATTTCTTTGAGAGTGACGGGAACGAAAAGAGGTTGAGCATTATGTTGCTTGTTCACCAGATGCAAGGTTTACCGGGAGTGAAGTGATTGAAATCAAGGCAGAGTCAGTACGTCGCTCGTTTGCCAACAATTTGAAGAGAATGAAAGTGGAATATCATGTGTTTCTTTGTCGCCGTTTTTAGGTTGCAAGTTATTGACATGAAGAGAATGGATTCATGGCTGATCGAGAGGTAGAGGATTGTGTTTCTACTCTCGTTTTTTTTTGAGGAAGAAGAATCAATGGCGGCTGCTTCTTTTTGAGAGGGAAGAACAGCGAACACAACGAGGGAGACGACTACAGTTGTCTTTTTTTTTTTTTGGGATCGATCAGATCAGAGGCGGCTGTTGTCGCTCTTGGGATCTGTCCCAGTAGGTTTATTCATATCTATTTATAAAAGGAAGTTTTGGGTTTTGGGTGGGCTTTTCGTAGCTATGGGCTGAAATCAGTGTGAGAATTGGGCTATGACAGATTTTAACCAAGTGTGGATTGGATTTGAAAGATGAAAAATGAGTGTGTATAAACAGAAATGAAAATGAAAATACTAATGTTAATAGTAGAATAAAATAAAATATGAGAAAAAGTGGATAGATGAATAAATAAATAAATAGAATATAAACAATAAAAAAAAAGATAGTAAAATAAGTGAATAAACAAAGAGAGACGAATTTGAAACTGGACTGTCGTTGGAAATTCATTTTTGAAGAATTGTGTTTTTTTTTTAAAGTTTTGAAAAAGATTATAAAATGATGGTTTCGCCTTAGCACGCACGCTAATATGTTTTGAAAAAAAAAGAAAGGCGACGACCCCTCTTATTATTTCGGAATTCGCTTTATGGGGTGAGAATTTTTGGTGTCTACAGATGGCTCCCCTTGATTCAATTTTGCAAGCCCTTGCAGAATTGGATCAAGGTTGACGGGCGCCAAAAATTCTCACTGCGATTTATGATTTTTTCTTATGGGTGCGGGCGCACGGGGACTTATGACGGGCCCCAACTAGACCTCTTGATATCTAGCTCTAGGACTTATGACGAGCCTAGAATGCGATTGAAAGTACGAGGACTTATGACGAGCCTCAGTTAGACCTCTTGACATCTAACCCTAGGACTTATGACGAGCCTAGAATACTAACAACCCGATTTGATTTAAGGTGCACGAGGGCTTAGGAGTGCCTCAACTGGACCTCTTGATATCCAGTCCTAGGGCTTATGACGGGCCTAGAATGCGATTGAAAGTACGAGGACTTAGGAGTGCCTCAACTAGACCTCTTGATATCTAGCTATAGGACTTATGACGAGCCTATAATACCCACAACCCGATTTGATTTAAAGTGCACGAGGGCTTAGGAGTGCCTCAACTGGACCTCTTGATATCCAGTCCTAGGGCTTATGACGGGCCTAGAATGCGATTGAAAGTACGAGGACTTAGGAGTGCCTCAACTAGACCTCTTGATATCTAGCTATAGGACTTATGACGAGCCTATAATACCAACAACCCGATTTGATTTAAAGTGCACGAGGGCTTAGGAGTGCCTCAACTGGACCTCTTGATATCCAGTCCTAGGGCTTATGACGGGCCTAGAATGCGATTGAAAGTACGAGGACTTAGGAGTGCCTCAACTAGACCTCTTGATATCTAGCTATAGGACTTATGACGAGCCTATAATACCAACAACCCGATTTGATTTAAAGTGCACGAGGGCTTAGGAGTGCCTCAACTGGACCTCTTGATATCCAGTCCTAGGG
Source organism: Limonium bicolor (assembly GCA_023374045.1). Classification (NCBI taxonomy): domain Eukaryota; kingdom Viridiplantae; phylum Streptophyta; class Magnoliopsida; order Caryophyllales; family Plumbaginaceae; genus Limonium; species Limonium bicolor. Next base: position 3,666,915 of record CM041779.1, on the reverse strand, counting down.
CTTATGACGGGCCTAGAATGCGATTGAAAGTACGAGGACTTAGGAGTGCCTCAACTAGACCTCTTGATATCTAGCTATAGGACTTATGACGAGCCTATAATACTTTGATGGAGTTGTACGAAACTCGCCGTGGTGAAGGGTTGATCTGAAGATGACTTTGATTGTGGATTGATTTGGGATCGGATGCTTTTCGGTTGCTCCTGTGAGGGATGTGATAGAGGTTGCCCTGGGCTTTGCCAATGTGGGACTCATGTTTCGATTTTGCTTTGACAGTCTCACCCGATATGCACTGTAGTTTTAGGATCCAGTAGGACTCTTGGCTCCAGAGTTCGAGATGGCTCCGATTTGATATGTGATTCCCTTGTGAGCAACGACTCTGGGATGGTTGGTGGGTTCGGGTTCGATATGATCTGAGGGCTCCGGTACGATCGGATGGCTCCAGTTTGATCTGTGATTCCCTTGTGAGCAACGGCTCTGGGATGGTTGGTGGGTTCGGGTTCGATATGATCTGAGGGCTCCGGTACGATCGGATGGCTCCAGTTTGATCTGTGGCTCCCTTGTGAGCAACGACTCTGGGATGGTTGATGGGTTTTGATCTGGTTAAAGATTTTCGGGGTGGTTAGTGGGTTTTGCTTTGGCTTGGATTTTGAGTCGAATGATGGGTTGATGTGATTGGTGGATTGTGTTGTGTTGGACGTATTTTGAAGTGGTAGATATTTTTTGTTGGTTGATAACTTCTTGGTCATGGATTGATGGCTTCGGTCCGGTTATGACTTCAAGGTTCTCTCATGATGGCTCCAGGATAGCTCGGGATGGCTCCGGGAAGGGCTACGAGATGGCTCTATTTGGTGATAGTGAGGAACAAAGGGGGATTTTTCCTTTGAGGTGGTCGCACCCTGGGCGGGCTGCCTACGTACTCAATTTCGTATTGAGATCAGACCTGACGTAGTTCAAAATTCTGTAGGCAAGACCTTGGTGATGAAATAGCTCTGACGTGGATTTGAGGTGGCTCCCGTATTGCTCTTGAACTGTTGAGATGGCTCCTGTGTAGCTCTAAAGATGGTCACAATGTCTGAGGACGGATCCCGTATGGCTCCAGTTTGGCTTTGGGAGGGGTGTCGATGAGACTCAAGTATGACAGTGGATGGCTCCGAGATTGTCTTCGTACGGCTTAGGATGGCCTTATTTTGGTTCGATGTAGCTCAAAGGTAGCCTGGGATGGCTCTGAATGCTTCGATGTAGTTCGAGGATGGCCCCGGGTAGCTTCATAATGATTTGACGTAGCTCAAACATAGCCCGGAATGGCTTTGACTTGATTTCCTTTGATAGGAAGTTTTACTTCAACTGCAACAACTGAAGTCGACTCTCAGCGAGACTAGGCAGAGTTCTTACCAATCAGATGTTGACGATGGAGTGCTTATGATGCATGCAAATATTAAATGCTAGATACGATGCAAAATGCATATGCAGTTTTGTAGAGAAGGTACGGTCCTATCTCTATTAATATGAGGTTTACGAATATAAGACATTTTCGATTCGATCTTGAATGATTGTTGAATTGGAAGGCGTGAATCATTTTCCTCTCATGGAGGGATACGGGTCAATCTCTCGTGAGTTTGGCTGTGTGTGCAAAGCGGTGTAATGATACTCTCGATGCTTAGAGCAGTATTTTCCTGAGAATTTCCTTTTTGAGGTTATGGACTTTCCGTTCCTCACAAATTCCTCACCTACAATGGGGTAGGCTGATTATGATTTGGTAGTTTAATCGAAGAGTCACTCGCACTCTAAAGACCTCGTGAAGTAAGGTCGCACTCATTCACTCATAGTCCCTGTATCGTGAGGTGGGACATGTTGATAACAAGCACGAAGCTTATGATTCATGTTTCAGATCTGATACTTTCGGTAAACGCTCATTAACTTATGAGTCAGAGGTCTTTATTGGGTTGCAACGGGGCTGAAGGGTATGATGTATGTCACACGGGACTGTGGGGTTTATTTGGGAAGTGTGGAGCTTTTGTGCAATAGAGAGTATGTTTCGCCTTTGCCATGGGTGGAGTGATTAGACGGATTTCGATAACCTTTTATTGGTTTCTACGGGACATCATTGGTCCTTTTGATTTGGATTTCTCCTTCTCGCCTCTTCCGGTGTATGGTTTGAACCTTCTTTACTCTTTGTGTTTTTGAAATTGCATTTGGCTCATCGACCTTCTCAAGCTTTTTTTGTATTTTGGCGTTCAGCTTTGGAGTTGCATTGACTCATCGATCTTCTTGAACATTTTCGGTGTTCTTTTTTGGTGTTTGGCTTTGGAGTTGCATTGACTCACTGATTTCTTCAAACACTTCATTTATTGTGTTTATGAAAGATGGTGGGGAGGGGTCATGGCTTCGGCTCCTTCGAGATCCTCTATTGCAAAGGTAAGTATGTATATGTCGGGTGGCATGTTGTGGAGTTCGCAGAAAAAGGGTTATTGTGAAAAGTTCAGCGGGGCTCACTAAGGGACTATGTACAGGGCAGTCAAAGCTTTTTGGTTTTGTGGAGGTTTCTGATCCTAAGTGCCTCGTCATTCTCATTAGTCAATGATTGTTTTCTTACTACTTCTCGAATCTTTGCATGAATCACAGTTCGTGTCTTGTTATCAACATTGATCTCGCTATGAATTGTGCCTCTCCATGTGCTGAAAGAATGCACAAGTCGCTCATGGTTTTACCTCTATAGACTCGCTCTATCTTCCCTCATCGCTCGGTGGATGGTCCAATACCCTCTTTTGGAATTCAAGAGAAAATACCGCTCTTCGCACACTACTCACTTGGTTTGTGGTGCTGATTTTGATTGGACTCTTGTGTTTATCGACGGGTCGAGAGTTTAATGGTTCACACACTCTGTTCAATGAATCTCTCAAGACTTTCCTAAAGATGTCATTTCGATACGAGGGTATGCAAATGTGACTATCTATAATGCAATATGTTGTGGTAATATGGAATTACTATGTATATGATGCATGAAATGCTGAAAATGATGAATGTCGATGGTCGGATTTGGATTTTGACTGAATGTTTTTTTTTTTGCATGCAATGCATGAGTGGTAAGATTACACCCAGTCTCGCTTGAATCGGATTCAGCTCATGGTTGATGAAGCTCATCCCATCATCGTTGGCCCTGAAGGTGGTCTAACTGTTGGGGTCGCTGTCCGGGTAGTGATTCTCAAGTGAGGTTGGGCTGGTGATTGGCTCCTGGATTTTTGAACTCTAGGGAGTAACAACTCCCGCATGGTGGCCCGGCGATATGACGAAGACTGTATTTTTTGGGATTTTTGGATGTATGATTTTTTGGATTTTGGGGAGTGACAATTCCAACTTGGTAGCCCCACTATATGACACACTTTGAGATTGGGAAAGGTTTGAGCTCGGTTTTCTTTTCTATCCCTCTAAGATCGGGCTCTGGCGGTCGAGATATTGGGATGAAAGCCGGTGTGTGGTGAGGTGAGGATGGAACACATGATTATGCATTTTTTTATGTGGGTGGACCTTATGCATGATTGGTGAACTCTAATTGATTGGAAATGTATGCGACTCTTTGTAATGAATGTAATGCATGTGGTTTTGCCTCGTGCTCGGTTGCATTTGATGGTGTTGTTTATTTAGGGGATGCCTCCTGTAGATACCGCGAATTTTCACCCCATAAAGCAAAGTTGATGAATGACATATAACCGTGAGGGGTCGTTCATTATTCGTTCTTTTCATTATACGTGCATGCCAAAAGAAACCAAGTTTGGAAAAACAATTTTGAAAACATGTGTTTTCAAAGTGGTGGATTTTCTCAATATGAATTTTGATGCTCGGTCACTCGTAAATAAAATAGGGAGTGGGGAACCCTATACACATTGATCTAAACAAATTCAAAGGGAATGTATAAACCTATACATGGAGTGTATTCAGAAATTGACAAGAGAGAAAAGAATGCTAGGGAAAAACCTATACATCAATTCTAAAAGTCATTAAATGAGGAGTTTGAGCTTAAAAACTCCTTCTTAACTCTTCTGGTCCGTCTTCAGGCCTTTGATTGACTGCTCGCACTCGGACTTCTGGTTGGATGCTTGCTCGTCTTCGGGTTCTAGGCCGGCTGCTCGCTCGTCTTCGGGTTCTTGACCGCCTGCTCACTCGTCTTCAGGCTCTTGACCGGCTACTCGCTCGTCTTTCAGGTTCTTGACCAGCTACTCGCTCGTCTTTCGGGTTCTTGCGGTGAAACAGTACCGTGACCAAACATAACGGGTTTGGTGTTCCTCTGATTTTCAACAGTTCGAACTCGAACCGGTGTCGCTAATCTTCTTCTCGCTTGACTCGGGTTGGTACACCTCTGATTTTGTACTTGAACAGTTGGTGTTGGTCTTCATGTCGCTCGGCTAGCTCCACGGGTTGATGCACCTCTGGCCTTCAGCTCGATCCGCGTAGTCGATCTTCATGCTGCTTCACTTGCTCCGACGGGAGGAACGGGGATGTTTTTTTAGAAAGGAAAGATGAATGATTGAGCACAAAACCTTACGTGAAAATCCACCACTTTCGTGAAAACACAAAATGACTAGTACGCTCCACGGTAATGACCACTGCTCTTGAAGGTGGGTTGAACTTCAAAAATAGCGGGTCACAACATGGGGACTAAATCATTTATTTTGAAATACGTTTGTGAAAATCAACTTTGAAAACTGTTTGAGAAAACTATTTTGAAATAATGTTGGTGAAAAATGTTGTTTGAAATTCGTTTGTAGAAAGTAGGTTTTTCGAAACCTAATTTTGAAAATCGTTTTGGAAATGATAAAGTTTTTTTAAAAGATGAAGCGATGGGTTTTAAAGCCCCAAATGTTTGGGAGCAAAACTAAGGTGAGACTCTAAATTGAACGAGCTCGTAAAACATCTTTAAAAGATATATGAAAGAGAATTCCGAACGTTTTAAAACAGATTGGTTTGAAAAAGTGGTTTGCACACATGTACAACATAAAAGAAATCGTGGCTATATTTGATGTGGAGCTGTAAGTGTTAATGTTGGGATAATCACCTTCCAGGTCAATCAATGTTTCCATACCACCGGGGGAACCGTCGTTCCTTCACTGTTCATCTCTCGGGATTTATCTCTGTTATGCCTTGTCGGGCACGTCATCAAGAAAGTCCGAAGTGCTTAAGTTCGAAAGGTCAGGATACCCGAAGTGATACAGTCACACGAGCCACGACCGGTGATTATCACAACATACTCACTTTTGGAAAACTTGGGGAAGTATTGCATGGGGTCAGGTCTTCCGTCGTCTGCACGGTCAGGTGTGTCTAAAGTCCAAATTATTCATTGACTACGTTGTGCCATGTATGGGTATCCGGTAAATACGGGATCCTCTATGGACGTGTAGCGTGACATCGGGCTTTAGAGACACCCGTGGTGCAAAGGACACTTGAAGAACTGAGCCCATGCAATCTTCAGGGTAATACAAAAGGGTGGTCAGACAGACGGCATACAAGGGGTGACTACCCATAAAACCCGTCCTGGACACCGGACCAGGCAGCTGGACACTGAAGGCTCATGGCTTACTATATGCTGGCTCAGACTCGGGTAACAGAGGATATTTTTGGATCATGAGCTTCAAAGCGTTAGTCAGAGACCATACCGCCTCGTGGGTTTGTTCACTGAGAGAGTGACCCAGCTCATAGGGAATCAACCGTGGACCGGTTGGGGATCCCGTGACATCGTGGATAAAACGGGTGACACAGAGGAATGCATGTCCTAAGCTACCCACCCAATGCACCCCACAATCATAATATAAAGCAGTAAATAAACCAAATAAAGTTAGCACCAACCTATGTTCTAAGCGTTTTATCTTGAGATTAGTGATTCCAAATTGGTTGTTATTAACCTAAAGGGAAGTTAGCTTCATTCATCCTAAGTGTCTCTTTCTAATCGTGAGCTAATTGTTAACCCAATTGTTGTCATGTTTGTTGAGGATTTAATATGTCCTATCTGTCCTCATCAGATGCACACTCTAAGTGTGGAATAGAATAATCCTAAAGGCTTTGAAATGAATCTCTTGAAGGTTTTGAAAGAAGTGGGGAAGTCCCGACAATTTTGAATGGAGTTCAGTCTTCCTTGAGTTTGAGAAAAACTTACTCAAGTTTTCCCCAGCAGAGTCGCCATTCTGTGGAGGGTGATTTTTCGGTATGAGGGGGGTCTATCTAAATATGGTCTAACTAAGAAGCCTAGATCCTAGAAATTTGCCATTCTGTGGAGGGTGAAAACCCGTTAATCTGGCATCCCTCAAATACCTACTAATCGTCCGTCTTTCCCAGAAAGCTTATGGGAATGCTAGTAAGCACTACACCCGCTCTCAATGGGCTCCACGCGGACTTATGCCCTAAGGGCAGAAATTAACTAGAGTCGCCACCTAGTTTGACCTAAGGAACTAGGAAGGGAGAAGGAGGGTTCTAAGAACCGTTAATTGACTCTGAGATTACCTATGGATAGGACTTATCCGGTCATGTCAGAGATTCTATTGTGGGTTCGTACTGGGTTACACCCCTCGGAAGTGGCAACGACCACGACTTCGGATTGGTGCCCGAGGAAACCTCGGTCTCCAATTGTCGGGATTGCCTTCTTTCAAAACCTTTTGGAGAGATTCATTTAAAAGCCGAAGAATAGGATTGAGTGTGGACTGAGGAGTAGATGATTTTGAGGAGTTTTGAAAAATAGGCTGGTCTTGAAGATGTTTGTTTGAGTGTTGGGAGATGTTTTGGATATTTCGAGTTAGAGCGAGATGACTGGTGGGGCTGAATTGTTTGGAGGAATGATTGTCAAACTTGTCTCTCTTAAAGTTTTTAAAACCGAAAAAATCATTTTTTGTTGTCAAAGGGCGGATAATCCCAAGGGATTACCCTATGTACCCCCTCGAGCACGACACTTAATTAATGTAAGTGCCGAGGCTCGAAAGATGGGGCAATGAATTTATGTCGAAAAGTAGGGTTCAGAGAGAAACATCATGAAGGAGATGTTCTCGGTCGAACCCTAATAACGTCTCTAACTCCCGGGTTTTTAAATCATTAAAAATCAAAACCTTGAAATTGAGTGGAAGGGAGCTAGACGATTCTAAAATCCCGGCTGCAACTAGGAAGGTCGTTACTTCCCTAGCGCCCCGCCTCGTAGAAATCTAGGCTGCAATTAGGGGAGGTTTGTCACCCTAATGCCCCGCCTAAAGAGATCCAGACTGCGACAAGGGAGGTTAGGACCCCAGTGCCCCGCCTCGGATTTTTATTTAGAAGAGAGACAAGTGATGTCTAACAAGGAAGAAAACGTTCTTTGAAGGTGTTAGACATTACATGTTCCCCGAAAAACAATTTAATTTTGAGTTTGAAAACTGAGTTGGAAAGTGTTTGAAGTTGTTCGGAATTCTCTATAAAGAAGCACTGATTTTGAGAAATGTTTTAGGAGAAAACTTTCTGTATATGTGAGAAGAACTTTCTGCATTTGAGAAGAGTTTTCTGTGATGTGAGAAGAGTTTTTCCTTTAAAATTCCACAAAATGGTTTCTTTGAAAACTTGATGAAATTCAAATAAAATGATTGTTTGAAATTCTTTTTGGGTTTTTGGGGTTTGAATGAAATTTACAAATCGAGTGCAGATCGGATGAAATGGAACTGGACTGAATTGGGCTGAATGAATTGAGTTTGAATTGGATTGAGTTAGAATTGAATCAGGTTTGAACTGAATTGGGTTCGGTTTGGATTGAGGTCGAGATTGAATTGAATTGAAGTTCGGGTTGAGTCAAAGTTGGGTCAAGGTCAACGTTTTTTGGTCAAGGTCAACGTTTTAAGGTCAACATTTTTTGGACTTGGTTTGACTGTGTGGACTTGGTTTGACTTGTATGGACTTGGTTTGACTTGTGTGGACTTGGTTTGACTTGCGTGGACTTGGTTTGACTTGCGTGGACTTGGTTTGACTTGCGTGGACTTGGTTTGACTTGGGCCGGATTGGGCTTTGGGCCGGACTGGGCGTTGGGCCAGACTGGGCGTTGGGCCAGATTTACGTTAGGCTAGGGCCTTGTTTGGGCTTCGGCCTCGAAATGGGCTTTATGAACTGTGGGCTGAAGTGGGTTTTGAATTGGGCCTTGGAGTGGCCTTTTGATTTGTGCTGAAGTGGAATTTGAATTGGGCCCGTTCTGGGCTTTGTTGGAAATTGGGTTGAAATTTGGACCTTATTTGGATTCGGGCCGAAAAATGGGCCTTGGTTTGATCTAGGCTTTGGATTGGGTTTCGGGCCGAGTTGGCCTTAGTTGAATTTCAGGCTGATTTGGATTGACTGGGCTTGACTATGGGTCTTGTTTGAGAGTGGGCTGAAATGGGCCTTATTGTTTTTTGGGCTGAATTGGCACTTTGGGTTGAGTTAGGCCTTGGGTTTGGATTTGAATGTTGAGCTTGACATGGTTTTTTGGGTCTGATCTAAGCATTGGGCTTTCTTTTTTATTTGAAACAACTTGGGCTTTTGAGAAATGGGCCAAAGACGGGGCTTATTGATTTGTGAGATATTTACAAGTGAGGGTGATCAATTTATTGATTGATTTATTAACTCTTGATTAAGGGTGTGTTGAAGGCAAAGAGGATTCCACCCACATAAAACGAATGAGAGATCCGCTAGGCATGGGGTGGTTTCGCATCCTAAACCCTCCTAAAATAGCCTTAAGGGCTTGTTTTTTTTTGAAGTTTTTGTTCTTATATATATATATAACGGTGGTTTGAGTGTTTTCTGAAGTTATAGGAGATTATTGCCCCACGAAACGAATGAGAGACTCGTTAGGTGTGGAGCGATAATACATCCAAAACTTTTCTGTCAATGGGAGGATCCTAGTGGGTAAATAACTAGGGCTTAGATAGAGGTCAGGATTAACAAATCAATCAATTACAGGGTTGCGAGAAGAGCATAGAAGCGAGATAACACGTGTACAATGGAGCATATACAATGGAGCAAAAGCAACGAAAGCATAACAGAGGCAAAACAGAACCGCTATAAAACTTGAAGATGATGTTAAGACAACGAGAATAGCATAACGAAGCAAGACTTTGCAATTAAATGAGTTGGTTTCAAGTGAAGACTAGATTAGAATCATGCTTTTTGAATCAATTTCGAAAATGAATCTATGCGCAAGGAGCAAACAGCAAACAGCAAACAGCCAACAACAATGCTAGAAATGTAGACAAGTTGTCGGTCATGATCAAAAGGAACTTTAAGTAATATAGAAAACCAACCTACGGGGTGGCCTGCCCCGGTTTATCATTCAACTAAATATAGGAAAAAGAAATCCCCACCGAGTCAGCCCATAATCTCGTCTCGACTATGTACAATCAGCAAGCATTCCTAACCATGAAGAGTTGCAATAAAGCCCAAAGATATTCCTAGCAGCTCGCAGGTGAAATATCAACACATGTCCAATCCAATACGTGTGTACCTCAGCTCGCTGCATCAATGCCAATTCAAAACAGTAGTGACGGAAAGTGAATTAGACACACATATAAACCATAAAATAAGATGTACACATCAGCAGCATATTTGACTTTGAATTGAAAGAAGGTCAGCAACAGATTTGCAAAAATAATCCAGTGACCAAACAGAAGCTGGTGACCGTCTCTAATAGTGGGTTTCGGCGTTTTTGGGAGCCCGTCGAAGTAGGCGCCAGAGATTGGTGCTCTGTGTTCCTGGTTCGCCGATTTGTGTTACAAAATTACCGATGAAGACGATGAAGAGAGGTGGTGGCTCTGTGTTCCGTGAGAACGAGATGAAGAGAGGGCAGAGCAACAAGAAGAATGAAGAGCATGGACGTCCTTGTTCGCCAGTTTTTTTTTTTGCAGAAAACTACCGACGTGCGAGAAAACTGAAGAGCCGACGAGCCTGTATGTTCTTTGTGTCCCAACTGGATTGAAGAGAACGAGAGATGTTCCGGAGCAAGTATACTCTCTGTTCACCAGTCGGGCGAAGAGAACGGGAGATGGAACCATTGTGTTCCTTTCCATCCACCGGCTGGCGTGAAGAAGATGACGATGCAGAGCATGTACGCTCCTTGTTGCCAGTACGGGTTTAAAATTACCGTGAGGGGAAGAAACGAAGAGAGAAGAGATATTGTTCCTTGTTGCCAGTACGGGTTCAAAATTACCGTGAGGGGAAGAAATGAAGAGAGAAGAGTATATTGTTCTTCGTTGCCAGTACGGGTGCAAAATTACCGTGACGAGAAGAAATGAAGAGAGAAGAGTATATTGTTCTTCGTTGCCAGTACGGGTGCAAAATTACCGTGACGAAGAGGATGAACCGCAGAGCATATGTGTTCCTTGTTCTGGGTATGAGCTCGGGTGTGTACATCGAATTCGCAGAACAAGAGCGTGAAGAATTAGAGACAAAAATAGGAGGTTGATCCTCTCGGAAGATGGGTAAACTTGGTCATGGTTTTCAAACAGAGAATCAGGATTTTGCTCTGGGTTTTGATTCCTAAATCTCAGCCTATCGAATGTGGGTACCTTAAGGTAGAAGGTTTTTCCAGAAAAATATGGATGAATGTTGTATATCGGCTGATTTCTTTGAGAGTGACGGGAACGAAAAGAGGTTGAGCATTATGTTGCTTGTTCACCAGATGCAAGGTTTACCGGGAGTGAAGTGATTGAAATCAAGGCAGAGTCAGTACGTCGCTCGTTTGCCAACAATTTGAAGAGAATGAAAGTGGAATATCATGTGTTTCTTTGTCGCCGTTTTTAGGTTGCAAGTTATTGACATGAAGAGAATGGATTCATGGCTGATCGAGAGGTAGAGGATTGTGTTTCTACTCTCGTTTTTTTTTTGAGGAAGAAGAATCAATGGCGGCTGCTTCTTTTTGAGAGGGAAGAACAACGAACAAACGAGGGAGACGACTACAGTTGTCTTTTTTTTTTTTTGGGATCGATCAGATCAGAGGCGGCTGTTGTCGCTCTTGGGATCTGTCCCAGTAGGTTTATTCATATCTATTTATAAAAGGAAGTTTTGGGTTTTGGGTGGGCTTTTCGTAGCTATGGGCTGAAATCAGTGTGAGAATTGGGCTATGACAGATTTTAACCAAGTGTGGATGGATTTGAAAGATGAAAAATGAGTGTGTATAAATAGAAATGAAAATGAAAATACTAATGTTAATAGTAGAATAAAATAAAATATGAGAAAAAGTGGATAGATGAATAAATAAATAAATAGAATATAAACAATAAAAAAAAAGATAGTAAAATAATGAATAAACAAAGAGAGACGAATTTGAAACTGGACTGTCGTTGGAAATTCATTTTTGAAGAATTGTGTTTTTTTTTTAAAGTTTTGAAAAAGATTATAAAATGATGGTTTCGTCTTAGCACGCACGCTAATATGTTTTGAAAAAAAAGAAAGGCGACGACCCCTCTTATTATTTCGGAATTCGCTTTATGGGGTGAGAATTTTTGGTGTCTACACAACCATGGCTCGACAGTTGAAGGAGCTAACCATAGCTCAACAGTTTGAAATACATATTTCCAAATTCACACTTCCACCACCATAAGTAATATCAACCTTTCCAACATATAAAGATCATCCACAATCATATAAAATTGCTCAAAATAACCACCAACCAAAGGATACCAATAGACAAGATTAACCACATATTAAAGTACAAACAGTCCACCTTTAGAATTAAAACCTTGTATAAGGTTAGACTTGTCTAACTTTGTTCCACCTTAATTTACACTCAATTAAAATCAATCACAGGTCAACAAGCATTCCACACCAAGAGTAGTCACCTAAAATCATTCCAAAACCTTTTAAGGCTAAACCAAGCAACAAAGCACAAGTAAAACAAGTTAGCAACTCTCATATCAAATTCACACACTTGTAAAATTACCTTTATAACATCATAAAAAGACCATTTAAGCTTCACAAAATCAGAGAATCAATAAATTTCAAAGAAACCACCTTAGAAAGCTTAAAAACTCATTTTTGACCAAAATCACTTCTTACCAACTTAAGTATCTTACCAAAGAAATTTCGGCCTAAATTTTTAACCAAGTTCCTAGCTCCATAACACAAGTATCCCCACAAAATTTAAACTCAAGATCAGTTAGGGAACGCATTTAACAACTTAGAAATCCTTAAAACACATTTTCTCATTTCTAGCTTCCTTACCATGTCTAACCGACTTAAATAACTCCATTAGACTTTATTTTTCTCCCACAACCATATGATAACTATTAAAGACAACCCTCAAAATTTCAGCTCAAAACCATGTCGGAAACGCATCTAACAAGTTCCTAAAGCTTAAAGCTCATTTCCCCATTTTCAAAGTTCCTTAGGGTTTTCCTACTTCCCAAGCCTATTTTGACTTTATTTTCTAAGATATTCACTAAGTCTTCATCATAAAGTTACTGTTAAAATTTTATGAAAATAGGAGAAGGGATTCATAGGTACCCTAGTAAAAAGACTTAAGAAAGAAAATAAGCTTTAAAGGAAGAATGGATGTGCATAGATGTTACCTGGACTCTCCTTGCCATTTTAGCCACGACCTTACAAGTCCCTTAGCTAATTGAATCAATTTCTTCCACCAACCAATTTTCCCAAGGTCGCCAGCTGCTTCTCCCTCCTTGAAATCTTGTTTTTCCTTGATTTTTAGCTTAAATCTCCTTCTCTAATGGTGGGTGTTGTGTTCTATGAGCTTCTATGGACTTCTAATGGCGTGTGGGTGTTTTGAGAATAGCAAATAAGCCAGGCCCCCATTTCCTCTTATATAGGCATGAATGGACTTCAAATGGGAGTTAATTTTGCTTCATTAATCAAGTGTAATAATTACATGATAAACCTTATCCTTTGTAACCCCTTGGATGTTGGACACTTGGCTAAGACTAATCCCAGCCCTTGGAGTGGCTATCTCCATCATTAATGAAGGGATAAGGTTCTTGATAAGGCTTATCCTTATAATGATTACATAAAGACAAAATAGAAAGGAGGTTGTGAAGATGTCTTCACTTACAGCCGTTGGATCAAAGATATTTTGTTAGGATAAATCTCCACCATCCATGTGTGACCTCCTCTCATTAATGAAGTGATAAGCCTTATCATTTTCATGATTACATAAGGACAAAAGATAATTAATAAGATAGAACACGTGTCATGCTCCCATTTGTTTTAGCTATTGTCTAATAACAAGGTGACATGTGGCTTCTCCTAATGGGACCATTTGTAGCCTATCATATGTTGACACCTCAGCGCTTACATCATCATTATGTCATGCTGACATCATCGCTGCATCATCACTGCATCATTACTACATCATCATTGCATCATCACTACATCATCACTGCATCATCATGGTCAAAGTTGACCATTGACCAAGGTTTGACCATCGTCCAATGTTTGACCAAGGTTAGACCAAGGTTGACCAAGGTTTGAGCACAGTTGACCGGGGCTTCTTGGACTCTAAGTAACTCCTTGAAATTTCAGTGTTTTTCAGAACTTTTTGAATTAGGGTTTCTCCAGGGTTTCTTGGTTGATTCCCGACTACTAGGGTTTCCTCGTGTTCTCTAATAATTCCTATTAGGGTTACAAAAATTCGGGGTATTACACCAGATCTGTAGAACACTAGACTAGAAGGTTGAAGAGGATGATGGAGAACTCCTGCTGCAACAGCCTAAGGTTCTTCTATGTGGGTTTGTGTCTTGTGAAAGTGGTGTTGTGTAGATGATGGATGGATGTCGATTTGTGCCTAAGTCTTCATCATTTATAAGTTAAATTCAAGGCTCTTCGCTTGTTCATTGATGTCTTCTTTTTAATTTCCTCCAGTTTCGTGAATTAAATAAAGACATTTGAATTCCTTAAACTTACTCTCTTCAATTATTTCATCAATAACACTTGGAAGACTCTGGAGTTACCTTCACATAAATAGGGATTTAGTGTAGGCACTTTAATTTATTTACCTCCTTCATAAAAAAATGTCAAATTCCCCATATATCCATCCTAAGTCATTTAAACAACAAAATAACTTGTTTCTTAAAAGTTTCTTTTAGACATACGAATTGATTTCAACTAAGTACAAAATTAGAGGTAAATGGAAATAAAGACAAGGGATTTTGACAATAATAATATATCAAATATCAGCCTATCACCTTTACGCACCCCCTGCGCTCCCGCCGCGCCCGTAAATGCCCGTTTTCTAGTAATTCTGACAGTTTATTCCTTACCCGTTCCATTATTTACTCTATTTAGACTTAAAGCTACTAAAAAAATTGTAAACTAGGAAGGAAAAAAATATAGGTGGAGTTATATTTTTAAACAGTAAAAAATACTCCTGGCCGTTGTGAAGGTTGATTTTTTTGGTATGGGGGGGGGGGGGGGTCTAAATATGGTTCTTGACTGAAAAGCCTAGATCTAGAAAATGCCATTCCGTGGAGGGTGAAAACTCGTTATCGTGTCATCCCTCAAATATCTACTATATCATTCGTCTTTTCTAGAAAGCTTTATGGGGAGTACCAGTGAGCACCACACCCATTCTCAATGGGCTCCACATGGACTTATGCCCTAAGGGCGGAATTGATAGAGTCACCAACTAGTTTGACCTAGATTAACTAGGAAGGAAGCGGGGGACTCTAAGAACCATTAATTGACTATTAGATTTATTGCCTATGGATAGGGCTTATCTGATCATTCTAGATATTCTGTGTGGGTTCGCACTAGGTTACACCCCTTAGAAGTGCAACGACTACGACTTCGGATGGTGCCCGAGGAAACCTCAGTCTCCAATTGTCAGGGAAATTGTCTTTCAAAACCTTTTTTAAGAGATTTATTTTATAGGGCCACGAGGACAAGATAGGAGAGGAGTAGGGTAGAGAGCTTATGAGGCAAGTTTTTCTGCCAAGCTGGCACCAAAGAGAGGATTGGTGGATTGAGCAAGTTGATTGAATCTGGAAGGTGGGGCAAGCTTTTCTGCCAAGTTAGCGCCAAAGTAAGGATTGATGGATCGAGCGATGTGATTGAATACGGAAGGTGAGGAGAGCTTTTTTGTCAAGCTAGTGCTAAAGAAAGGATTGATGGATAAAGGGCATAGAATGAGTATGGGATGAAAGATGGGGAAAGATATAAGATTAAGTGAATGAAGAAGACATGAATTCTTATGGGTTTTAGGGTTTGTGAGAATCAAAGGAGATTTGAGAGGTTCTCTAGTTTTTGAACGTTTAGGAGGTATGGGTACCGCTTTAGAGTTGGAAAAGGTTTTTTTTAATTGAAATGGGGTTGTACCCCGAACAGGTTGCCAACATACTCAACTCTTTGTTGAGATCAGACCTTACGTAGTTCATGGCCTTTGGGATTTTGGGATTTTTAGGGTTTTGGGAAAATTGGGGTTTAACATTTTGGGTCTTTGAAGGGTTAAAGAGGTTTTTTAGTCATTTAGAGATGTTTGTGAAGTTCTTGATCAATAGGGTGTGCTTGATGGATGGTTGGGTTATATATTGAGTTATCAAAGGGTTTGGGGTTCTTGGGTTTGAGATTTTAAAGGGTTGAAATTTTGAAGAGTTTCGGGGTTGAGGGAGTCTCATAATCCCCGTTGAGATGCTTGAGTCCTTTGATGACCCTGAATCCACTAAATTTTTTTGATTCCACTGCGACATCTGCATTTGTTGACACATTTGATTTTGTTGAGATATCCGAGTATGCTGAGACGTTTGAGTCTGCTTAGACATTCGAGTCTATTGAGACGTTGAAGTCTGCTTAGACATCCAAGTCTGTTGAGACTGTTGAGTCTTGGGGTGTTACAACCCAGGTTTTTGGTTTCGTTACAATATGTGGGATTACATTCTTTATATTCTTAGTTGGGTTATTTTATGATGTTTAGGACGTCGTGGGCATTTTTGCAAAAGAGGAGGTTAAGGAGGTCATTTCCTCTTCTGTTATTTGGTAAGGGTGTTAATAAGGAAAAGTATTTACTTATTTCTCTTTTTCACGATTAATTATTCATTGACAGTTTTCTCACGTTTTGAGCGGGGTTCTCCCTTATTCTCTTCAGAGCATTTCTTCTTCTTCTTCTCTTGTGTGCTTTTGCTGCTGGAGTTCTGCACTGTTGCTGGGTTGCTGTGCTGCTGTAGGGTTCCTCTCTTCGTCTCTCAGGTTTGATTGTGTTTGGGTTGAGTTTGGCGTGGTTTTGGTGTAGTTGTGTTTCTTCCTTTTTTTTGGCTTTTGATTGTGGTAATCAGTGGTTCTGCTGTCCGCGTTGATCTGCGGGCTGTTGTGGGGCTTCGTCTACTTCTAAATCGTGGGATTCTTCTGCGCTAATTCAAGGTAGGTTTTTTTATAGTTACTGTAGTGGGTAGGTTTTGAATCCAGGACCTTTAGTTCCTGTATACCGCTCCTCTACCGAGCAAACCACAGGGGCTTATTCAAGGTAGGTGGTGAATGAATTTGATGAGTGTGTTCGACCATGGGGGATTAAGGGTTGTATTCAATTATTCGTTGTTAAATGCGTTTTGTGATTGGTTTTTTGTCCTTATTTACCATTGTTTTGACTGCAAAACCCCCATGGAACTTCCATTTACGGGGTTGTGTTCCCCTAAAGATGTTTAAGTGTTCTAACCATTTTGTGGTGCTTATTTATGCACTTATGCTTTGTAAGTTAAGTTTCTATTTTGGGACCTAGTTTTCTCTGCTTCTGAGCTGTGGATGGTTGGGTCTAGCTATCCCGTAGCATGCTGCGCAAGACGTCCTTCTGTTAATCTCTCATGGGTGTCTCCCTTGTTCTGTTCAATGGTGCTCACCATTCCTGTTGTATGGGATCTTCCGATCCTAGGACTTAATTCCCTTCTATTTGTATGCATTGGGTACTAGGGTCCCACTCTGCTTTGTGACTTCTGAAAGTTTTGTTTGTGCACTCTGAATTACACGTTTGTTTTGTGATAAGCTTTGACATCTTCTGCTATTTATATCTGATGGTGGAATTCTATTTATCCTGCTTTTGGCTTTTGGATTACACTCATGTTTTCAATTTTTTTGAGCATGCTTGTTGATGAAGTTTATCATCTATTGAGCGTGTGGTTGCTCACCCCCTCATTTCCACTAACCCTTGCAGATTGATCACCGAAGGCTCGCTTCTGTTTCCGTAGACTTTAGTTGCTTTGTGTTTAGTTAAACATGTTAGAGCTTCGAATTTTGTAGCCTTCGGGCCTTTCTGACTTTTCTTTCGAATTGAGCCATGGGCCTTTGTTTTGTGATTTGTATTGAATTAATACTTTGGGCGTGTAAGATATTTCTCCTTCTTTTAAATGCAAGTACCTTTTTTTGTTCGTTAGATAATTAGTCAGTATCCCTGCGTATCTTAGGTAGTAAGTGCGCGGCATGTGCGTCCTTAGAACTAGCCCGGTTTTGGAGTCGCTCTGATACCATTAAATGTAACAACCCCAAAACCACCATGGTTGTGGGACCGTTACATGCCGCACGCTTACTACCTAAGACACACAAGGCTACTCCCATGAATCCCAAAACAGATACAAAATACACTTGTATTACATAAATAATTATTACAACTTAAGCGTACATTACAAGCGGAAGCCTAATACATAAACGGGCCTTAAGCCAACTAACAGATACATAAAACTGAAAAGCTAAACCAAATACGAAAGTAAAAGCGGAAGCCTGATACAAAACTGAAGCTAAGAATACAAAGGGCCACAAGGCCAACTATCCAGATATAGAGCAAAAAAGAAACCAAAATACAGATATAGAAGTTCCTACCAGAAGCTAGAACCTACAAAATAGTTATAATAATAGGAGTGAGCAAACCACAGCTTAGTAAATAACCGACTTCATCAGCTGGGCATGCTCAAAACAATTTATACTGAACATATTCATATACATACATAAGCTTAGCAAAAACAGATCGAAAATTAGAGCAGAAGATAGAAACTTAGTGATCAAAATTGGATAGACAGAAGCAGAAGCTTTGCAAAACAAAAGAGGAGCTGAAGCTGAGCAAACAGATATAGAAGCCACAGTTCAAACAAAACGAACAACAGCCGGAATGGCTATAAACAAATCGTTAACAAAATAGAGGTATACAGAACAGAAATAGACAAAACAAAATCAGAAACTACATCCTAAACATACCGGAACACAGGCGAAGTGGTTCAAAAAATAGAGGCGACCCTAGTACTCAGTGCATATAAACAGAAGGGAAATAAGTCCTTAGGATCATAAGATCCCACACGACAGAAATGGTGAACACCATAGAACAGAACGGGGGAGACACCCATGAGTGATTAACAGAAGGACATCCTACGCAACGCGCTACGGGATAGCTGGACCCAGCCATCAACGACTCAGAAGTAGAGAAAACTAGGTCCCAAAACATAAGCTTAGCAAAACAGAGCAGAGGCTTACAAACAGAACAGAAGTCTTACCAAAACAGAAGTTGTATACCAACTAGCAAAACACAAAAGCTCAAACACTCTTTTAGAGTAAAACAGAGGTCGGAAATATGATAGAGACTTCAAAATAAAATTCTCATAAGCATATGCCAAAACACTTCAAAACAAATAGTACCCACTGAGAGTAACACAACGCCACAAGCGGCGATCAAAACGGAGCTCAAACAGATAGTACAAGTACGGACGCATGCCAGCGTCGATTTTACACACGTCCGGAGACGTCCAGACAAAGTTCAAAGGCAGTATATGCGTCTGAACTTATGTCCATGCTTACATGTTCGAACACAAGTTGAACAGTAATCCCAGAATCCATCCTCGCATCCCGTCCGTACACAATATAGACTATGACAAATACACATGTCTGAGGCACCCGTTCGACATTACAAGTCCGGACAGATGTCCGGACATGGTAAAAACCCGAGAAATCAATGTCGAACAGAGACAAAGCCAAATCCACCAATTACCATTATCAAAGTATAATCTTTCATATCAAAATACGTAAATCAAAAACACTTTCCACGGGGTTTTGACGGGTAAAACAAAATTCAGAAACCTAAATCTGATTTTCACAAATCAGAGTGCATTCAACACATACAAAATAGAAACATAATTGAAAACCCCCTTGGGTGAACACACACAACTGAATCCATCTACCACCTACCTCACATCCGAAGTAAAGCAAATCTATACAGACTCTACAAAACACTCTCCTCGAACCTCCCCTTGAATCAACGAGCCCTCGAAAAAATTGATGGAAGACCAGCACCAGAAAGAGGAGCGAAGATCTAGAACGAAGAACAACAACCAACTCGGAACCCCCACGCTCGAGATCTGATGGACTCGAATCACCAACAACGAAGCCAGAACTCTAGATTAATTTAATTACATAGAGGAGAAGTTGAGAGGAGGAGGGAAAAAGGGAAGAAGTTAAGAGAGAAGCAAAGCAGAATGAAGAACGACAACACCGTCAAGGAAGGAGGAGGGAGAGAAAAAAATGAATTAGTAATTCCCTTCTCTAACTATAATAAATAACAAAAGGAAATGAAGAAATTAAATAATGTATTTAGGTTTTCTCGGACACATGCCGAGAGTAGAAACTAAAGGTGTCCAAACATATGTCCAAACATTCAATGTTCAGACATAGTTCCGAAGAAAAACTCGTGGTGAAGTTCGAACATGTGTCTGAACATGCATGTTCAAACACAGGTCGAATCCAAAAATACAGAAGAGCAAAAGGGGTGTTTGAACTTGTGTCCGGGCTTACAAGTTCGGACACAAGTCGAACTGTAAACCCAGACTTTGTCCTCACATGTCGTCCGAACATGTAAGTTCAGACACAGGTTAATACACAGTAAACATAAGGCACATAATGGGTCTGCCCGAACATGGAAGTTCAGACATACATTCGGACGCGGCGAAAACTGTCACAGACTTTACAGAAAACTTCTCAAATCCAACTCAAAATTTACTCAATCAATATCCAACATAACCACACAGTTCCATGGGGGTTTTGCAATCAAATCAATGGTAAACAAGGAGGGAAAACCAATCACAAAACACATTTAACAACACATAATTGAATCCGAACCCTTAAACCCCATGGTCGAACACACCCATCAAATCCATTAACCACCTACCTTGAATTAGTGTAGAAGAATCCCATGAATCAGAAGTAGACGAAGCTCCTCAACAGCCCGTAGATCAACGTAGACCGCACAACCACTGATTACCACAATCACAAGCCAAAATCAGAAAAGGGGAAGAAACACAACTACACCAAAGCCACGCAAACTCAACCCAAACGCAATCGAACTTAAGAGACGAAGAGAGGAACCCAACAGTAGCACAGCAACCCAGCAACAATGTAGAAATCCAGCAACAAAAGCACACAAGAGAAGAAGAAGAAGAGCTACTATGAAGAGAAGAAGGGAGAATGCCGCGCAAAACGAGAGAAAACTATCGATGTTACAACCCAGGTTTTTAGTATCGTTACATTTAGTAGTATCAGAGCTCTAGCTTGAATCTGTGGGGATAATTGGGTTCTGTTAGTCTGTCAGAGTGCCAGTATTTGTCTGCTTGAAAGATCTGTGTGGCTAATTTTGAATGTGTGCACTTTTAGTATGCCGCCACATAGAGGACCAAGAGCTGCTCCTCAGGGAGATGTTGCTGATGTTGTGTAGCATTGCAGCTCAGTTGATGTAGAGTGCAGCAAATGCGGGCAGTTCAGTTGGGGTTGTTGGTGTGGATGTTGTCGATGCTGCTACTAGTGGCCCCAACGTTAAGGGTTGCAAGAGTTCATAAAGCTGAAGCCACCTTCATTCGATGGCAGTGGTGACCTCTACAACCATTGGATCTCTGAAATTGAGGACCTGTTGCGGGTCATGGGTTCTAAAGAAGATCAGAAGGTGGACTTCGCCACCTTTATGTTCAAGGCTGAAGCGAAGGAATGGGGGAAGTCTGTGGTAGGCAAGTACCCATAACCATGGACGTAGGACCAGTTTTTAGAGGAGTTCAATAAGCAGTTTTACCCTGATGTCTACCGAGACCAAAAAATTATGGAGTATAGTAGACTTCGTCAGGGTCGGGAGATGTTTGTAGAGGAGTATGTAAGAAGGTTTATCACCCTGTCCAAGTTTGCTCCTGAGCCGGATGAGAACTGGAAGGCTAGGAATGTCGAGAGTGGGTTAAGGCGGATATCTGGTCAGTTGTGACTCCCATTCGTCACAAGACCTTTAGAGTTGTGACAGATGTAGCTCTGTTGGTAGAGAACGATGTGAAGGCTAAGCAGTCTTGTGGGAGAGACCAAAAGAGTAAACCGAGGTCTGATGACTCTGAAAAGAAGGATCAGAGCTCTTCGCAGAAGAAACAGTACTATGGCGACCGAAAGAGCTATGGGGCCGTGGAGATTATTCCTCATCTACGGCAGTGAAGTGTAACGCTTGTGGCAAGTTCCAGCGTGGGCGTGAATGTTACAAGAAGTCGAGTGCGTGATTTAAGTGTGGTTCCCTGGAGCACCGCATAGTAGAGTGCCCTCAGGCGGATAGGAGTAGAGGTAGCTCAGGGGGTAGAGCTGCAGGGTCGGTGCTAGAGTCCAGAGAGAGATCGGATCAGAAGAAGCCTCAGGCTCAGGCTAGGGTGTATACGATGGCTAGAGAGTGGGACCATTTGACCGACCGCGTTGTCTCAGGTATCCTCCAACTGTCTTCTCGATCATTTTTCTGCTTGTTTGATCTAGAGCCACCTACTCCTTTGTTTCTTCTGATTTGGTGGGTGAGCTCAGACGACTGTCTATTAAACCTCTTGGCGTGGAATTGTGTGTGCATAGTCTGTTGGTTAGGAATTCTTCTATGATTTTGGACTCTGTCTGTGGGGCTGTCCTGTGGTAGTACAGGGCAGAGTTTTTGTGTGCTAACCTCGTCCCTATGGCATTGACTAGTTTTAATGTGATTTTGGGTCTGAACTGGCTTACTGCCCACCATGCCCATATTGATTGTTCTGCTATGAGGGTGACGTTTGAGAGTCAAGCAAGCCCCATTTGTCTGTAGTGAGGAATGATGTCCCTTGTTCACCGCTAGTGATTTCAACTTTGCAGGCGTATAGTTATCTGAGGAAGGGATGCCAAGGATTTCTGTGTTACATCCCAGAGGTTAGTAAGGATGTGAGATTGGATGACATCCCGATGGTTAGAGAGTTCCCTGAGGTGTTTCAGGATGATGTGCCAGGACTTCCCCCGGATAAGGAGGTTGAGTTTTCGATTGAGCTAACACTAGGGACTCAACCTATATCTAAGGCGTCGTACCGTATGGGTCCTGCTGAGCTCAAGGAGTTGAAGATCCAGTTGCAGGGGCTGCTAGATAAGGGCTTCGTACGCCCCAATGTGTCTCTTTGGGGCGCGCCTGTTCTGTTTGTGAAGAATAAGGATGGTAGTCTTTGGTTGTGCATTGATTACCGCGAGCTCGAGAAGGTTACTATAAAGAACCGGTTGCCTCTCCCTCGCATAGATGACATGTTTGATCAGTTGGCCGGGGCCAAAGTGTTTTTAAAGATTGACCTTCGATCTGGTTACCATCAGTTAAGGATCTAGGCAGATGATGTGCCTAAGTTGGCTTTTAGGACTCGCTATGCGCATTATGAGTTCTTATAGTGATGCCGTTTGGTTTGACGAATGCACCATCAGTGTTTATGGATATGATGAACCGCGTGTTTAAACCATTTCTGGATCAATTTGTTGTAGTGTTCATAGATGACATCTTGGTGTACTCCAAGAGTGTTGAGGAGCACGAGGATCATCTGAGGATTGTGCTTCAGACCCTGAGAGAGCGTGAGCTGTATGCAAAGCTGAAGAAGTGTGAATTCTAGTTGAACCAGGTTGTCTTTTTTAGTCATGTAGTCTCTAAGAATGGTATCTCCATAAACCCAAATAAGATTAAGGCGATTACTGAGTGGGCTAGACCCATAAGAGTCTCTGAGATTCATAGGTTTCTCAAATTGACAGGCTACTACCACAAGTTCGTGAAGGGCTTCTCAAAGATTGTTTCCCCTCTGACCCGTTTGCTCCGAAAGGATGTTAGGTATAAGTGGAGCGAAGCTTGTGAGTTGAGCTTTTAGGAGCTTAAGAAGAGATTGACGTCAGCTCCTATTTTGACCCTAGCATCAGGGACAAAAGGTTTAGAGGTATTTTGTGACACGTCGCATAAGGGTCTTGGGTGTGTATTGATGCAGCATGGGAAGGTAGTTGCATATGGCTCGCGTCAGCTTAAGCCATACGAGAAGAACTACTCGACCCATAGTTTAGAGTTGGCAGCAGTTGTGTTTGCCCTAAAGATCTGGAGGCACTATTTGTATGGTGTGTCGTGTAAGTGTACACGGACTACAAGAGTCTCAAGTACCTGTTCACTCAGAAGGAGCTGAACTTGAGACAACGGAGGTGGTTGGAGTTGTTGCATGATTATGATTTAGAGATACTCTAGCACCTGGTAGAGCGAATGTTGTGGCTGATGCTCTTAGTTGGAAAGGACCCTCTAGTGTTGCTTGCGTACTTTTTGGGTCGCAGAGGTCCTTGTTTGATTTGCAGCGTCTAGGTATTTGAATTGTTGGTCCACAGAGTTCTGGAGTATTGGTTGCTCTTCAGGTTTAGCCTACCTTGATCGACCGGATCAGGCCAGTCAGAAGCAAGATGCTGAGTTGTGTAAGATTAGGGAGAGAGTTACTACTGGTCAGGATTCAGTGTTCAGGGTGTCCAATGATGATTGCTTTTATTCCAAGGATAGGGTCTGTGTGCCTGATGATGTTTCTTTGAGGCAGGAGATTATACAGGAGGCACATGGTGCCCCGTACTCGTACACCCAGGTGGTGTTAAGATGTATCGGGACCTTCAAGAGTTGTTCTAGTGGAACAACATGGAGAGGGAAATTTTGGAGTTTGTTGCCAGATGTAAGACGTGTTAGCAGGTTAAGGTGGAGCACTAGAGACCTGTTGGGCTTTTTCAGCCTCTTCCCATTCTGGAGTGGAAGTGGGAGAGCGTTGTCATGGACTTTGTGATGGGTCTCCCTTGGACTTTGAGTGAATTTGACACTGTGTGGGTGATCATGGATAGACTCACGAAGAGAGCCCTTTTCCCACTGGTCAGGAAGACCTTTAGCTTGGATTGACTTGCTCAACTATATCTGGAGGAGATTGTGTGGTTGCATGGGGTTCCTGCGACCATCGTGTCAGATAGGGATCCAAGGTTTGTGTCCCACTTTTGGCGTAGCTTGCATCAAGCTTTAGGGATGAAGTTGGCTTCAGTTCAGCTAATCATCCACAGTCAGATGGGCACACTAAGAGGACAAACCAGATCCTTGAGGATATGCTCAGAGCTTGTGTGTTAGACTTCGGTGGTAGTTGGGATTGACATGTGGCATTGATCGAGTTCGCCTACAACAATAGCTTTCAGGCCAATATCGGTATGGCATCGTTTGAAGCATTTTATGGTAGGAGGTGCAGTCTCCCATTTGCTGGGACAATCTAAAGGATAGAGTTATGGTAGGTCCTGACTTGGTCAATGATGCAGTGAGTGAAATTCAAACCATCAGGAAGCGGTTGCTTGTGGCCTAGAGTCATTAGAAGAGTTATGATGATCAGAGGAGGTGGCTGTTGGAATTTCAGGTTGGGGATCGTGTCTTCTTGAAGGTTTCTCCACTTAGAGGTGTGGTCTGATTTGGGAAGAGTGGGAAGCTCAGTGCGCGCTTTGTTGGTCTATTTGAGGTGTTGGAAAGGATTGGACCGGTTGCCTATCGCTTGGCGTTGCCGCCAGCGTTAACAAGTGTTCATAATGTATTTCATGTATCGATGTTGAGGAAGTATGTCCCCGATCCAACGCATGTAATTAAGTATGATCCGCTTCAGCTTTGTTAATATTTCTCTTATGAGGTTGTGCCCGTTCGTATCTTGGCCTGTGATGTTCGTCAACTTTGAAGTAAGACAATGTCTATGGTCAAGGTTCAGTGGTTAGATCAGTCAGAGCGTGAAGCGACGTGGGAGCTCGAGGATGAGCTACGTGCTAAGTTTCCCTCCCTTTTCGAGCAGTGAGATATGTTGAATTTCGAGGACGAAATTCCTTTTTAGGGGGAGGTGATGTTACAACCCAGGTTTTTGGTTTCCTTACATTATGAGGGATTACATTCTTTATATTCTTAGTTGGGTTATTTTATAACGTCTAGGACATCGTGGGTATTTGTGCAGAAGAGGAGGTTAAGGAGGTCCTCTTCTATTATTTGGTAAGGGTGTTAATAAGGAAAAGCAATTTCCTTATTTCTCTTTTTCACGATTAATTCTTCATTGACAGTTTTTTCTTGTTTTGAGTGGCGTTCTCCCTCCTCCTTCTTCTTCTTCTTCTTCTTCTTCTTCTTCTTCTTCTTCTTCTTCTTCTTCTTCTCTCTTCTTCTCTTCTTCTTCTTCTTCTTCTTCTTCTTCTTCTTCTTCTTCTTCTTCTTCTTCTCTTCTTCTTCTCTCTTCTTCTTCTTCTTCTTCTTCTTCTTCTTCTTCTTTCTTCTTCTTCTTCTTCTTCTTCTTCTCTTCTCTTCTTCTCTTCTTCTTCTTCTTCTTCTCTTCTTCTTCTTCTTCTTCTTCTTCTTCTTCTTCTTCTTCTCTTCTTCTTCTTCTCTTCTTCTTCTTCTCTTCTTCTTCTCTTCTTCTTCTTCTTCTTCTTCTTCTTCTTCTTCTTCTTTCTTCTCTTCTTCTTCTTCTTCTTCTTCTTCTTCTTTCTTCTTCTCTCTTCTTCTTTCTTCTTCTTCTTCGTTCTTCTTCTCTCTTCTTCTTCTCTCTTCTTCTTCTTCTTCTTCTTCTTCTTCTTCTTCTTCTTCTTCTTCTTCTTCTTCTTCTTCTTCTTCTTCTTCTTCTTCTCTTCTTTTTCTGTCTTCTTCTTCTTCTTCTTCTTCTTCTTCTTCTTCTTCTTCTTCTCCTCTTCTTCTTCTTCTCCTCTTCGTTCTTCTTCTTCTTCTTCTTTCTTCTTCTCTTCTTCTTCTTCTTCTTCTTCTTCTTCTTTCTTCTTCTTCTTTTCTTCTTCTTCTTGCTTCTTCTCTTCTTCTTCTTCTTCTTCTTCTTCTTCTTCTTCTTCCTTCTTCTCTTCGTTCTTCTTCTTCTTCTTCTTCTTCTTCTTCTTCTTCTTTCTTCTTCTTCTTCTTCTTCTTCTTCTTCTTCTTCTTCTTCTTCTTCTTCTCCTTCTTCTTCTTCGTTCTTCTTCTTCTTCTTCTTCTGCTTCGTTCTTCTTCTTCTTTTTGTTCTTCTTCTCTCTTGCTTCTTCTTCTTCTTCCTTCTTCTCTTCTTCTTCTTCTTGCTTCTTCTTCTCTTCTCTTCTTCTTCTTCTTCTTCTTCTCTTCTTCTTCTTCTCTCTTCTTCTTCTTCTTCTCTTCTTCTTCTTCGTCTTCTTCTTCTTTCTTCTTCGTTCTTCTTCTTCTTCTCTTCTTCTTCTTCTCTTCTTCCTTATCTTCCTTCTCTCTTCTTCTCTCTTCTTCTCTCTTCTTCTCGGATTTTGTGTTGTTGCTGGGTTGATGTGCTAATGTTGGGTTCCTCTCTTCGTCCCTCAGGTTCAATTGCGTTTGGGTTGAGTTTAGCGTGGTTTTGGTGTAGTTGTGTTTCTTCCTATTTTCTGATATTGGCTTGTGATTGTGGTAATCAGTGGTTGTGTTGTCTGCTTGATCTGCGGGCTGTTGTGGGGCTTCGTCTTCTTCTGATTCGTGGGATTCTTCTACGCTAATTCAACGTAGGTGGTGAATGGATTTGATGGGTATGTTTGAGCATGGGGGATTAAGGGTTCGGATTCAATTATTTATTGTTAAATGCATTTTGTGATTGGTTGTCTCTCCTTATTTACCATTTTTTTGATTGCAAAACCCCCATGGAACTGTGTGGTTTCGTTGGAAATTGATTGGGTGAATTTTGAGTTGGATTTGAGAAGATTTCTGCAAAATTTCGCGACAGCTTTAGCCGTGTTCGAACGTCTGGCCGAACTTTCATGTTTAGAAAGACCCTTCAGTGCCTTCTGTTTTCTGCGTACTAACCCATGTCCGAACATCCGTCCAAACTTTCATGTTCAGACGGCATGCAAGGATGAAGTCGGGTTTACAATTCGACTTGTGTCCAAACTTGTAAGCTCGGACACAAGTTCGGACACCCCTTCTGCTCTTTTGTATTTTTGGGTTTGACCTGTGTCCGAACATGGATGTTTGGACACATGTTTGGACTTCACCATGAGTTTTTCATCTTAACTATGCCTGAACTTCAATGTTCAAACATATGTCCGGACGCCTTTGGTTTTACTCTCGGCATGTGTCCAAATATGCACGTCCGGAAACATGTTTGGACATTCAGCTGGGTTTCTATTTTAAGTCTCGGCATGTGTCCGAACATGCATGTTCGGACACATGTTCGGACATGCTTCAGTTTCTGTCTAATGTGTTTGCTTGAACTCCGTTTCGGTTTCCATTTGCGGAGTTGTGTTCCCCTAAAGATGTTTAAGTGTTATAACCATTTTGTGGTGCCTATTTATGCACTTATGCTTTGTAAGTTAAGATTCTGTTTTGGGACCTAGTTTTCTCTGCTTCTGAGCTGTGGATGGCTGGGTCTAGCTATCCCGTAGCATGCTGCGCAGGACGCCCTTCTGTTAATCTCTCACGGTTGTCTCCCTTGTTCTGTACAATGGTGCTCACCATTTCTGTTGTATGGGATCTTCCGATCCTAGGGACTTAATTCCCTTCGGTTTGTATGCATTGAGTAGTAGGGTCTCACTATGTTTTGTGACTTCTGAAAGTTCTATCTGTGCACTTTAAATTACGTGCTTGTTTTGTGATAAGCTTTGACATCTTCTGCTATTTAAATCTGATGGTTGAAATCTGTTTCTTCTGCTTTTAGCTTTTGGATTACGCTCATGTTTTCAATTGTTTTAAGCATGCTTGTAGATGAAGTTTATCATCTACTGAGTGTGTGGTTGCTCATCCCCCTCCTTTCCACTGACCCTTACAGATTGATCAGCGAAGACTCGCTTCTGTTTTTGAAGACTTTAGTTTACTTTGAGTTTTGTCAATTATGTGTTAGAACTTCGACTTTTGTATCCTTCAGGCCTTTCTGACTTTTCCTTTGAATTGAGCCATGGGACTTTGGTTGTGATTTGTATTTGAATTGGTACTTTGGAGCTTGTAAGTTATTTCCCATTCTTTTAAATGCAAGTACCTTTTTTTGTTCATTGGGATTTTGGTTAATAGCCTTGCGTATCTTAGGTAGTAAGTCTATGGCATGTGACAACCTTAGAACTAGCCCGGTTTTGGGGTCGTTACATGGGGTGCTTGAGATTTGTTGGAATTCAAGGTTTCAAGGAATTTGAGGTTTCAAGGAGTTCAAGATTTTGAAGATTTTGAGACTTATGAGGTTTGAAAGAAGAATTCATTATAGGCGTTTGAGATTTGTGAAGGTTGGGATCTTGAAGTTTGAAGGTGTTTGAGTGTTTTAAGGAATGAAGGGTTTGTGAGATATTCTTATTCTCTCGAGATGTGTGAGTCTATGAGACGCTTAAGTCTGTCAGAAATTTGAGATAGTGGAAAACTTGAGATGCTTGTAAGCTTTTAGAGTTTATAGTAGTTGAGAGAGATTATGGTTTCTGAGCTCATGAAATCCATAGAAGACTTTCAGAGGTTTTATGATCTTTTAGATGTCCTGGAGGGCCTTGGGTAATTTTGAGAGGGTTTGTGCCACATTGACAGGGGTAAAGAGTGTACCAATGGTTATTGAAGACATAAATGATGTGTCAAGGGTGTGGGCCCTGTCGAAGTCATATGAGAGATTGGAGGGGATCTTGATCATCTTGGATGGGTATTTAGGGCCTTTTGAAAGGTTAAGAGGTATTTTGATTTTTTGCAATGTTCGAATTTTTGAGATGTTTGGGTCTTTGAGGTGATCGGGTATTGGAAGTGTTTATGGTTTCCGAAGACATTCGAAGTGTTTAAGGGTATTCTGGTCATTTGAGGGTTGAAAAAAATTCTTGGTCATTATGTGGTGCTTGATTGAATATCGGGATTGTCCAGTGGCTTTAGGATTTGATCCTTCAGGGAGTGCATGGTTTCGAGGAGTTTTAGAGTTTAAAGGAGTTGGGATTTTAAAGGAGATTAGGAGATTTTGAAGAGTTTGAGATGCTAAGGAATTCTAGACTTCCATGAGCTTTGAGGTGATTAGGAATTTTGAAGGTAGACATTTGGGTCCAATGAGACACTTGAATCTCTTGATGCGTCCAAATTTGTTGCAACACCCGAATCTATGAAGGTGTCTAAGCCCACTGATGCACTTGAGTTTCGTCAAAACTTAGGACTGTTTGAGAGATTAGAGGAAGGAGTTCAATAAAGAGGAGTTAGGGAATTGCTTTGATTTTTTGAAAAGGTTGATTTAGAAATAAGATTTGAGTCGATTCTGAAATGAATTGATCATATAAGTTGGACTTGAGGACTGTAGTGGTTCAATTCAAAAAGTGCGGGTTTGAACAAACTTGGAGGTAATTGGTTAAGATTAAATAAACTTAAGTTGTAACACCCCTAACTCGTAATCTCATCTTAAATGCGTACTTAGTACAGTCAATCTAAACTTAACTAGAACAATGCAGCGGAAATAACATAAACTGAAATACCCCTGAAATTTTAGAATACATACTCCCTCCTATTCTAAATATAAGTCATTTAAGGCTTTAGCATTATGTTCAAATTATAAGTCGTTTTAGACTTTTTGTATCTATCTTTCTAGTTTTACCCTTTCTACTTTTTCAATTATTATTGTCATTGCACTCTACTTTTTATCTTACCAATAAAGTATACTTACTTTTTTATTCTTCCAATACAAAAAGTAAGGGTATACTAGTCTTTGTAAACTCTTTCTTAAATATTGTGAAAAAGTTTAAAACGACTTATAATTAAAATAGGAGGGAGTATATTATAAAGTTTAAGAATATAATATATAGATTGATAGTATATTATGTACCTTATGAGTATATTATATTATTTACAAGCATAATGTATAGTATCTAATAAAGATGATTTGTTTTAATAAATAACTCGTTTTAAAAATAAGCAGGTTGTAATCATCATATTTACCTAGTTAGTTTGCTATAATTATTTTTTAAAAATGAAGTTATAATAATAATAATCTTGCGATTTAAATACTGCTATGATTTAATTATACTAAATAAGTGAGCTTTAATCCATGAGTTTCGTCCTTTGAGTTTTCCTGATTATATTAATGAACTAGTTCTAACTATTCATGTTTCATCTTTAATCAATAAACCACTTTTATCCTTTGATATTTCCTAATTTTACTTAATGAATTAATTCTAACTTCTCATATTTCCTAACCTGAAATACCCCAAACCTTGATATGTTGTTTAAACATTAAACTATGGTATTTAAAGGCTAAAAAGTGCCTTAGAAACATTAGTGAACAATTTAAACCATAGTAAAACACAATAAAGCACTAAGACACAGTTTGAGCAAAAACATGCTCTAAGCTTGGAGTGAACTTGGTTAGGACCCAAAGAGCCTAACAAGACTTAATAATATTCAATTATGATTTGATAAGGCTAATTAAGTCCTTAGGAAACTTTGGTAGACAGTTAAACCAAACAAAACACAAGATAACGCCTTAAAGTCAATTTAAGCAAATACTTGCTCTAGACTTGGTGTAACCATGTATAATACCTAAAGGTCATTCTTAGACCTTATAACCATGCTAATGAACATGTTAAACCAATGAACAAAGAAAACCAAGCTTGAAAACAAGTTAAAACATAAAATGTGCTTTAAGGAGTCTTAAAGCACGTTTTTGAAAAATTATCTTGTAAATGGGTTTTGAGTGGCTAAATGTCCATCATTACTCTTTAATTAACATGTGTACTACTTAGTATCACATTAAGAAGTCTAAATCAATGGGAAATCAAAAATTTCACAAATATGTGCCTTAATTTGTGAATAGTAACTAAATTGTACTAGTTTATAACATAAGTCAATATAAGTGACTTAGTTGGTCAACAAAGACCACCAAAGAGCCTAAACTACTAAGGGGGCCGATTTTTCATGTGTGACTCACCACACTTGACCAATCAAATAACTAAGGAAAGTAATAAAGCAAAAGAACTATTTACTTTTAAACATAAATATCTTAATAAAGTGTACCCTCTCACCTCATTCTCTTATTCTCCTTCACTCACCACCGATTTCTTCATATTCTCCCAAGCTCCATCGGTTTTGCTACAGCAAACCACACAATCTCTAACTTCCATAGCTTGTAACTTCTAGCTCCATGATCCAAATTCAATTCTAAGACCATATTTGTCTTAGTTAGGCCAAGCCCTACACTTCTCTCTTTTCAAATCTTCAAGAACTTCATTTTGGTGCCATGAAGATTCACCATTGATGGAGATTGAGCTCACATTTTCACACCTTGTTGTTCTCCTTTGCTTCAAGGTAAGGAAACCCAAAGAAAAACTTCATTTCCTTTTGTTTCCATAAGTGACCGAAACCACCTTCTTCATGGTGTTTTCTTTTTCTCATTCATAGCTCATTCCAATCGTTCAAGGGCTTGGTGGAAACCTCTCTTGTTACATATTCAAGTTCTCTTTCAAATTCAAAAGGTAAACTTCTATTTTAAGTGTTTAAAACACTTATGTAAATTTAGGGTTTATATGTGAGTTTAAGTATGAAACTTAATGCTCATTACCCTTATATGTATATTGACTAGAAAGTTGACAAGTGATCAAACTCCTTGCTGATTTTCGGTTCAAGGAAACAAGAAAGAAGTTTGAGAGGAAAAGAGGTAAACAAACTATCTCAATGTAGTTTAAATGCCTTAGGAAAAGTGAGCTTGATTTTCTTAATAAAATACCTAAGGAGCCAATGGTGAATGACCTAGTAAAATGCTCTCAAGGAAACTATTAAAGGGCATATGTGTTGTTGTATGTAATTGCAGGTCAAAGGCATTATTTATGTGGGAAATTTAGTGTTTAAGGTTTGTGCAATTTAAGGGCCTAAGAGCCATGTTATTTAAGGGCCTAAGTGCCAAGCAATTAAATTATACACTATATTGTGATGTCGTGTAAATTTGGTGAAGTTTTGTGTGTGAGAAAGTTCTTGATGGATTTAGGTGTTCTTGAATGTTTAATGGTGAAAACTATGTGTTTTGGAGTGTTGATGTGCTAGGAGAACCCATGGAAAAATTTGGAAAATGTATAAGAAATTCTAAGTGTTTTAAATGAGTTTTGGTGAACTAGGAAGTGTTAGAAATGAACAAGTGTTTTACTAGAGAGGAAACATGTCTTAAAGTGTACTAGGGTGCAATAAGGGTTTAGGTATTGTCTTGGAGGATTTAGAATGCAAATGAGTGTTTGGGATACTTCAAGGTCTTGGTGAGAAAACATTTTAGGATAGTTGTTATCATAGGTGAGAAACACCATTTAGAAACCTTGTAAGAAATGTTATAAGTGTTGGTGAATTTTATGAGAAAAATTGAGTAACAAGTTAGACAAGGAACTAGGTGTGTTTAAGATGATATTTTGGCATTAGAATATACCTAAGATAATTTGGGAACTTTATACATTTAATGGATGTGGGGAACCAGTGCAACAAGACTTAGAAAATGTTAAAAATGCAAATCTGTAGCAGTGGTCCGGGACCTAGGTCTTGGGTAATGTCCCGGACCATGCATCAAAAAGGGGCCGAGAGTTCTTACACAACCTTGGTCCGGGACTTAAGTTTTGTAAGAAGTTCCGGACCACCCCCTTATTTACCCCCGAGAGTCTTTTGCTTGTATTGGTCCGGGACCTAGGACTTGTATGAAGTCCCGGACCACCCCATGAAAACAGCCCGAGGATTTTACAATGACAAGGTCCGGGACCTTAGTTGGGGACCAAGTCCCGGACCACTTTAAAAGTTGAGTTTAAGGTTAAATAATGATGCCAAATGATGAGGATTGATAAGTAATGATGTTATGAGGTTGTTAAGGACATGTTAAGTGAGTTATAATGACACTTGGGTGGCTGGAAAGTTGTATTAAAATGTAAAAGTAAAACAAGTTAAAAATGTGAGGCTATTTAACTGATTAACGGGAGTAAGTCATGAGCATTAGACTTTAAACAATCAAGTTACCCCGGTGTTAATGAAAGTAAATGTAATGTTACCAGTTGTTCAAAGATGTTACGAGGAACATGTGATGGCACGTTAGAGTGGAACCCCGGTGACAAGTATGGTTTTCTTGCAACCTGTGTCCTACCGGATTACACCGGCTTGTATGCCAATGTGTTTTTCTGTATGTTTGCCACGTTGTAAGATAATTCATGAAACGAGTTTACAGTCGTTATTGTTGTTGTGTGTTTACGTACCGATACCGGTAACCTCGAATGCGTATGAAAGGGGCTAGTTAACCATTGTTAGGTAAACGTAAGAGAACGGTATCCGGTAATAACGTTTCCAACCTAAGGAACGTTCTAACCACGGCTGTGCGTGAGCTAGTTGCGTGATGTTGTGTGTGATGTTGCGTGATGTTGTGTGACCCTCCCTTGTGTGATTAACTCAGTTGTAATACTGTATTGTGTGCTGATGTGATAGGTTCCACAACGGAGTCTTTATCTGTGAATATTTATATATTATGGGGGGTGAGGAATCCGGTAGTTCCGGTCGCGCGTTGTTTGGGAGTTGTTGTATACAGTTTCTTCAGCTTCCTCTCTATTGGTTGTCTTCATTCATTGGTCTTCGATCACCCCTGAGCTTAACCAAGGCTCTTGACTCACGTCTGTTGGGGATTATGTATGTTGTGTTCGGATCACTATATCCGATCCTTCCTTATGTTAAGTTATCCGTTCGTCTAACAGGACGGTAACGAGTTATGTAAACGAGCTTAGCATGAGTTTGACAGCATCCTCTAGGCTCTCCCAGTGAACTAACTATGTTTGGGGCGGTTCCTAAAGAGATCCGTACCCGTTATGTTATGTGTTATTGATGTACTGCAATGTTATTTGCGATGTGATGTTATATGTTGTTTAAATGTGAAATATATGGATCATGGATATGAATCCCAGTTTGTAAAAGAGACGTTTATGGATAACCCGATTAGTGGGTAAGTGTCGTCTATTGAGGAAATAGCTCCATTAGAGGAGAAACACTCTAGGGTCAAAGAACACAAAGAGTTATTTATTAGGTGTAGATGTGTTGTCTGTAATTGTTGTGACCTCTGTTGTGGATTGTAATGTGTTTTGTGTTATTGGAGTACATGCATGATTCATATGTAATCAACCGCATGCTAAGACGACAAATAGTTGTGCGTGGTCCGGTAGTATGCGGGTTGCGGGATTACCATACCAGCAAAGGTGCTGAGCCCCTGGGGGGCCACCCTTTCTCTTCTTTTTCCTATTTCAGGTACAAGGAGCTGGAAGCCGTTCGAGAGTAGGACGGGGTAGTCGTTTGTACATGGGTAATCATTTAAGTTGTATATGTACAGTAGGTGTAGTAAGACCGAAATTGTTATCGGCATTAGTTTGTAAATACTCGGTACAGTTGGAAGGTATATGTAAGTTGTTGTTGTTAATGGAAAGGGATAGTAATGTGTAGTCGCTCGGGAATCTAGTCCATCAGACCGATACAATGTGTATGTAACAGCCTTGTTAGCCACGTGGGTGGTTAACTACGTGTAACACCAACGAGTTAAGTAATGTGATGAAGTATGTTTTCCGCTGCAGTTAGTTGATAAGTGTGTTGTTGTTGGATGGGGTGTTACAAAAAGTGGTATCAGAGCGAAGTATCGCTCTGATGACTGAGTTACCGAGCTTAGGAAGTACCGAGTTAGGATTTAAGCACTTTGGGTTAAGGGTTGAGTGATAGCGTGAGAGATACGCTAGTTAGGAATTACCAGTGTGTACTGGAAACCTACAATATCCATCCCGCCCTCTACAATCCCTGTTTTATAACTTGGGAAACAACGCCAGAGAGATGAAAGTCCTCTCATACTCGGGAATACCCGATCTGGCTGTTATTAAGTACTTCTGTGAGAACGGAGAACCAGTCATACGGTAGATCCCGAAGAGTGGGAATCCCGGAGACGATTTCTACCTAAACAATGTTAACCGCATTAAATAGCGAAGAGTGAAGAATTTTGTGTATAAGAGAATAGAATTTCCGGCAACCTAGGTCGACATGCCGAGCAGTCGAGAACAACCAGCTTGCAACGCACCAACCGTGCAACAGGCAAGAAGTGAGGAAATAGAACCCGAGACGAGTGTGTACGGGACTACAAAAGTTAAATAATACACCGATGGTATACCAACCGACTAAGGAACTACAAAGTAGTACCCAAACAAGAGACAAGTCTCAGTAACCACGACAAATGTGTGGAACGGGCTACGAAGAAAATACAATACTAAGTAAAAGGGTACTCCAAGAATGGGGAACACCCCAGTTAATGATTGTTATGTGAAGACAGTGAGAAGTCACCCAGAGGAATTGTTATCAAGACAGTAAGATCAAGTGAGGGCCAACAAGGCCACTGATGACAGTGCGGGTAAAAAATGATACCGCAACCGGTGTGTGTTTAACCGATAGCCGGTTAGTATGGCGCACTTGCCATGGCAAGTGCTGCTATAACAGGGCTGTTCGGGAAATTTTTTAGCAAATACAAAGTACTTAGTGAAGTAACATGAAGTTAAAGGAGATCATCATAACCGTGGAAGGTCTTAACAGCCTAACCAATGTATGTGGGAATAAACCAGTCAGCAAGAAGCTAGACTTGGATAAGGCAAGAAGGCGTTGTGAAACCATGAAGATTTTTCTTTCAAACTCAGATTTATTTCAAACTCTTTTATTTCAAAACCAAGGTTTTCTTTCAAACCAACATTTATTTCTAACCTTCTTTTAAACCAAACCAGTAAACCCAAGGGTAGCAACCCGGGGAAATGGAGCGAGTTCTAAATAATACAACAGTGGAGAGACTTTCCCTTGATTAAGTTCGGGAAGCACGAAATGCATATTGTCACAGGACAATATAAGGGAGTTGACAACAGAATACTTCACCTAGGCGTGTGACGGACACTACGAGTGTACCAACTGAAATGTGGGACGACCACACTCCGATAGGAGCTTGTGGGCCTGATAGACCTACTTATGGGTTAGTTGGGTAAGTAGTAATGTATCAGTATGGTATCCCACATATGTATGCGAGTAGAGTCCGGAACACGGGAAGTAGTCGACTCCATACTATGGTCAGCAGTAAAAGTCAAGCAAGAGCAACTGATTACCATGAATGGTTAAAGTAAAGGAACTCAGTTAAGTTAACGAGACTAAAGGAATTAGTGAATTCATTTCAAGGAAATGTTTAAGAGTCAGGAGGTGCGAAGTGCACTAACTGTTATCTAAAGACATAGCATAAGTCTTAAGGATCCTCAGGGATAAACATGATAGCTGGAACGGTGACCCAGCCTGTGCATGGCAAGGCGGATGCAGGCGGATGCCTAATGTGGACACATTAATGTGCAATGAACGGGATGAAACTCCCGGAATGATCACCTGGACTACCAGGGGATATCGATCGTCACAGACGAGGATAGAAAACCCAGCTAAGAACGCAAAACGCAAACGGCGTAGTTAACTAAACACACTAATAAGTGCGAGCCAGATGTGACGACATAACTTAGCAACACCTAGGAGCAATCCTTGAGGGGTGATTGGGTCATTAATGGTTGAATGACATAACGTGATTATAACACAAGAGTTGAAACACTTATTCAGTTTAACACCGGAGGGAACCCACCTAACAGTAGGACCCTAAGTTGCCAAAGAGACAACTTGGAAGGAGTCGTGACGCAATGACCTTGTCAGGGAGTTAATACTACCACTAAACCATGTAATGTTGTACAGGAAAATAAATGTGTGTGAACCGTCCACAATGGACAGAGCTCGAAGCAGTAAGGCTTATAAGCCACAAATAAAGTGTGATATGTAAATTTGATCGATTGCAGAAGTTTATGTTGTACAACTAAATAGAGCGGAGAACGAATCACTGCTTTAAGAGTGGGGATACCTCTCGATGTTGTGAAACCGCTGAAGCGGCAGTTATGTGAACCAAGTTCAAGAAATATGTTAGGGTTGTTACCCAGGAGTGATTTGAAAAAGAATGATACGAAAAGAAGTGTTTGTACCAGTTGTGGAGACCGGAAGGGTAATAAGCCAAATAGCAATGTGATACTAAATGTAGAGTGAACAACGCTTGAGGAGCACAAAGTCTCAAAAGAAATAGTGTATTCAGTGGTCATCCAAATGAATGATGAGCCACGATACGGATGATGAAAGTATATGTGTGAAAGCTAATGTGACAGTGAATACCATATAAGTTAGTGTTATACAAGGAGTAAGAGCACGGTGCGCAGTAAGCGACCGTTGTATAAGTATTGTTAAACGATAATATGGTAACTAAGCACAGTTACGAGTTAAACCAAGTGAAGATACAACAGTAAGTGATACCAAACGAACCGGGCAGTAAGCCGGTAGCTAGTACTATGAGATAAGAATCTCAGTGAAACACAGTGTAAATTCCTATTGCAATCACATAAGAGACTTACTGCCAAGAGTTTACGCCTCTGCGCTCTGTATGACTGAGTGTTTTGGTATTGCGCTTGCGCGGTAATGATCGAGTGAGATAGTTAGGAAGTTGGGAAGATGTTAATTGTGGTAGAACAACAAAAGACTTATAACACTATAAGACAGAGGCATAGGAAATGCGAGGTCGTACCAATGAAATGATACTGGTACAGAACCAAATGTGGAAGCATGACTGGCAATAAGTGACTGCAATAACACGGGATACCAAATGTTGGTATGGAATATACCTCAAGCGTGGGAAATAACTGAGAGAGCACTACACATTAGGTAGTAGCTCAATCTCAACTGACAGTAAGTCGAAAGAAATAAAGGCAATCATTGGGAAATACACAACAGTATATACAGTAAGTTATCATAAAGGTGAATAAAAATTTTTGAAACTCACCGAATTCGCTCACGGTCAGAGATACCACGCATCGGTTGAGAAACCGTTATTACCAAGATAAAGGTGATAATTGGAGATGTACAATACAGTAAGAATAACGAATGTGGCAAACTAAGCCCTACAGTTGTCAGAGTTGCGCAACAGAAACTAGTGAGCCAGTGATTCAAGTGTTGAAGGTGCATGGTGAACATGAGTGAATGGCTAATTATTAATGCCTAGAAGCCTCACAGGCCAGAATCAAAACCAGTTGAGAGTTAAAGCAAACTCCAATGAGAATTCTTGGTTTAGGAACTAAACCGCCAATATGATTAAGATCCTCTAATCGGAATGCATTGTATAACAGACCGCGTGGAAGTTAAAGTACTTCACGACGGTAGAACGTTTTAAACCAACAATTAAGTGATTAATTACGTGGGCGTAATCCCTTTTAAGGGGGGTAGAGCGCAAAACCACTTAGTGTGTAGTACCGTACAAGTGTACGTGACCTAGGGTGTGCATAGCACAAAATAATTTGTTTTGATGATTGGTGTGTGTGTTACGTAAACATACGCATTCATTCATGGGTTAATTGTGGTAATTGCGCACAGAAGATGCGAATACCATTGTGATAAGTGTGTTTATTTGTTAACAGTTGTGTGTGATAGTATAAGTGTGGGGAGTAGAGAAACTCCCGGAGAACAAAACCCCGACAGTGTATAAATGTGAAACTGTGTGTTGTATTTTGATAAAATATATGTGTATATATACAATATAGTTGTAACACCCCTCTCCATAGACACGTAATAATCTCTCACGTAGCAATAAATAAAACGTCTCGCAGCGGAAAATAAACAACAATAACAATATTCACTCGGGGGTCACCGGCCATTACTCGCCCATGCGAGTAACGAAGCCAAACTACATCCAACTTCCAACATAAACAAACTGCTAACCGCCGTGATAACGAGAAACTCCTAAACATCATACTAAGTCCATAAATCATAAACATCGACAAGTGAGCGTCTACCCAATCCTGAAAATACATAACCTTACCATAATACAATTCGCCATCTTCATTGACATATAGACAAACTCCGTGTGCAGTAATAATTAAGGTAAAACTCCAATTACCCTGTTCCCGCTCTTCGGCTTCGACAGTCATCAACAACCTGTAATGGTGTAGTATCAGCGATAGACGCTGAGTATGCCGGGCCTGGACCCTAATGGTCACTTAGTCATTTTAACCATCTTATTATTAGATTGGTTTCATGCTTTACCATTTTACAGTTATAAACAATACCGTAATAAACATGTATA
Organism: Limonium bicolor; assembly: GCA_023374045.1. Classification (NCBI taxonomy): domain Eukaryota; kingdom Viridiplantae; phylum Streptophyta; class Magnoliopsida; order Caryophyllales; family Plumbaginaceae; genus Limonium; species Limonium bicolor. The sequence continues at coordinate 3,627,625 of CM041779.1, read as the reverse complement.
ATATACATAATCATCCATCCAAATATTCATAAACACTTAAACATCCATCCAATTCAAACATTCATTTAATATCTCAAACAACATTGGTATATCGAACGTATCGAGTAATAACAATATAATGTACAATGTACAATCGCCGTAGCGTATACCATCCTTTATTAATTTAATTTAATTTGGCCTTCAAGGCCCCATCCATATGTACAATGTACAATCGCCATAGCGTACAGTTTCCATAGTTAATTTAATTTGGCCTTTAAGGCCCCATCCATCCAAACCATTTTTAATTAATATCAGTTGGGCGTCATGTTAGGACAACCCTATAACCTCACCATGGACAGTAGTCCTCCCGTACACACAAAGGTGCTTATTTCGCCAGAGGTTCGGAGGCCCCTGACTCTCTTATGTCTCGTAAGACGTCCATATAAAGGCCGTAGCCACCTGACCCACGATCCAGTTTGGGCTCATTGGGTATAACCTGGAGCGGAATCCAATCGGAAACCCCTCAGTGATCATAAATGCGCAACCAAGTGGTTCGTGAGCAAAAGTGGTATCAGAGCGGAGTACCGCTCTGATAACAAGATAATAGGTTAAGACAGTGAGCTTAGGACTTGGGAAATTATGGGAAACGTTTGTGAGGTATGAGACGATTCGTCTTAGAAAGATATTGTGTCTAGTAACGCAAATTGCGTGACATAGTAGCCTCTAAGGCTATTCAATATCTACTGGTTGTGTACGGTAATATACCGAACAATTATGTGACATACTGTACTACAGATGTCTGGGGGAACTAGAGGGCGTGGTACTGGAAGAGGTGGAGGCGGTGACCCCGTCATTCCAGGAGTTACAGAGACGGTTGCTGCCGTACTCGCACAGCTTGGTACTCAGATAGGAGGAGCACCAGCCCACCCGCCACAGCCCAAGGAAACGAACTGGCTGAAGTTAGTTAGCGAGACCCGACCACCTAAATATTCAGGGGAGCCAGACCCCGTAGCTTTGGAGCGATTCATAGTTGAACATGAGAAGGCCTACGAGGCTTTACAAGTACCTGCCAACCAGAAGGTTGATAAGTCAGGAATTTACCTATTTCTAAAGGGTCTTTTGAGACCCAATTTGTTATCATTCACCGCTAAATTCCTGTCTTATGAGTAATTTTATGTTTTTGTTGCAATTGTCTTCTTTTATGGTTTTTGTGTGCTTTTTCAGGCATTTAATCTTGAAAGAAACATTTTCATGTCATTGTTGGAGATCATAGTTTTTCAAACAAGCTAAAAGAGCCAAGAAAAATCTTCATCGGACCAACTTCAGGCATGGTCTGGGACTTGTTCCATAACCTAAGTCCCGGACCACACAAGAAGGCAACTCTCGAATCAAATTGAGGCATGGTCCGGGACTTGTTCCATAACCTATGTCCCGGACCACACAAGAAGCGAAGTCTCGAAACGAATTAATGGGGTGGTCCGGGACTTTATACAGGACTTAAGTCCCGGACCATATGCTGAAAACAAAGGTCTGTAGCGCCGCGAAAGCGAAGAGAATTATTCTCTGAATAATTAAACCGCCGCCCCATTATGTACTCCTTTCCAGACTACCATCACGATTAATCTGCTACCTTCCAAATCAACTTCTGTTCCAACCACACACCACGTTACTTTGGTCTTCTTTCCAGCTTCATCCACCAACCAAAGCACCATCGCACTCACCATATACACACTATAAATAGAGTGCTAGCCCAACACTTCAAGACACACAGTCTTCGAGACATCAATCTCTCCCTCCATAAATCCTCCACATTTCCATTCCACCCAGTACGTAGTATTACTACTACTACTAATCATCTTCATCCCATTACATCCATATCACCACCTACAGTACGTAGTGTTTACACTACTACTAAAACACCCATTCATTCCTCCACGTGATCACACAATATTCATCCACACATACCTCCATTTATCATCCCATTTCCACCAGAAGATAGAAGACCAAGCAGGAGAAGAGAAGGAAGAATTGCTCAACCACCTTCATAAACATGGCTTCTTCTATCCCTCTCTTAGTTTTACTTATCATTATGCTTGAGTAATTCTATTAGCACTTTGGGATGGGGATATGAACTTAAATCCCCCATCTATGTTGTAAAACCTACACTTTATTTATTGCGGTTGTTTTCTCTCTTTTATTTCATTAATGTTATAACCTGATCATTTATAGCATTTGTGGTGATTTCCAACAACATATGATTTTGAGTTGGGAGTTGTGACCGAAAAGAGAGAGGAACCTTAGATTATGGCTAGCTTGATTAGTTGGTGAAATTTAAGGCTATTAATATGGACTTGTTAATGCTATCTAGTGATTTGAACTCTACTTGATTAGAGAGTTGGAAGCAAGCTAGGTAAGAGTTGGTTTATTCATGATTTGAAGGACCTTTACATTAGTCCAGATAGACAACCTGAGTGAAGTGGGTTTACTAATATAGTTGGGGTGAATTTAGGGGATTACAACCATCCTAAAGGTGCTTTCCATTCCAATTCATTACATCACATTTTATCTACTGCTTTTATTTTACAATTCCTCTTTGAACCAAACCAATACACTTGCCTTCGGCTAAACCCCCTTTATTTACTGTTTTATAACCGATTACCGAAACTAGGGAGATCGATATACCAATTTCCTAGTGGAACGACATCTTTACTACTACATCCGACTAGGGTTCACTTGCCCTTTTTGTGCTTTCAATAACACCCCCTTAAAACTATCAACAAGTTTTTGGCGCCGCCGCCGGGGAAATTGATAGTCCCTATCATTTTCCCCAGTTTCGGTAATTTCGGTTTCATTTATTTTGAGTTTCCTTTAACTCTTATTTTTCTTTTCTCCTGTGCATGCCAAGTACTCGAACTAGCAACTCTCCTCTCGCTAGTCCAAGGTCCGAGCCTGAAAGATCATTTAGGAGGATCAGAAGGAATTTATTCAATCACACCATGGCCGATGATCAACGAGCCAGAGACACCACCGATCCAACACCGACCTCTCAAGGACTACCACCGGCCGAACACCGAAGGAAGAGCATCAGCGATAGTTCTTCCAACCTTGACACCAAACGAAGCTTCTCAATGGGCCTTCAAAACCCATTTTATCACTGCAATTCGGGATCAAGGAAAATTCAGTGGGGCGAATCCGGATGATGCTCCAAATCACTTGAGCCTCTTCTTGGATTCTGCAACTCATTCGGCAAAACGGGCAATCTGAACGAGAGGATCCGGCTACAACTCTTTCCACATTCATTGTCCGACTCAGCTCTAAGATGGTATCGAAGCCTCCCGTCAAGATCCATCCACACATGGGAGCAAATGGCTAGCAAGTTTCTTGCCAAGTACTATCCCACAGCAGGACGAGGCAACTAATCGGCGAAATAAACACCTTCTGCCAAGAACCAGGCGAGACTTTATACGATGCTTGGGACCGGTTCAAGGAGATGCTATTGAACTGCTCACACCATGGCCTAGACGACCAATCACTATGCTTGTCATTTTCAACGGGCTAGACGACTCCAACCGCCTTCTTGTAAACTCCTCTGCAGGAGGAAGTTTCATGACAAAGTCTCCTGAAGAAGGAATGGAGCTCTTAGAGACAATGACGAGTGACACAAGACAATGGTCCAGAGCAAAGGGGAGAGCACCAAGAGCAGCCGGCCTTCTTCATGTACAACCCACCGATCATCTCTCAGCACAGATCTCATCTCTCACGAAGATGGTAGAGAAGCTAGCTACCGCACAAACCGAAATTGTCAAGACAATAGCTTCTTCATCTTCCAGCCAAACCTCAGAGGGATGTGCCATTTGTGCGGGTCCTCACGACACTAGATGCTGTGAGGGAGAGATGAACCAACAGGAGGATGTAAACTTCATCGGCAACCAAGCATACAACAACAACAACGCGCCATGGAGAAACCATCCAAACTTTTCGTGGAGAACCGACCAAGGCCAAGGAGGACAGAGACAAACTTACAACAACTCCCAAGGGTACAGACCCCAACAACCCAATCAACCTTCAAACCTTCAACAAGGGTATAGACCACAAGGACCCCTCCGGGTTTCCAAAATCAAAAACAACAAGAGCCACAATCTTCTGCCCCCAGCGGGACTTCAAGGTTAGAGAACCTAATGGCTGACTTTATCATCGCTACAAAGACCAAGTTTTCAGAACAAGAGGCTTTCAAAAAAGCATTGAAACCCAGCTTAGTCAGATATCTCAGCAAATCTCCCGAAGACCACCGGGCACCCTTCCAAGTCAACCAAATCCCAATCCAAGGGAAGAAGCTAAAGCAATAACCTTGAGAAGCGGCCGGGATCTTCAACCCTCCTACCCACCAGACAACCAAGAGATCCAAAATGAAAGTCAAGATCATCAAGAAGAAACAAGAGATTTGAGGAAGTTCCTCCTCAACCGAAAGACACTCCCAAGGAGAAAGAGGCTCCTGAATCATCTTCTCCTTCTACTCTTGCTAGACCTCCACTTCCTCTTCCATTCCCAAATAGACTTAAAAAGAGAAACTTAGATGAACAATTTGGGAAGTTTTTAAGCATCTTTAACAAACTGACAATCAATCTTCCTTTTGCAGATGCTCTGAAACAAATGCCGATCTACGCCAAGTTCATGAAGGACATCCTAGCTAATAAAAGAGCAACGCTTGGAACGGAGACGGTGCAACTCACTGAAGAGATCTCGGCAGTCCTACTACGGAACCCTCCTCCAAAACTTGGAGATCCTGGTTTGCCTATAATCCCTTGCTCTATCGGTAATATAAATTGTGGTAGTGGATTATGTGATTTAGGTGCAAGCATAAATCTCATGCCACTTTCAATTTTCAATAAACTTGGGATTGGTGAATGTGCACCCACTGCCATGCAATTGCAACTAGCTGATAGGTCTCTAGTCTTCCCAAAAGGGAAAGTCGAGGATTTGGTAGTGACCGTAGGGACATTTGTTTTTCCGGCAGATTTTATTGTCATCGATATGGAGGAGGATGCTAGAGTTCCGCTAATTTTAGGTCGTCCTTTCTTAAGGACTGCTAGGACTCTGATAGATGTGGAAAGTGGAAAAATTATCTTAAGATTCCATGATGAGAAACTTGAATTTGACATGTCCAAGGTAGTAAAGAAACCCGCACATGCGGAAGCTGCTTTCACTATAGATATTGTTGAATCTCTTTTACAAGATAATTACTCTAATTGTTTTGAGTGTGATACTTTGACTACTGCTCTGACTGATCCTTGTGGAGACCGGGAGGATGAACCAGAAGTAAAAGAGATGGTGGCTGAATTAGACAGGAGGTCTATGCCTTATCGATCATACTACCCACCACCGGAGCCCTTGGAACGGACTGCACAAAAGCTCCTCACCTCGATTGAGAAGCCACCTACCATAGAATTGAAGCCTCTTCCCTCTCATCTAAAATATGTCTACCTAACTAACCCCTGTGATCTTCCTGTCATTATCTTCTTCTCTCACAGGTACACAGGAGGACAGTTTGTTGAAAGTGCTTCGAAGCCACAAGAGAGCCATCGGGTGGTCCATTTCTGATATAAAGGGTATCAATCCTAACTTCTGCACTCATCGAATCTTCATGGAGGATAGCTTCAAACCACTAGTTCAACCACAAAGGAGGCTGAATCCGAACATGAAAGAAGTTGTCAAAAAGGAGGTGCTTAAACTACTGGACTCCGACATCATCTACCCCATTTCTGATAGCAAGTGGGTGAGTCCGGTGCAAGTGGTGCCAAAGAAGGGAGGAACTACGGTAGTACCTAATGAAAGGGGTGAGTTAGTCCCCCAACGAACACTACAGGGTGGAGAGTCTGTATAGACTATAGAAAGCTCAATGCCGCCACAAAAAGGATCATTTCCCCTTGCCATTCATTGATCAGATGCTCGAGAGGCTGGCAGGTCAAGATTACTACTGTTTCCTTGATGGTTATTCGGGATACTTTCAAATCCCCATAGCCCCTGAAGATCAAGAGAAGACAACCTTCACCTGCCCGTATGGAACTTTTGCCTACCGAAGGATGCCATTTGGTCTATGCAATGCACCTGCCACATTCCAAAGCATGATGGCCATATTCTCAGATTCTTGGAGAAAAGCATCGAAGTGTTCATGGATGATTTCTCAGTTTTCGGGCTCACATTTGAAACATGTTTAGCAAACTTGGATGCCATACTGACACGATGTGAAGAGACAAACTTGGTGCTCAACTGGGAGAAGTGCCACTTCATGGTCAGGGAAGGGATTGTCCTTGGCATAAGATCTCCTCCAAAGGCATAGAAGTTGACAAGGCCAAGGTAGAAGTTATCGAGAAGCTCCCGCCACCAAACTCAGTCAAAGACATTAGAAGCTTCCTCGGGCATGCCGGATTCTACAGGAGGTTTATAAAGGATTTCTCAAAAATCTCTAAACCACTTTGTGACCTCCTAGTCAAGGATACCAAATTTGACTTCACCCAGGAATGCCTGAATCCTTTAATACCTTGAAGGAATGCCTCATCTCAGCTCCTATTGTGGTGTCACCGGATTGGAATCTTCCTTTCGAAATCATGTGCGATGCCAGTGACTACGCAGTTGGGGCGGCTCTGTGTCAGAAGAGAGACAAGGTGTTGAGAACCATTTATTATGCTAGCAAGACCTTGAACGACGCCCAGAAGAACTACTCTACAACCGAAAAGGAACTTCTGGCGATCGTCTTTGCACTAGATAAGTTCCGCTCTTATCTCTTGGGTAGCAAGGTAATTGTACATACCGACCATTCAGCTCTCAAATATCTCTTCACCAAAGAGGACGCCAAACGAGGCTCTTGCGATGGATTCTGTTGTTGCAAGAATTTGAAATCGAAGTTAGAGATAAACCAGGCACTCAAAATGTTGTTGCTGATCACTTGTCTCGTTTGGAGACACCGGAAGAAAATGCTCCTATAAATGAACTTTTTCCAGATGAAACAGTATTCACCATTGGAGAGACCGGAGATCCATGGTTTGCCGACATTGCAAACTACTTGGTAAGAGGAGTAATACCATTTGAGCTTACATACCAGCAGAGGAAGAAATTTTTCGCTGACGTCAAACACTACTTTTGGGATGACCCTTACCTTTTCCGAGTCTGTGCCGATGGGATGATCAGAAGGTGTGTACCACAAAATGAAGTTCAAAACATCCTCAACCACTGCCACTCTCTCGAAGTAGGAGGACACCACGGACCAGCGAGGACAGCGGCCAAGGTACTACAGTCCGGATTCTTCTGGAAAACGCTTCATAAAGATTGCCATGCCTTTGTAGCCGCTTGTGACCGTTGCCAAATGCTGGGGAACATATCCCGAAAGCATGAGATGCCATTAAATGTGATGATCGAGGTTGAACCCTTTGATCTATGGGGCATCGATTTCATGGGTCCTTTCCCTCCTCTCACTCAATCTCTTCATCTTGGTGGCAGTTGACTATGTCACCAAATGGGTGGAAGCCATTGCATCCCCCACCAATGATGCCAAGGTGGTAACTAAGTTCTTAAGGAAAAACATCTTCACAAGATTTGGGGTGCCTCGAGCAATTCTAAGTGATGGGGGATCTCACTTCTGCAATAAACAATTCGATGCATTAATGGAAAAATATGGAGTGAGACATAAGGTATCCCTACCCTACCACCCTCAAACCAATGGACAAGCCGAGGTAACCAACAGAGAATTGAAATGGATACTGCAAAAGACCGTGAACTCATCCAGGAAAGATTGGTCTTTAAAACTCGACGATGCACTATGGGCTTACCGAACAGCATACAAGACTCCCATAGGGATGTCTCCATACCGTCTAGTCTTCGGAAAGGCTTGCCACTTACCCGTCGAGTTAGAACACAAATCCTTTTGGGCTGTGAAAGCCCTGAACTTCGACCTAAAGAGTGCCGCTGACAAAAGAAAGTTTCAACTCACCGAACTAGAAGAATTCCGGGAAAATGTCTATGAGAACAACCGCATCTACAAGGAAAAGACCAAGAGATGGCATGACAAGATGATCCTAAAGCGGGAGTTCCATGAGGGAGATCGAGTGTTGCTCTACAACTCAAGATTAAAACTCTTTCCGGGAAAACTAAAATCACATTGGTCTGGACCATTCACCATCACCAAAGTGACTCCATATGGTGCAATCGAGCTCAAAAACATCAAGGGAGAAACATTCATGGTCAATGGGTCCAGGTTGAAGCATTACCTCGGGGGCAACATCGGGAAGGTTGATGAACGTCCTCTTTACTTACAAGAAACTCAGGTTTGATCTAACCTCACATGGTCTAGCCAAAGACCGAAAAGACGGGCAGCTCATTGGGAGGCAACCCAATCTTCTTACATTTATCTTCTTTATTTTAGTTTTGATTCATGCTTTTAAGTGTGCTAATTCCTTTGTTAGCTATTTTTCTTTGGTTGTTTGTTGTCAAAGTGTAGGAAGAAAAACAGAGCAATAGAAGACAATCTTTCGGTGCACTAAACAGAGTGGTCCGGGACTTCAACCACATCTTAAGTCCCGGACCAGAGGAGAGTTAAGTATCGAACAAAAATTATGGAGTGGTCCGGGACTTCGTCCGTATCATAAGTCCCGGACCAAGGAAGACTGACACTTTCGACCTATTTTGATATAGCGGTCCGGGACTTTATACCAAACCTAAGTCCCGGACCAACAAAGCTTCAAAAAAAAAAGAAAAAACTAACGGAACAAAACTCGTCGTCTTCATTCGTCTTCAATCTCGATTCTCTGCAATCCCTAACTCCCTCTCTCGCTCTCGCCTCCTCTATCGCACCTCCGACCACCGCACCACTTCACTCCAGCCCTCCATCACCGCATTCCCTCTCTCTCGCATTCCACCAGCCCCAACCTCAACTCGCCTCTCCGCCTCCTCCATCTCATTCCGTCGCCACCCTCACGACCACCCAAACACCACACCCGACGCACCTCTATCGCCTCCACACTCCCTCGCCCATTCTGTCGCAACCGCCAGTGCACCACCACCACGCCCTCGAATCCGTCAACCGCCGCCACCACCTGCCCACCAGTCATTCCAACCCGTCGCCACTCCTAAACCCACGCACCACCATTCCCCCACACCACAGCCGACTCCCCCTGTCCCGCTTTCACCACCACGAACCCAAAAGGCTCAACCAAACGCGCCCCTATCCACCAGATTCCAAACACGACCTTAAATTCCAAAAAATTTTCCAATGGCATCCAAACGAGCTCGACGCGCCAACACTGCCGGGGCTTCTTCTTCATCAGCGGCTGCCCCACTTCGGGTCCAAGAAACTGAGCTTTCCGAATTCGTTTCTCGAGCTGCTTGGGATTGGTTCCGAGCCAAAGAACGCAAAATTATTTACGAAAGGTCAGTCTGCCCATCCTTAATCACTGAGTTCAATTTGGAAAATTTATTTGGAGCAAGAACTGGAATGTCTGTTGACCCGGGGAGGGGAATTCTACCCGCGTTTGGTGAAACTATTCTATGCTAATGCCACGGTGAGCGAGAACGGCAGAGTTATTAAGTCAAATGTTAAGGGGAAGGACATAAATGTGAGTAGCTCGGGTATTAGAGATGCCCTGCAATTACCGGTTAGGACTAGAAACCCGACTGACGAGGACAGGGAAAATCAAGAACTACGTGAGCGTCAGGCCAAGGATCACTATCTGAATCTGATTGTGAATGATCCAGCAGTCCAAAACCGCCAGAGGCGGAACCAAAGGGACAAGCAGGTGATTACAGGTGACAAACTACCCACACCGTTGGAGCGTCTGATCTTGGGGATCATCATGTACAATGTCCGACCCAGGGAGTGTGCGGACCTGAATGTAATTGACTGCTATGTCCTGCGCTACCTGTTGGATGATGAGCTTGCGCAGGTAGCGTACCCCATCGCTTTGCATGGGATCATCTTTCAGTCCATGCTTCGGATTGTTGACACAGACAGCAGTGGTTCTCTTCCCTTTCCCCACCTCTTGCAGTCTTTCTTCGATGACGCCGGGGTAGATTGCTCAAATGAAGAACCCCAATACCCCCGGTCTTCCATTAACATGACGATGATGCGCTTCTATCAGTGGGAGAAGGTGGATGATCAGTGGGTGAAGCGTCGCCGCGCTGCACGAGCACCCCGAGTTGCTGATGAGGTTGCTGCTGAGGCTGATGCTGTAGGTGATGGGGCCCAGGACATTCCGATACCTGCTGGACCGGCCCCGGGTTATGACGAGCTGCTGCGCGAGTTTAGAGACTGGAGGGGGACAGCCACAGCCCGCTTTGATCAGATAGATAGTCGTCTAGATGGGTATGGTCAGCGACTCTCAGCTTTAGAGACCCGTCAGACTGACTACGAGGCTCGACAGGCTGCTCAGTTTGCCGAGTACCAGGCTCAGCAGGCTGCTCAGTTTGCAGAGTACCAGGCCCAGCAGGATGCCCGATTCCAGGCTTATGATGAGCGCTTCTCACAGTTGGAGTCTTGGCGCATGCCCCGGCGGTAGTACATGAGTTGGTCTATGCTCCAGACCTACATCCCTACCTATCTTTTATTGCTCTTATGGATTTTTCACTGACTATGACATTTGTGCTATTTTGATGTCTTTTAGATTCGTAGGTTGCTACTTATGGTACCTTTTATTTTCGCTTTGGATTGTAGTTGTTAATTGGGTATTTCTGCTACTTCGAACTACTTTGTTGTGCATCTCCTATTTTGTTGCTATGCGATGTCTGTTGCTTCTAGATATTCAAACAGGACTGCCATCTTCTGTGTGCGATATCGAAAGAATACAAAGGAGACTCTGCCGAAATTTTTCCAACACAAAAGTCTCCCGTTCCTTATCCTAAGTGTGGGGACGTCATCTTCACCGCTTATTCAGGGAAGTCCTATTCTTTCTTTTGCACTATACTCATATTCTAGTAGCAATGAGGACATTGCTATTTTCTAAGTGTGGGGACGTAGTATGGGGGTTGCACATCTAAAATGTTTGTTTTCAGTGGTTCCTGACAATACTTATTCCCCCTTCACTAACCTTTGATAACCCCCACAAAAATTTTTAATTCGACATACTTAGTTTTCACTTGTGGTCAGATGCATCAGTCGGGAATAACGTACGAGTAGTGAAATTTTTTTGAGATTTAATCTGAAATTTCGGTCATAAGAACTTTGGTTATACTGCTTGGATTTGAGTTTTGGTTAAAATTTCATCTATTTCCTTCAAATAAAAGGTGAGACCATCATGTGACTATTTTGTTTGAACTAACTTGGGGCTTTGGGAAAGTTTTGGAATGAATGGAAGGAAAGGACAAAGGCAAGGTACTCCTCTAATCTACTCTGAACCGGAACAGGCCTCTCCCATTCGGTAATTAAGCTCGGAGTGTCTCATCACTTATCTACCTAAGATCATCTGATCTGGGATAGAAGGCCCAACACCGCTACAAGGATGGGGAGAAAAAGTCTGAGGGGATGAAATGAATAATGCTTACTCAGAAAAATTGGAAGGAAAGTTCTTTCATGCTAAACAGTTTGTTGCAAATTCTTCCTTGATTATGAGTATGTGGCAATGAAAGGTAATGTGGAATATGACATTACTTCTTGCCCCTTGTCGTCCAATGAATTGTGGAAAGCAAAAGGAAAGTAAAGCCCTGAGTACAGTTTGGATTAAACAGTTATGATGATAGTCTCATGCATTTATCAAAACCCTATTCACTGTTTAAGAAAACTTGCAGTACTATCGTTGTCTCTTGTGACTGTTTTCAGAATTAGATTTCCTTGTACATTTTCCTGACCTGATAAATCCCCACTTTTGAAAATCTGGTACATTTTGCTTGCAGTAATTGCTTGAGGACAAGCAAAGGTTAAGTGTGGGGACGTTGATAAGTCAGGAATTTACCTATTTCTAAAGGGTCTTTTGAGACCCAATTTGTTATCATTCACCGCTAAATTCCTGTCTTATGAGTAATTTTATGTTTTTGTTGCAATTGTCTTCTTTTATGGTTTTTGTGTGCTTTTTCAGGCATTTAATCTCGAAAAGAAACATTTTCATGTCATTGTTGGAGATCATAGTTTTTCAAACAAGCTAAAGAGCCAAGAAAAATCTTCATCGGACCAACTTCAGGCATGGTCCGGGACTTGTTCCATAACCTAAGTCCCGGACCACACAAGAAGGCAACTCTCGAAACAAATTGAGGCATGGTCCGGGACTTGTTCCATAACCTATGTCCCGGACCACACAAGAAGCGAAGTCTCGAAACGAATTAATGGGGTGGTCCGGGACTTTATACAGGACTTAAGTCCCGGACCATATGCTGAAAACAAAGGTCTGTAGCGCCGCGAAAGCGAAGAGAATTATTCTATGAATAATTAAACTGCCGCCCCATTATGTACTCCTTTCCAGACTACCATCACGATTAATCTGCTACCTTCCAAATCAACTTCTGTTCCAACCACACACCACGTTACTTTGGTCTTCTTTCCAGCTTCATCCACCAACCAAAGCACCATCGCACTCACCATATACACACTATAAATAGAGTGCTAGCCCAACACTTCAAGACACACAGTCTTCGAGACATCAATCTCTCCCTCCATAAATCCTCCACATTTCCATTCCACCCAGTACGTAGTATTACTACTACTACTAATCATCTTCATCCCATTACATCCATATCACCACCTACAGTATGTAGTGTTTACACTACTACTAAAACACCCATTCATTCCTCCACGTGATCACACAATATTCATCCACACACACCTCCATTTATCATCCCATTTCCACCAGAAGATAGAAGACCAAGCAGGAGAAGAGAAGGAAGAATTGCTCAACCACCTTCATAAACATGGCTTCTTCTATCCCTCTCTTAGTTTTACTTATCATTATGCTTGAGTAATTCTATTAGCACTTTGGGATGGGGACATGAACTTAAATCCCCCATCTATGTTGTAAAACCTACACTTTATTTATTGCGGTTGTTTTCTCTCTTTTATTTCATTAATGTTATAACCTGATCATTTATAGCATTTGTGGTGATTTCCAACAACATATGATTTTGAGTTGGGAGTTGTGACCGAAAAGAGAGAGGAACCTTAGATTATGGCTAGCTTGATTAGTTGGTGAAATTTAAGGCTATTAATATGGGCTTGTTATTAATGCTATCTAGTGATTTGAACTCTACTTGATTAGAGAGTTGGAAGCAAGCTAGGTAAGAGTTGGTTTATTCATGATTTGAAGGACCTTTACATTAGTCCAGATAGACAACCTGAGTGAAGTGGGTTTACTAATATAGTTGGGGTGAATTTAGGGGATTACAACCATCCTAAAGGTGCTTTCCATTCCAATTCATTACATCACATTTTATCTACTGCTTTTATTTTACAATTCCTCTTTGAACCAAACCAATACACTTGCCTTCGGCTAAACCCCCTTTATTTACTGTTTTATAACCGATTACCGAAACTAGGGAGATCGATATACCAATTTCCTAGTGGAACGACATCTTTACTACTACATCCGACTAGGGTTCACTTGCCCTTTTTCTGTGCTTTCAATAACACCCCCTTAAAACTATCAACAAAGGTTGTCATTGCTGCTTTCCATCTGAAGGATGCAGCCAGCACTTGGTGGAGGTTGGTCAAGGACCATCACCTGGCTACGCCCGACTTTTCGTGGGCTGCCTTTGTAGAGTTACTGAGAGGGAAGTACTACCCAGCTCATCTTAAACAGAAGAAGCGCCATGAGTTTGAGACATTGTCCCAGGGAAGTCTGACCGTGGATGAGTACTACGCTCGATTCATTGGTCTGCTGGATTTCATCCCCGGTGTGGATTACTCAGAGACCGTTAAGATCGAGAAGTTTCGGGGGGGGGGGACTATTGTTTCGCATCCAGATGGCGATGGGTGCTACCCTCTACACTACCATCCAGGTATTAACATGAAAGCCATAAATTCTTTACTTACCACATTACCAATTGACCTTGTGAGAACTTACCAATGAGATTCCAGGAGTGTTATGAGGCTGCCTCGAGGACGGAGCTAATGCTCCAGACTCGGGAAGAGACTCTCGGGGCCAAGAAAAGGAAGAACCCTGATGGAGAGTCTGAGGGTGGAGGAGCATCTCCAGGCAATAGCCAGGAGAGGGGAAAGTAAGGACTTATTCCATTCTAAACTACTTATCATATTATACACCTTATGAATGCTGACCCGGAACCTTGAACTGGAAATTCTTTCCAAAGAAAGGGAAGCAGGGTCACCAGGGAGCGAAGGAGAAAGAGCCCGTCCTTCGGTTGACCGGCCCAGCTATAGATGCTCAGCCTCTAAGATCTGCACCTCCTAAGGGCACTAGACAGCCCCAGCGCCATTTCTATTGTAAGCGTTGTGGGAAGGACCATCCTGGGGTCGAAAGCAATGGCCGCAAAGTTGAGTGTCGTTGTTGCAAGAAAGAGGGCCACCGGGAGTTCGAGTGTTGGATGAACCCTGAGAGCCGTAATTACAGGCCACCAAAGAATACTCAGAAGACCTCAGTTGGAGGATCTGGAGTACCACGAGGCGGTCAGGATGGCTAGACATCTACTGATGCTGGAGCCCAGAGAGGCAAGGGAGTAGATAGGGCATGAATACCCTGACTCCATGAGACCGCTGGTGGATGACCTTTGCTTACTTCGTTATGAATTTACTTTGGATGTTAGACAAAGACTTGTTATAAGTATGTGGGAGTGTGTCATTGACCACTCGCCTTTTGTGTAAGACTTTGGGATTAGTGTGTGTACTCAGTACCAATAAGCTTTAAACCTTGACGGATAATATATATGAACAGGATGTTAATGCTTACATTATCATGTAGCCTATACTCGATGACACAGAGTCAATGAGACTGGTGATTACTGAACCAATATTACCACCTGCATGGCGCACTTGCTATTGCAAGCGCTATGACAAGTAAAACCACTGAAATTTCCATCTGCCTTGCGCACTTGACAGAGCAAGTGCTGCTACTGCAACTGCAACTACTACTTTTTAGTCTTTTATTATATGTATACCAAAAAAAAATGTTTTTCAAACGTTTTCATACAAACCTTGAGATTAGGAACCTATGTAACCTTGGGAAGACCGTTAGTCCGACCATTGCAACTGGAGAAATTATACAACCACTGTGATTGTAAACCACACGAGTTTAATTGTTTGGGAATTTTCAGACAAGGCTTATTAGCCAAATACCATCAGTGTATACCCACATTTAATGCTAATCACTACCAGTGATGAATGTTTAGTCCTTTATGGACAAGCATACCCTTGTAGATGCACCACCGTCAGTGAGGATGGTTGGGAAGTGGAGAGCCAAGTTGCTCAAGCTATTATGCAATCTGCAATACATCCAATTAAAAGGATGAGGGAACGAATATGAACTATGGATGAGATATGATCAGGATAAACAGAGAGAAAAAGGAATATAAGGAGATCGAATTAAGAGAACCAAGTTTGCTAAATATAGCACATAATTTACTTACAAGCCGGCGTTATGGCTTATGGTTAATGGCACGAACTACCACTGATGCCACCAAGGCAATAGCACTTATTACAAGATAACCGATAACATGAACTAATGAACAAAAAAAAGAGAGAAAAAGCAAGAAGAAGACAAAAAAAAGGATATCCATCAAAGGGAGATTGACAACAGAATACTTCACAATACCCGTGTGACAGACATTACCAGTTTACTAAACTAGACATGGGATGACCGCACTCCGATTGGAGCATGTGGGCCTGACGAACTTATGATTTAGTCGGGTACGTGTAATGTATCAGTACGGTACCCCATGCAAGTAGACAAGTAGTGTTAGGAACACGAGAAGTAGTCAACTCCGTACTACGGACAGTAAGATAGATTACCTCGAAGATGGACGAGAAGAGCCGCAGTTAAACCAACGGGCTAGAGAAATCAAGAACCTTCAACGAGCCGAGTGAATATTGTTATTGTTGTTTATTTTCCGCTGCGAGACGTTTTATTTATTGCTACGTGAGAGATTATTACGTGTCTATGGAGAATAATTATTAATTAGCTGCCCAATGGGTCTCACACATACCTAGAAGTAATCTAGGTTATATTCGTGTTCGAGATCCATGCTCTAGAGACCGACAATGTCGTGACTCGTCCCTAAGTGTTTTACTTAGGTACATATACTAAATATTAATACTATGGTATTATATCATAACCGTCATGTCACAATAAACGTATATGTATGTTTATATAAGTCGATCTATAGTCGAGTAGTGTTAGTCCCGTAGGACGCTCGTGCATAAATAAATAATGCAGTAAACACTTAACCACATACATGTATCCACACCACTAAACACAAGTTATATCAACCAAATCGACAAGGAGCTTCCTTAGGACAACCGGATCAAACCCTTTACATACCGTTCACCAAGACCTAGGATGCGCAGTAGTCACTAGCTCGTCAACGTCCTTGTCTGAAGTATGATCAAAACGGTAATAAACTATAAGTCAGCTCATGACTAACTACATCCGGTATTTCCGAATAATAAGTAACCCCGACAGTTCACCCCTGTTTATCTACAGTGTTTGTTACGGGTTCTCTAAACCGGTCGGCTTTGTTATAAATTCGTATGTCAAAACATTTCGACTGTTAAGTTTAATTCCTTATATTTCTTTTAATCTTATCCACCATCTAGTTTAGGTACATAACCTATAGTGCATGTATGCTGCATTATTATATTATATTGTATTATTTCCACCATCCATTATAATAAATTGTATTTTAATATATTATCTTAGCAAATTATTTGCATTCAAAAACTATAACATATAGTTTGTAATATTTTTTTTTAAATAACCACCACCATATATATATGGTTCCAACCATAATATATATCCATCCTAATATACATTATTATTGTGTATGTATATATTTACCACGTAGGTAATTCCCATGAGTTAATAAACTTAATTTTATGTTACTTTGTTATCATTTTATTAGATGATTATTTCCCATTAGTTGTATATATTATACACTTATATTAAGATTATTATCCTACATGGTAAATTTATGTTGTATATTACAATCGAAGGTTATTCAATAAATACCTTAGCTTTAAATCTCATTTATTTATAGTTCGTCACATTATTTTATGTGAATATCCTTACTTATATTAATTCCATCTAAACCCTATAATTGTTATAACATTTATAACATTATAGACCATAGTCTAAAATTCATTTTCCAACCTTTAATAATTCGGTACAGCCCTTGAATTTATTTAAATTCTATTTTGACCACAAAACATTATGTAATGTTATACCTTATACTAATATCATTTGATATGATATTTTTATTTCCTTTAACTTATAACCTATAGTTTTTATACAAAACTATTATATATTGCCGCATAGGCATATATATTAAACCTTATTCTTTTCCATAAACCATAGTCTCCTTTATTTACAAAATCACCCCATTATTTATACCATGTTATATATACCATTTAATATAACATTTCTAACTTATAAAAGAGTATAACCTATGGTTATTTTTTGTAAATTCCGAACAGACCCCAAACTGTTCTATAATTGCCATTTGGCCCTATTTATAACATATAGTTTTATAATATCATTAAAACTATAGATTATACATATATCTTAATAAATACTTTTATATAATTCTAAAAATCACCAAACTTCTCCAAAGGGTTATAAATATCCTTATTAACCCATATACTTTCGGTATTCACATTTCTACCACCTATATTTCTCCAAAGTGTCATAATGACATAATAACTATATATTATACATATATAGTTTATTTTAATTCCAAAATCAACCCAATAAATTCCTAAAAATTCCTAATAGCCCATGGGTGTTTATAATACCATTTTACACCCTTTTTTCGGTAATAAACATATTTACCACATATGTTATAAAATTGTTACAATAAAATACTTATCTTATCATAAACCTTAAATAAGCTATTTAACTTATCTAATTTGGTCAAAACCTACCATATGGTCAAGGTTGACCTCCTTAATATTTCCTTGACCATTGATTTCCTTATATTACGGTTTTAACCCCTAACTTTCCAAAATTCACCATTTAACCCTAAAACTTTATAAAATCTTATTCTCCCTCCGTCCTGAATTGACCGTCCTGTTTACTATTCCTTACATGATAAACTATATGTTACAAAATTTAGTTTTATAAAATTATTTTATCTTATATGCTTAATATTGAAGTGGAAAAACGTGCCATAAAGCAAACAGGACGGTCAATTCAGGACAGAGGGAGTAAACTTTATTTTAAATCCTTTTAACCTCTAATTTTCGGCTTAATTATTATATAGCCCCTAAATTTAATTTAATTACACCTAAGACCCCAATAATATGCGGTAATGCATATTTAGCACCTAAACTTAATTAAAAGCTTATAAATGCATAAATAAAATGGCCTAAAGTACATGGCCTTATTACAAACATTGGCTTACAAAATAAATTTCACATAAATGTCCCAAAAATACTTATTAGTATCGGCCTCACCATGTATTTTTCATTTAATTACCAAACTTCCACATAATGTCTTAAATTTGACAATTATGCTTGTTTAATTAGTTATAAAATTTATTAAACCATTCCTTAATCACCTAAGGTCAAAATAAGACCTTAATATACTCATTCACTCACGGCATATATGTATAAATATGTATAAATACATATTAATATACCAAGTGTAGATTTAAGTGATTTATACCTTGATTTAGCAAGGTTAAGACCTTGTTTGGTCTCGCCACCTTAAGGAGAATTTCTCCACAGCTTGATTTACTTGTCTTCATGTAGAAAACAAGACATGATTAAACTCCAAACATGAGCTAACCATGGGAAGTAATTTAAGTCATGAAAATCATGGATTTTTACCTTAGATCTTCAAGTTTGTTGGAGATCTACCTCGGCCCTATTTTTCCAGTAGATAAAGAGTATCAAAACACTCTTAAAAACAAGGTACAAAACCGTGGGTAGCTAGCTTGGAAGATGGCTAAGATTTACCTTGTTTAAGATGCCAAAAATGGTGTTTTTGGCATGGATCTAGCTACTCCTTGTAGATCTTGGTATACCAACTGAATCCACATGAAAAGGAGAATAAAATAAGGCTAGGGAACCAAGGTTTACAACCGAAATTTACAAGGAAGAAGAGATATGTGCTTAAAGCACATTTTTACCTTAAATGGTCAAAACTTGAACTTTTATCCTTAGATCTTGTTACAGCCAAAAATGATCCTTCCTTTAACCTCCAAAACACTCTACATAAATGTATATAAAAGGTTGGAGTCTAGATCAATGGAAAAAGGAAAGAAAGATGAAGAAAATGGACATTTTTATGCCTTAGGAGCTTACCTAGAGCAAGAGCTCTCACCAATGGAGTTTGGCTGCTTACCTACGGTCAAGGAGGAGCCAAAGATAGCTTATGGCTGGAGCACTCTCGGCTGGAATGGAGCAATGAAGGAGGTAGGCTTATTTTGCCTTAAAACACATTTTTTGCTTATTTTATGTTCTTAATGATTTGATGACTCATTGCTGATTGATTTTAGTTGTTTAATAAATAGGGACAAGAACAATAGGCAGCCGGCCATGAATGGAGAAAGGTGGTGGTGATTGATTCCTAATTGATTCAATAATGGAGTAATAATGTGACTTTAATTAATTAGTCAAAGGTGAGTCACCATGCATTGTCTTGTCTTGCTTGGAACCACCGTATAACAAGGAGAAGGGAGCTCTTCAATCGGCAGCCTTCACATGGGTAAGGTAAGCAAGTGGTAGACAACTTTATGTTTAATATGTTAAAGTTTACTTTTTTCTTATTTTATGTAAAAGTAATGAGGTATATTTAATTATCACATGGGATTGGTCACATGGATTGTTAGGAGGCTTACTAAACCGGTTTTATGTGGTCCAATTCGTGGTCAATGGTCAACATTGACCAATTTAGTCAATGTTGACTCAAACGGGCCCCCTTTTAGGGTTTTATTAATATTTTAATATTAAATTTGTAAAAATTTGTAAATTTCTGGAATTAAATTCCTAATATGATATATTATCATATTTAAAGGTAATTATGACCTTTAAGTCCATTAAAAACCAATTTAGAAGGCAATTACACAAAAACATGCTTTAAGGAGTTTTAGTGCACATTTTGTTTCGCAAGGTGTTTCTGAGCTTGGTTTTCTTTGATAACGGTTTTGTTGTGTTCCTTACATGATATTTGATCATGGAATCCAATTTTATATCATCTAGAGGTCATTAGACCTTTAAGGTTCTCTTAGAGCACATTTTTGCCCTTCTTGACCTTGAAGCATGTAAATGCTTGTTCTTTGTGTTGGAGTGTTGTCCAACAATTGTAATATGTTTAGTAATGTGTTAATATGCTTAGGACAAATTTTTAGGTCCTAAGTAGTTCATTTGGGTATTTATTTACCCTAAACAGTCAAAGGGTGCAATATCTTGCTTTGTGTTGACCACTGTTGTTCTCAGTTGACTTTTAAGGCATGTTTAGGCCTTAATCAATGTGATTAGATATTTAATCCATGTTTTATTAATTTGGGGTATTTCAATAGTGATTCATGAAAGGGTATGAAACCGACATAGAACCTAGTGAGAATAAGATTCCCTAGGTAACAGGATTAAAGTGAATGAAGATAATTGGTAGACGGAGTTCTATCCTTTGGAGATGTAATGATTATTACTAGAAAGACTAAAAGATAGAAAATTGGAAATGGGTGTATTATTTGGTGCGTGAAAATGAAGTGGGAGGTGGAACTTGATTTGCATGTGATCAAGGGAAGCCGAACACAAATTGGGGTGGAAGGATAGTTCAACGCTGATGCTGATCACATTAGGGTTGGATGATTCTTGAAGCTCCCCTTGAGTGGTCACAATTAACCACGCTAAGAAAAGAAGCAAAGAGCATAAGTTGGACTTGGAGTTGTATGCGTTTTCAAAAGGATTTTGAATCGGTATTTATAAAACGTCGATAGATACCTTACATTATGGAAGTACTTTTACTTAACCTGAACAAAGAATATTTTTGTAGTACTTGCCCGGTGACATGGGAAGCATATGTGAAATACCCCAAACTTATTAAATATGGATTAAATATTTAATCACATTAATTAAGGCCTAAACATGCCTTAAAAGTCAACTGAGAACAACAGTGGTCAACATAAAACAAGATGTTGCACCCTTTGACTGTTAAGGGTAAATAAATACCCAAATGAACTATGTAGGACCTAAAAATTTGTCCTAAGCATATTCACACATTACTAAACATATTATAACCGTTGGACAACACTCCAACACAAAGAAAAAGCATTTACATGCTTCAAGGTCAAAAAGGGCAAAAAGGTGCTCTAGGAAAACCTTAAAAATCAAATGACCTCTAAATGATATAAAATTGAATTACATGATCAAATATCATGTAAGGAACACAAAAAAACCGTTGTCAAAGAAAACGAAGCCCAGAAACACCTTGTGACACAAAATGTGCACTAAAACTCCTTAAAGCACGTTTTTGTGTAATCGCCTTCTAAATTGGTTTTAAATGGGCTAAAAGGTTATAAATACCTTTAAATATAATAAATATCATATTATATGATATTAGGAATTTAATTCCAGAAATTTACAAATTTTTACAAATTTAATATTAAAATATTAATAAAACCCTAAAATGGGGCCCGCATGAGTCAAATTGACCAAGTATGGTCAATGGTCAATTAATTGACCCACTTGGACCATGGAAATCGGCTGCAATAAGAGAGGAGGCAGCATAAGTCCTTGATTGACAATAATTCCTACCTAATACATTTACTTTTTGAAAATTAACTTACTTTTTCAAATAATTCAAGCCTTTCCACTCATTTCTCCCTTCCTTGTCCGATTCTCTTCTGCCCAGCTGAGCTCTCCCCTTCCTTTGAAGCTCTCAAGTGTGTTCTTGAGCATGGAAGGCAAACCTAGCTCCTAAGCTCTTAATGTAAGTGTTTTAATGTCATTTTTAGCTCTTTTTCTTCATCTCTTCACTACCATCACCTAGATTTCGTGGCTCATCAATTCCTATGGCTTATTCTAAGTGTTCTAAGGTTAGAACAAGAGCTAAACTCGGTTGAGACCAGTAGAGGGACCAAGGTTGTTCAAATCTACATTTTAAGGTAAAAATGTGCTTTAAGCTCATAACTTTTGATTCCCTTCAATTTCGGCTGTGAAACTTTGGTCATAGCCTCATCTTCTTCTCCTTTTCATGTGTAATCTGTTGGTTAGCCATTTGGAGCAAGGATGGCCGAGATCCAAAGGAAATACCCTCTTTTAAGGCATTTTTCCAAGGTAAAACCTAATAACAAGGTAGCTTGTTGAGATCTAGCTATTTCCTATGTCAATATGGTAGATCTAACACCTTGTGGTGTGCTTGATTCAGGTCGAAACCATCTTGAACTCTCCTTGCATTCCTAAGGTGATTTTTGCCTTAAATCTTACATTAAATTACTTCTTATGGTTAGATCTTTCTTGGAGACTAACTAGGCCTTGGTTTCTGTTGAAAACATGTAAAACAAGCTGTGGAGAATTTCTCCTTAAGGTGGCGAACTCAAACAAGGCTTTACCTAAGCTAAATCAAGGTATAAATCACTTAAAACCTTAACTTGATACATTAACACAAGTTTAAGTGTGTGTATGTTAATTGCCGTGAGTGAAGGAGAAAAACAAGGTCTTGTTTGACCTTAAAATGTTTAAGGAATGGTTTAATAAATTTTATAACTAATTAAACAAGCATAATTGTCAAATTTAAGACATTATGTGGAAGTTTTAATTAAATGGAAAGTGTGTGGTGAGGCCGAAAATTTATATGTATTTTGGGACATTTATGTGTAATTTATTTTGCAAGCCAATGTTTGTAATAAGGCCATGTATTTTAGGCCATTTTATTTATGCATTTACAAGCTTTTAATTAAGTTTAAGTAGTATAAATGCATTACCGAAAATAAATGGGGTCTTAGGTGTAATTAAATTAAATTTGGGGGCTTTAGAATAATAAGGCCGAAAATTAGAGGTAAAAAGGAGTTAAAATAAAGTTTATAAGATTTTAAAAAGTTTTGGGGTTAAATGGTGAATTTTAGAAAGTTTGGGTATTAAACCGTAATTATAAGGAATTGGTGGTCAAGGAAATATTAAGGAGGTCAACCTTGACCATATGCTAGGCTTTGACCAAAATAAATAAGTTAGATAACTTATTTAAGGTTTTATAATAATTGTATTTAATGGTAATATTTTTATAACATATGTGGTAAATATGTTATTACCAAAAATAAAGGGTGTACAATGGTATTTTAAACACCCATGGGCTATTAGGAATTTTTAGGAATTTATTTGGTGGATTTTGGAATTAAAATGAACTATATATGTATAATATATAGTTATTATGTCATTATGACACTTTGGAGAAAAATAGATGGTGGAATGGTAAATATCAAAAGTATATGGGTTAATAAGGATATTTATAACCCTTTGGTGGAATTTGGTGATTTTTAGAATTATTAAGAGAATTTATTAAGATATATGTAAAATATGGAGTTTTAATGATATGGTAAATTATATGCTATAAATAGGGCCAAATGACAATTATAGAATAGCACAAGGGCTGTTCGGAATTTACAAAAAATAACCATAGGTTATACCCTTTTATAAGTTAGAAATGTTATATTAAATGGAATATATAACATGGTATAAATTAATGGGTGATTTTGTAAATAAAGGAAACTAGGGTTTGTGAAAAAGAATATGGTTTTGTTATGGTGCCCATGCGGCAATAATAAATAGTTTGGTATAAAAGCCATAGGTTATTAATTAAAGGAAATAAGAATATCATGTCAAATGATATTAGCATATGGAATAGCATTACATAATGTTATGTGGTCAAAATAGAATTTAAATGAATTCAAGGGCTTTATCGAATTGATAGAGTTTGGAAAATGAATTTTAGACTAAGGTCTATAATGTTATAAATATTATAACAATTATTTGGTATTAAGGTGGTTTAATGAAATTAATACAAATAAGGTATTCACATTAAATGGTGTGACAAACTATAAGTGAATGAGATTTATAAACTAAGGTATTTATGGAATAAACCTTAGGAGTTGTAAATGTACAACATAAAATGTTACATAATATTAGGATAACAATCTTAATATAAGTTGTATAATATTATGCAACTAATGGGAATAATCATCTAATAAAAGATGATGAAATAACATAAAATATAAGAGTTTATGAAACTCATGAGAATTACCTACGTGGTAAAAATATATACATACACAAGAATAATGTATATAAGGTGGATAAATATATTTTGGTTGAAAACCTTATGAGTTAATGGTGGTGGTTATTAAAAAAAAATATAGTTACGAACTATAAGTTATGAGTTTTGGAAGCAAATATTATTTGCTAAAGATAAAGGGATTATACAACATGTCGAATTATGAAGGATGGTGGGAAAATAAAACAATACGAAAGAATACAATAAAAAAATGATACAATAAGAAAAAGAATATAATATAATATAATCATGCATGCATACATGCAACTATGGGTTACGTACCTAAACTAGATGGTGGATAAGATTAAAAAGGAAATAGTGAATTAAACTTAATAGTTGAATGTTTTGACGTACACATTTTAAGTAACAAAGCCGACTGTTTTAGAGAAACCTGCAACAAACAACTGTAGAAAACAGGGGTGAACTGTCGGGGTTACTTATTATTCGGAAATACCGGATGTAGTTAGTCATGGAGACTGACTTATAGTTTTATTACCGTTTAGAGTATACTTCTGACAAGGACGCTTGACGAGCTAACGGACTACACGGAGCGTAGGAACTTGCTGATTCATACTCCACCGTAATACAGTCAGGGTGAACGGTATGTAAAGGGGTTTGCCGAGTTGACCTAAGGTTGCTCCTTGGGCTCGGATTTGGTTGATATAACTTGTATGTTGTTATGTGTCTCTGGTTGTCTTTGAGGGCTTCCTCAGTTCAGGCTTCTGTGTGATCTGTGATAACATCGTTTGTCTGAATGTGTTAATTAATATGCATGAATTGTATATTTATAGCTGCTTATTATTTACTGTTGTTGAGTTAACAATATTGGTTCGTATATATGAACCTATATATATAAAACGAACTAGCGGCTATGGTGCTATCTTATATGAAATATAAGGAACGTAAGTAAAACGTTGTAGCACTATGATAATAACACATACATATTATCTGAGACTTTTGTACGGAGCATTGGCCTTTTCTATACGCCGCTCTCGTATCTAACACTGGATCCCGAGTTTACAGACTCCGGATTGGACTAATGACCTTAGTCTGCTGTGTTAGAAATTTGGTAATGCGATGCGATGGTATAATTAATTAATTAATGGAATGGAAGTAAAGCCAAGAGGATGTGGCTCTTGGTGCGCGCTGTGATCACAAAAACGATACCAGGATGTCCGCGTACGGGTCCGTAAGTATCAAGAAAATTTCCTGTGAGCTAGAATGGCTCGTTGGTCGGAGACTCTACCGTTGGAGTGGCTACTGCCGTGGGTGACCCGCCATAATATATGGGTAACTAGAGACATGTCGTTTTAACGAGACATTGTCACTAGGTATAACTGAACAACTAAAACGATTGAGACTTATACAGTGGCGAACAATACCATGGACGAGACTAAATACTTGTTTATTATTCTCGTTGTTTCGCTTTGTTGTTCATTGGTTATACTTGTGGTTATTTTATTATGTGTTGATGGTTGGATGAAGCCTACGAGGCTAAGGTAAACTAAATATGAACATTGTACGCTAAGGCGAATGTACATTGTACATTATATTGTTATTGTTCGATACGTTCGATATATAGTTGTGGATTGTGTTATTAAATGATTGTGGATTGGATGGATGGTTGAATATCTATGAATATTTGGATGGATGAATATGTATATTATACATGTTTATTTCAGTATTGTTATAACTGTAAAATGGTAAAGCATGAAACCAATCTAATAATAAGATGGTTAAAATGACAAGTGACCATTAGGGTCCAGGCCCGGCATACTCAGCGTCTATCGCTGATACTACACCATTACAGGTTGTTGATCATTGTCGGAGCTGAAGAGCAAGAACAGGGTAATTGGAGATGTTGTATAGCAATGAAGATGGTGTATGGTCTTATGGTAAGGTTGTGTATTTTCAGGATTGGGTAGATGCTCACTTGTCGATGTATATGATTTATGGACTTAATATGATGTATAGGAGTTTCTCGTTATCACTGCGGTTAGCAGGTTGTTTATTTTGGAAGTTGAATGTAGTTTGGCTACGTTGCTCGCATGGGCGAGTAATGGCCAGTGACACCCAAGTGAGTTTTGTAATTGTTGTTTATTTTCCGCTGCGAGACGTTTTAATTATTACTACGTGAGGGATTATATCGTGATTATGGAGAGGGGTGTTACAAAAGTGGTATCAGAGCGGAGTACCGCTCTGACGACGAGATAATAGGTTAAGACAGTGAGCTTAGGACTTGGGAAATTATGGGAAACATTTGGGAAGTACGGGACGATTCGTCTTAGAAAGATACTGTGTCTAGTAACACAAGTTGCGTGACAGGTTAGCCTTAAGGCAACTTAATATCTATTGGTTGTGTACGGTAAATTTACCGAGTATTTACGTGACATACTGTACTACAGATGTCTGGTGGAACTAGAGGGCGTGGTACTGGAAGAGGTAGAGGCGGTGACCCCGGCATTCCAGGAGTTACGGAGACGGTTGCAGCTGTTCTTGCACAGCTGGGTACCCAAATAGGAGGAGCACCATCCCACCCGCCACAGCCCAGGGAAACGAACTGGCTGAAGTCAGTTGGCAAGACCCGACCACCTACATACTCAGGGGAACCAGACCCCGTAGCTTTGGAGCGTTACATTGTTGAACATGAGAAAACACTTGAAGCTTTACCGGTACCAGACGACAAGAAGGTCGCCATTGCTGCTTTCCATCTGAAGGATGCAGCCAGTACTTGGTGGAGGTTGGTCAAGGACCATCACCTGGCTACGCCCGACTTTTGTGGGCTGCCTTTGTCGAGTTGTTGAGAGGGAAGTACTACCCAGCACATCTTAAACAGAAGAAGCGCCAGGAGTCCGAGACATTGACCCAAGGAGGTCCAACCGTGGACGAGTATTACGCTCGATTCATTGGTCAGCTGGACTTCATTCCCGGTGTGGATTACTCAGAGACCGTGAAGGTCGAGAAGTTCCGGGGAGGACTATTATTTCGCATTCAGATAGCGATGGGTGCTACCCTCTACACTACCATCCAGGTGCTAACATGAAAGCCATAAAATTCTTTACTACATTACCAATTAACTTTGTGAGAACTTACCAAGGAGATTCCAAGAGTGTTATGAGGCTGCCTCGAGGACGGAGCTAATGCTCCAGACTCGGGAAGAGACTCTCGGGGCCAAGAAAAGGAAGAACCCTGAGGGAGAGTCTGAGGGTGGAGGAGCATCTCCAGAAGAAGGCCAGAAAAAGGGAAAGTAAGGACTTATCCCACTCTAAATTGTTTACCATACTAAATATCTTATAAATACTGACCCGAAACATTTAAACATGAAGTTTTTCCAAAAGAAAGGGCAACCGGGTCACAAGGGAAAGAAAGGGTAAGAGCCTGTCCTTCAGTTGACCGGCCCAGCTATTGATGCTAAGCCTCTGAGATCTACACCTCCTAAGGGTGAGAACGCCTACCTCTTAAAACTCAATTGTGACCTTAACCTCTATATCAACAGATTTTAACTTAAACTTAAATACTACCATCAGGCACCGGACAGCCCCAGCGCCACTTTTACTGTAAGCATTGGGGGAAGGACCATCCTGGGGTCGACTGCGAAGGCCGCAAAGTGAGTGTCGGTGCTGCCACAAAGAGGACCATAGGGAATTCGAGTGCTGGATGAACCCAGAGAGCCGTAATTACAGGCCACCAAAGAATACTCAGAAGACCTCAGCTGGAGGATCTAGAGTACCACGAGGCGGTCAGGATGGCCAGACATCTACTGATGCTGGAGCTCTGAAGGGCAAGGGAGTAGATAGGGCATGAGTACCCTAACTCCATGAGACCGCTGGTGGAAGACTTGATTACTATGTTGTATATTTACTTTGGATGTTAGACAAAGACTTGTTATAAGTATGTGGGAGTGTGTCATTGACCACTCGCCTTTTTGTGTAAGACTTTGGGATTAGTTGTGTGTACTCAGTACCAATAAGCTTTAAACCTTGACGGATAATATATATGAACAGGATGTTTAAGATTACATTATCATGTAGCCATACTCCACAACACAGAGTCAATGAGACCAGTGATTACTGAACCAGAATTTCCACCTGCATGGCGCACCTTGCTAATGCAAGCGCTATGACCAGTAAACCAGAAATTTCCATCTGCCTTTGCGCACTTGACAGCAAGTGCAGCGACAACAACAGTAACAGCTACTGCAAATGCAACTGCAACAACTACTACTTTTAGTCTTTTATTATACATATACAAAAAAAAATGTTTTTCAAACGTTTTCATACAAACCTTGAGATTAGAAACCTATGCAACTATGGAAGGACCGTTAGTCCAACCACAACAACTGGAGGAAATTATACGCCACTGTGATGTAAACCACACCAGTTTAATTGTTTGGGAATGTTCAGACATGGCTTATTAGCCAAATACCATCAGTGTATACCCGCATTTAATGCTAATCACTAGTGATGAATGTTTAGTCCTCATGGACAAGCATACCCTTTGTAGATGCACCACCGTCAGTGAGGATGGTTGGGAAGTGAAGAGCCAAGTTGCTCAAGCTATATGCAATCTGCAATACATCCAATTACATGGATGAGGGGACGAATATGAACTATGGATGAGATATGATAAAAAAACAACAGGGAGAAAAAAAAATGTGTTGTACTCAATGAGATAAAAAAAAAAGGAGAAACAAGTTTGCTAATATAGCACGGATTTTACTTACACCGAGTTGAATAATACCAGTCTATGATACAAGTTACCACGGTTGCCACAAAGGCAATATCACTTATTACAGGATAACTGATAACATGAACTATTACACAAAAAAAAAAGAAGCAAGCAAAAAAAAACAAAAAAAAAAGAAGAAGAAAGCAGAAGAAGAAGAAAAAAAAGATATCCATCAAGGGAGATTGACAACAGAATACTTCACATAACCGTGTGACAGACATTACCAGTTTACTAAACGAGACATGGGACGACCGCACTCCGTTAGGAGCATGTGGGCCTGACAGACTTATTTATAAGTTAGTCGGGTAAGTAGTAATGTATCAGTACGGTACCCCATGCAAGTAGACAAGTAGTGTTAGGAACACGAGAAGTAGTCAACTCCATTCTACGGACAGTAAGACGGATTACCTCGAAGATGGACGAAGAGCCGCAGTTAAACCAACGGGCTAAAAATCAAGAACCTCAACAAAGAACAGTAGACAGTATACAGTGAAGACAGGAAACCTAAGGATAAAAACATGGAAACCCATTATGGACGAATAATATGTAGAACCTCATAAGGAAGCAAATTCTTGCAATCCAGAGGAAATATACCAGATGATATGGACATAAACGCGTGATTACGCACAGAGAAAAGATAAAGCTATATGATAGCAGATACCTTAAGCAAGGAACAGTGGATTCGGTATGTACCACTCACAGGATAGTTCGCACATCTTTTCTATTTGCCTCATTGGATATTAGCTGTTGAGCGTTTACGCCTCTGCACTCTGTATGACTAGTGTTTTGGTATTGCACTCGTGCAGTTATTAATCTAATAGGAATGCAGAAAGATAAAGTGGATATCAACACGAGTGTGTTAAAAAAAAAGAGAGAACTACAACAGTGTGTTACTCCGGAACAAAACCACCAGGAGACATGGATGACAAACATCATCTTTGTGGACATATAGGCTGGTACATCTTAATATTACAAAGACAAGTGCAAAGAGCACTAAGTACTAACAGTAGCCAATGTCATATTACATTCAAGCTGAATATCAGTGAGAGAAGACACACATGTATGCTAGTGATCCAACGAGTGGATTCACAGCAATGGAAAAAAAAGAGGCAAATTGAGCCTATGTTCATGGGTCTGCACCTCATACGGAGCGAGTGGGCCCATAAGATGAACTTGGGAGAGAGCACAAATAGAGCAGTGCCTCACCTTTATATTAGGGAGCCCTGAAGGGCTAGAGTCATACCCGTCTCTGATATGAGGATAATCACGAGTTGGTGAACTCTTTGAGAGCCAAGTATCCAGCGCTCCTTATTGAGCGGCTGTTGTATACTTGTGGGGTACGGGGGCGTAACCCTTTTTAAGGGGGGTAGAGCCTCTTGGCTGTGCACATGGTGCACTAAATTTTGTTTGTTTTGCATTGCATACAAAGAATTGGTGGTGTGCGGGGCATACGAGGTTTGTTTGGTTAGTATGTGAATTATTTAGTATGCATAGCATACAGTGAATTGGTTTTGTTGGTTATGGTTGGTACGCGGGGCGTGCGTTGTTTGGTTTGTTTGTGGTGATGTACACTTGAATGTATGTATCTTATGAGATACTTGTTTGAATGATTGTATGTACACCATGTGTGTAGTACTTTTCTTATGCTATTTGTGATATGTATTCATATTGCTTTATAGAATGATTACATATGGTATCGCCTAGATACGAAATGAATCATTAGATATGGAATGTGGAACAATGGAATGTTATGGACACCTCAGAAGGTTGTCAGGACTTGTAGAACTGATAGGAAATGATGGTGCTGATGGATCACCTATATCCATATATGATTGAACTAACGCCACACGTGATGGCTATGTGCTGTATAAGCGCAATACATGTTGTAAATGATATATCACATAGATATACATTATGGGAATAATGGGTAGTTATATTTATATACTTACCTATTTGATTAAGAGACTTCGGGACGAAGTCTTTTTAAGGGGGGTAGACTGAAATACCCCAAATTATTAAAGCATGGATTAAATATTTAATCACATTAATTAAGGCCTAAACATGCCTTAAAAGTCAACTGAGAACAACAGTGGTCAACATAAACAAGATGTTGCACCCTTTGACTGTAAGGGTAAATAAATACCCAAATGAACTATTAGGACCTAAAAATTTGTCCTAAGCATATTCACACATTACTAAACATATTATAACCGTTGGACAACACTCCAACACAAAGAAAAAGCATTTACATGCTTCAAGGTCAAAAAGGGCAAAAAGGTGCTCTAGAAAACCTTAAAAATCAAATGACCTCTAAATGATATAAAATTGAATTACATGATCAAATATCATGTAAGGAACACAAAAAACCGTTGTCAAAGAAAACCAAGCCCAGAAACACCTTGCGACACAAAATGTGCACTAAAACTCCTTAAAGCACGTTTTTGTGTAATCGCCTTCTAAATTGGTTTTAAATGGGCTAAAAGGTTATAAATACCTTTAAATATAATAAAATATCATATTATATGATATTAGGAATTTAATTCCAGAAATTTACGAATTTTTACAAATTTAATATTAAAATATTAATAAAACCCTAAAGTGGGGCCCGCATGAGTCAAATTGACCAAGTATGGTCAATGGTCAATTAATTGACCCACTTGGACCATGGAAATCGGCTGCAATAAGAGAGGAGGCAGCATAAGTCCTTGATTGACAATAATTCCTACCTAATACATTTACTTTTTGAAAATTAACTTACTTTTTCAAATAATTCAAGCCTTTCCACTCATTTCTCCCTTCCTTGTCCGATTCTCTTCTGCCCAGCCGAGCTCTCCCCTTCCTTTGAAGCTCTCAAGTGTGTTCTTGAGCATGGAAGGCAAACCTAGCTCCTAAGCTCTTAATGTAAGTGTTTTAATGTCATTTTTAGCTCTTTTTCTTCATCTCTTCACTACCAACACCTAGATTTCGTGGCTCATCAATTCCTATGGCTTATTCTCAGTGTTCTAAGGTTAGAACAAGAGCTAAACTCGGTTGAGACCAGTAGAGGGACCAAGGTTGTTCAAATCTACATTTTAAGGTAAAAATGTGCTTTAAGCTCATAACTTTTGATTCCCTTCAATTTCGGCTGTGAAACTTTGGTCATAGCCTCATCTTCTTCTCCTTTTCATGTGGAATCTGTTGGTTAGCCATTTGGAGCAAGGATGGCCGAGATCCAAAGGAAATACCCTCTTTTAAGGCATTTTTCCAAGGTAAAACCTAATAACACGGTAGCTTGTTGAGATCTAGCTATTTCCTATGTCAATATGGTAGATCTAACTCCTTGTGGTGTGCTTGATTCAGGTCGAAACCATCTTGAACTCTCCTTGCATTCCTAAGGTATTTTTGCCTTAAATCTTACATTAAATTACTTCTTATGGTTAGATCTTTCTTGGAGACTAACTAGGCCTTGGTTTCTGTTGAAAACATGTAAAACAAGCTGTGGAGAATTTCTCCTTAAGGTGGCAAACTCAAACAAGGCTTTACCTAAGCTAAATCAAGGTATAAATCACTTAAAACCTTAACTTGATACATTAACACAAGTTTAAGTGTGTGTATGTTAATTGCCGTGAGTGAAGGAGAAAAACAAGGTCTTGTTTGACCTTAAAATGTTTAAGGAATGGTTTAATAAATTTTATAACTAATTAAACAAGCATAATTGTCAAATTTAAGACATTATGTGGAAGTTTGGTAATTAAATGGAAAGTGTGTGGTGAGGCCGAAAATTTATATGTATTTTGGGACATTTATGTGTAATTTATTTTGCAAGCCAATGTTTGTAATAAGGCCATGTATTTTAGGCCATTTTATTTATGCATTTACAAGCTTTTAATTAAGTTTAAGTAGTATAAATGCATTACCAAAATAAATGGGGTCTTAGGTGTAATTAAATTAAATTTGGGGGCTTTAGAATAATAAGGCCGAAAATTAGAGGTAAAAAGGAGTTAAAATAAAGTTTATAAGATTTTATAAAGTTTTGGGGTTAAATGGTGAATTTTAGAAAGTTTGGGTACTAAACCGTAATTATAAGGAATTAGTGGTCAAGGAAATATTAAGGAGGTCAACCTTGACCATATGCTAGGCTTTGACCAAAATAAATAAGTTAGATAACTTATTTAAGGTTTTATAATAAGTTATGTATTTAATGGTAATATTTTTATAACATATGTGGTAAATATGTTATTACCAAAAATAAAGGGTGTACAATGGTATTTTAAACACCCATGGGCTATTAGGAATTTTTAGGAATTTATTTGGTGGATTTTGGAATTAAAATAAACTATATATGTATAATATATAGTTATATGTCATTATGACACTTTGGAGAAAAATAGATGGTGGAATGGTAAATATCAAAAGTATATGGGTTAATAAGGATATTTATAACCCTTTGGTGGAATTTGGTGATTTTTAGAATTATTAAGAGAATTTATTAAGATATGTGTAAAATATGGTTTTAATGATATGGAAATATATGTTATAAATAGGGCCAAATGGCAATTATAGAATAGCACAAGGGCTGTTCGGAATTTACAAAAAATAACCATAGGTTATACCTTTTATAAGTTAGAAATGTTATATTAAATGGAATATAACATGGTATAAATTAATGGGTGATTTTGTAAATAAAGGAAACTAGGTTTGTGAAAAGAATATGGTTTTGTTATGGTGCCCATGCGGCAATAATAAATAGTTTGGTATAAAAACCATAGGTTATTAATTAAAGGAAATAAGAATATCATGTCAAATGATATTAGCATATGGAATAGCATTACATAATGTTATGTGGTCAAATAGAATTTAAATGAATTCAAGGGCTTTACCGAATTGATAGAGTTTGGAAAATGAATTTTAGACTAAGGTCTATAATGTTATAAATATTATAACAATTATTTGGTATTAAGGTGGTTTAATGAAATTAATACAAATAAGGTATTCACATTAAATGGTGTGACAAACTATAAGTGAATGGGATTTATAAACTAAGGTATTTATGGAATAAACCTTAGGAGTTGTAAATGTACAACATAAAATGTTACATAATATTAGGATAACAATCTTAATATAAGTTGTATAATATGATGCAACTAATGGGAATAATCATCTAATAAAAGATGATGAAATGTAACATAAAATATAAGAGTTTATGAAACTCATGAGAATTACCTACGTGGTAAAAATATATACATACACAAGAATAATGTATATAAGGTGGATAAATATATTTTGGTTGAAAACCTTATGAGTTAATGGTGGTGGTTATTAAAAAAAATATAGTTACGAACTATAAGTTATGAGTTTTGGAAGCAAATATTATTTGCTAAAGATAAAGGGATTATACAACATGTCGAATTATGAAGGATGGTGGGAAAATAAAACAATACGAAAGAGAATACAATAAAATAAATGATACAATAAGAAAAAGAATATAATATAATATAATCATGCATGCATACATGCAACTATGGGTTACGTACCTAAACTAGATGGTGGATAAGATTAAAAAGGAAATAGTGAATTAAACTTAACAGTTGAATGTTTTGACGTACGCGTTTTAAGTAACAAAGCCGACTGTTTTAGAGAAACCTGCAACAAACAACTGTAGAAAACAGGGGTGAACTGTCGGGGTTACTTATTATTCGGAAATACCGGATGTAGTTAGTCATGGAGACTGACTTATAGTTTTATTACCGTTTAGAGTATACTTCTGACAAGGACGCTTGACGAGCTAACGGACTACACGGAGCGTAGGATCTTGCTGATTCATACTCCACCGTAATACAGTCAGGGTGAACGGTATGTAAAGGGGTTTGCCGAGTTGACCTAAGGTTGCTCCTTGGGCTCGGATTTGGTTGATATAACTTGTATGTTGTTATGTGTCTCTGGTTGTCTTTGAGGGCTTCCTCAGTTCAGGCTTCTGTGTGATCTGTGATAACATCGTTTGTCTGAATGTGTTAATTAATATGCATGAATTGTATATTTATAGCTGCTTATTATTTACTGTTGTTGAGTTAACAATATTGGTTCGTATATATGAACCTATATATATAAAACGAACTAGCGGCTATGGTGCTATCTTATATGAAATATAAGGAACGTAAGTAAAACGTTGTAGCACTATGATAATAACACATACATATTATCTGAGACTTTTGTACGGAGCATTGGCCTTTTCTATACGCCGCTCTCGTATCTAACACTGGATCCCGAGTTTACAGACTCCGGATTGGACTAATGACCTTAGTCTGCTGTGTTAGAAATTTGGTAATGCGATGCGATGGTATAATTAATTAATTAATGGAATGGAAGTAAAGCCAAGAGGATGTGGCTCTTGGTGCGCGCTGTGATCCAAAAACGATACCAGGATGTCCGCGTACGGGTCCGTAAGTATCAAGAAAATTTCCTGTGAGCTAGAATGGCTCGTTGGTCGGAGACTCTACCGTTGGAGTGGCTACTGCCGTGGGTGACCCGCCATAATATATGGGTAACTAGAGACATGTCATTTTAACGAGACATTGTCACTAGGTATAACTGAAAACTAAAACGATTGAGACTTATACAGTGGCGAACAATACCATGGACGAGACTAAATACTTGTTTATTATTCTCGTTGTTTCGCTTTGTTGTTCATTGGTTATACTTGTGGTTATTTTATTGTGTGTTGATGGTTGGATGGAGCCTACGAGGCTAAGGTAAACTAAATATGAACATTGTACGCTAAGGCGAATGTACATTGTACATTATATTGTTATTGTTCGATACGTTCGATATATAGTTGTGGATTGTGTTATTAAATGATTGTGGATTGGATGGATGGTTGAATCTATGAATATTGGATGGATGAATATGTATATATACATGTTTATTTCAGTATTGTTATAACTGTAAAATGGTAAAGCATGAAACCAATCTAATAATAAGATGGTTAAAATGACAAGTGACCATTAGGGTCCAGGCCCGACATACTTAGCGTCTATCGCTGATACTACACCATTACAGGTTGTTGATCATTGTCGGAGCTGAAGAGCAAGAACAGGGTAATTGGAGATGTTGTATAGCAATGAAGATGGTGTATGGTCTTATGGTAAGGTTGTGTATTTTCAGGATTGGGTAGATGCTCACTTGTCGATGTATATGATTTATGGACTTAATATGATGTATAGGAGTTTCTCGTTATCACTGCGGTTAGCAGGTTGTTTATTTTGGAAGTTGGATGTAGTTTGGCTACGTTGCTCGCATGGGCGAGTAATGGCCGGTGACACCCAAGTGAGTTTTGTAATTGTTGTTTATTTTCCGCTGCGAGACATTTTAATTATTGCTATGTAAGGGATTATATCGTGATTATGGAGAGGGGTGTTACAATATGTGTTAAAGATTAAGTGATTGTTTTGATCTCCCAAAGGAACGGGGACGGAAGGTGTCCATCGCGACCGGGTTTGGCGGGATCACAGTGTATATAAAAGATATTTTTGGTTGTTATACATGCTATGACATGTTGTGTGGTGTGTGAAATAAATACTATTTTGACCTTGAGTCCTAATGTGGTTGAGTTCCGAAAGTTGTTATGTTACCTAGACCTATGTGTCTAAATGTTGTTATGTCACCCAGACCTGAGAGTCTAAGGGTTGTTATGTAAGTACAATGTTGATTAAGATACCCGGACCGTTGAGTCCGAGGTTATCATGTGAGTATGTTATGTTATGTATGGATGTGTATAATGTTACCCGGACCGTTAAGTCCGAGGGTATGATGTAAGTTATGTTGGTTATGGAAGTTTTATTTGCAAGTAATCTTGTGTTCTAATCAAATGATGGTGGGAAGTGTGAACTTCGAGGACGAAGTTCTTTTCAGGGGGGTAGATTGAAATACCCCAAACCTTGATATGTTGTTTAAACATTAAACTATGGATTTAAAGGATAAAAGTCCTAGAACATCAGTGAACAATTTAAACCATAGTAAAACACAATAAAGCACTAAGACACAGTTTGAGCAAAAACATGCTCTAAGCATGGAGTGAACTTGGTTAGGACCCAAAGAGCCTACCAAGACTTAATAATATTCAATTATGATTTGATAAGGCTAATTAAGTCCTTAGGAAACTTTGGTAGACAGTTAAACCAAACAAAACACAAGAAAACGCCTTAAAGTCAATTTAAGCAAATACTTGCTCTAGACTTTGTGTAACCATGTATAATACCTAAAGGTCATTCTTAGACCTTATAACCATGCTAATGAACATGTTAAACCAATGACCAAAGAAAACCAAGCTTGAAAACAAGTTAAAACACAAAATGTGCTTTAAGGAGTCTTAAAGCACGTTTTTGAAAAATTGTCTTGTAAATGGGTTTTGAGTGGCTAAATGTCCATCATTACTCTTTAATTAACATGTGTACTACTTAGTATCACATTAAGAAGTCTAAATCAATGGGAAATCAAAAATTTCACAAATATGTCCCTTAGTTTGTGAATAGTAACTAAATTGTACTAGTTTATAACATAAGTCAATATAAGTGACTTAGTTGGTCAACAAAGACCACCAAAGAGCCTAAACTACTAAGGGGGCCGATTTTTCATGTGTGACTCACCACACTTGACCAATCAAATAACTAAGGAAAGTAATAAAGCAAAAGAACTATTTGCTTTTAAACATAAATATCTTAATAAAGTGTACCCTCTCACCTCATTCTCTTATTCTCCTTCACTCACCACCGATTTCTTCATCTTCTCCCAAGCTCCATCGGTTTTGCTACAGCAAACCACACCATCTCCAACTTTCATAGCTTGTAACTTCTAGCTCCATGATCCAAATTCAATTCTAAGACCATATTTGTCTTAGTTAGGCCAAGCCCTACACTTCTCTCTTTTCAAATCTTCAAAAACTTCATTTTGGTGCCATGAAGATTCACCATTGATGGAGATTGAGCTCACCTTTTCACACCTTGTTGTTCTCCTTTGCTTCAAGGTAAGGAAACCCAAAGAAAAACTTCATTTCCTTTTGTTTCCATAAGTGACCGAAACCACCTTCTTCATGGTGTTTTCTTTTGCTCATTCATAGCTCATTCCAATCGTTCAAGGGCTTGGTGGAAACCTCTCTTGTTACATATTCAAGTTCTCTTTCAAATTCAAAAGGTAAACTTCTATTTTAAGTGTTTAAAACACTTATGTAAATTTAGGGTTTATATGTGAGTTTAAGTATGAAACTTAATGCTCATTACCCTTATATGTATATTGACTAGAAAGTTGACAAGTGATCAAACGCCTTGCTGATTTTCGGTTCAAGGAAACAAGAAAGAAGTTTGAGAGGAAAAGAGGTAAACAAACTATCTCAATGTAGTTTAAATGCCTTAGGAAAAGTGAGCTTGATTTTCTTAATAAAATACCTAAGGAGCCAATGGTGAATGACCTAGTAAAATGCTCTCAAGGAAACTATTAAAGGGCATATGTGTTGTTGTATGTAATTGCAGGTCAAAGGCATTATTTATGTGGGAAATTCAGTGTTTAAGGTTTGTGCAATTTAAGGGCCTAAGAGCCATGTTATTTAAGGGCCTAAGTGCCAAGCAATTAAATTATACACTATATTGTGATGTAGTGTAAATTTGGTGAAGTTTTGTGTGTGAGAAAGTTCTTGATGGATTTAGGTGTTCTTGAATGTTTAATGGTGAAAACTATGTGTTTTGGAGTGTTGATGTGCTAGGATAGGAGAACCCATGGCAAAATTTGGAAAATGTATAAGAATTTCTAAGTGTTTTAAATGAGTTTTGGTGAACTAGGAAGTGTTAGAAATGAACAAGTGTTTTACTAGAGAGGAAACATGTCTTAAAGTGTACTAGGGTGCAATAAGGGTTTAGGCATTGTCTTGGAGGATTTAGAATGCAAATGAGTGTTTGGGATACTTCAAGGTCTTGGTGAGAAAACATTTTAGGATAGTTGTTATCATAGGTGAGAAACACCATTTAGAAACCTTGTAAGAAATGTTATAAGTGTTGGTGAATTTTATGAGAAAAATTGAGTAACAAGTTAGACAAGGAACTAGGTGTGTTTAAGATGATATTTTGGCATTAGAATATACCTAAGTTAATTTGGGAAGTTTATACATTTAATGGATGTGGGGAACCATTGCAACAAGACTTAGAAAATGTTAAAAATGCAAATCTGTAGCAGTGGTCCGGGACCTAGGTCTTGGGTAATGTCCCGGACCATGCATCAAAAAGGGGCCGAGAGTTCTTACACAGCCTTGGTCCGGGACTTAAGTTTTGTAAGAAGTTCCGGACCACCCCCTTATTTACCCCCGAGAGTCTTTTGCTTGTATTGGTCCGGGACCTAGGACTTGTATGAAGTCCCGGACCACCCCATGAAAACAGCCCGAGGATTTTACAATGACAAGGTCCGGGACCTTAGTTGGGGACCAAGTCCCGGACCACTTTAAAAGTTGAGTTTAAGGTTAAATAATGATGCCAAATGATGGGGATTGATAAGTAATGATGTTATGAGGTTGTTAAGGACATGTTAAGTGAGTTATAATGACACTTGGGTGGCTGGAAAGTTGTATTAAAATGTAAAAGTAAAACAAGTTAAAAATGTGAGGTTATTTAACTGATTAACGGGAGTAAGTCATGAGCATTAGACTTTAAACAATCAAGTTACCCCGGTGTTAATGAAAGTAAATGTAATGTTACCAGTTGTTCAAAGATGTTACGAGGAACATGTGATGGCACGTTAGAGTGGAACCCCGGTGACAGGTATGGTTTTCTTGCAACCTGTGTCCTACCGGATTACACCGGCTTGTATGCCAATGTGTTTTTCTGTATGTTTGCCACGTTGTAAGATAATTCATGAAACGAGTTTACAGTCGTTATTGTTGTTGTGTGTTTGCGTACCGATACCGGTAACCTTGAATGCGTATGAAAGGGGCTAGTTAACCATTGTTAGGTAAACGTAAGAGAACGGTATCCGGTAATAACGTTTCCAACCTAAGGAACGTTCTAACCACGGCTGTGCATGAGCTAGTTGCGTGATGTTGTGTGTGATGTTGCTGTATTTGTGTGACCCTCCCTTGTGTGATTAACTCAGTTGTAATACTGTATTGTGTGCTGATGTGATGGGTTCCACAGCGGAGTCTTTATCTGTGAATATTTATATATTATGGGGGTGAGGAATCCGGTAGTTCCGGTCGCGCGTTGTTTGGGAGTTGTTGTATACAGTTTCTTCAGCTTCCTCTCTGTTGGTTGTCTTTCTTCATTGGTCTTCGATCACCCCTAAGCTTAACCAAGGCTCTTGACTCACGTCTGTTGGGGATTATGTATGTTGTGTTCGGATCACTATATCCGATCCATCCTTATGTTAAGTTATCCGTTCGTCTAACAGGACGGTAACGAGTTATGTAAACGAGCTTAGCATGAGTTTGACAGCATCCTCTAGGCTCTCCCAGTGAACTAACTATGTTTGGGGTGGTTCCTAAAGAGATCCGTACCCGTATGTTATGTGTTATTGATGTACTGCAATGTTATTTGCGATGTGATGTTATATGTTGTTTAAATGTGAAATATGTGGATCATGGATATGAATCCCAGTTTGTAAAAGAGACGTTTATGGATAACCCGATTAGTGGGTAAGTGTCGTCTATTGAGGAAATAGCTCCATTAGAGGAGAAACACTCTAGGGTCAAAGAACACAAAGAGTGATTTATTAGGTGTAGATGTGTTGTCTGTAATTGTTGTGACCTCTGTTGTGGATTGTAATGTGTTTTGTGTTATTGGAGTACATGCAAGATTCAAATGTAATCAACCGCATGCTAAGACGACAAATAGTTGTGCGTGGCCCGGTAGTATGCGGGTTGCGGGATTACCATACCAGCAAAGGTGCTGAGCCCCTGGGGGGCCACCCTTTCTCTTCTTTTTCCTATTTCAGGTACAAGGAGCTGAAAGCCGTTCGAGAGTAGGACGGGGTAGTCATTTGTACATGGGTAATCATTTAAGTTGTATATGTACAGTAGGTGTAGTAAGACCGAAATTGTTATCGGCATTAGTTTGTAAATACTCGGTACAGTTGGAAGGTATATGTAAGTTGTTGTTGTTGTTAATGGAAAGGGATAGTAATGTGTAGTCGCTCGGGAATCTAGTCCATCAGACCGATACAATGTGTATGTAACAGCCTTGTTAGCCACGTGGGTGGTTAACGACGTGTAACACCAACGAGTTAAGTAATGTGATGAAGTATGTTTTCCGCTGCAGTTAGTTGATAAGTGTGTTGTTGTTGGATGGGGTGTTACATAACCCTTGATTTTCTTTAATTTAACTAAACAATTTAATTCACTGATCAATTGGTTAGTATTCTATCTCTCTTGGTTTTCCCTCCGGCTTTCTTTAAATACCAGTCTTCCATTTCTTCCAATGCATCATCTCTCTCAATCTGCTCTCTCGCCAATCTCTCTTTCTCCTCTCACAACTAGACAAAAGTTCTCTTTTTTGTGCTTGCTTCTCTCCAACCAGACCGAAGAGGCAAATATAGGTAATATTTCTTGCTTCCTCTCTCATCTACTCTTGTTTACTGACACAAAAAGAAAGATAATATATTATATATATGTATAGCCTGTTGCCTACTCTACTCAAATACTGTATTTTCTCTATTTTAATTGATGTTCATCTCTCTCCCTACTCTGTTCGTACCCAAAAAGAAAAAAAATAACAGCTCTCCTCTCATACGCGAATATCTCTACATCTGCAACAAAAAAATATACTCAAACCTTCTCCCTCCTATTATGACCAGAAAAAAATATCAATTATCTGACTAAATAAAAGGCTAGAAAATCCGGGGTGTTACAAAGTGGTATCAGAGCTGACTCGGGACCATGTTGGGATGATCTACCCCACTTACCGAGGAGGTCCATGAGACTTGGATGTTAGGCTTGCGACGAGGACATCGCGTTCTTTGAGTGGGGGAGTATGTAATACCCCCATCCCACATCGGGATATGAGTAGTAATGTGAATGGTTTATAAGGATACATATGGGTTGACTACAACAACAAGGCCTTATACTTTTAAGCCGTAGTGCCGTAGTGAGGATTGAGGGCCTAAAGTGGTTAGTTTTCAAGCCTGAATGATTTAAGAGCTAGGTTGTTGAACAGTTACCCATATGGGGTGTTACAAAGTGGTATCAGAGCAAAACCGACTAGAAAATAAGTTAAGAAAAATTAAAAATGGAATAATTGGTCTTAGGATTAAAAATTGGACAAGCCGTCTTCTAGGGGAATTACTTTCTGATGCTTTCTTTGTGTTCAATGCATTTATATATATATTGTATATGTTGTGGATTAAATCTTTTATGATTGAGATATTGAAGTATTGATTGAGATATATATTGTCATGAAGGCATAAGTGATGATTATGATATGAGAAAAAGTTCTTTGACGAATGTGTTGAGTGTTTATTGTGCTCAAGTGAGTTTGTTATGAATTTTGTGATTTAGGAAAATTCTTATGTCGAAGAATTTACGATGAAAGTTAGATGGTTAGAACTCTCTAGTGAGTTATATTTACTTGGTAATTACAGGATTTTATCTGAATAAATTATAGTTGTAACACCCCCGAATATCCCAATAGAATTCTGAACGTTGCACCAAACGATATTACAAAGTCTAAGCAGCGGATTCTCGAGATCATCCGGGTGCTACAGATGCCAACCACCCACGTGGTTGACAGACCACATCACTAATACTAAGTTACGGTCTGAATGACTGGAAACAGCCCTCTATCAAAACCCATATACAACATATAGTACAATTCCCAAGTTCCGGGTGTCTACAACAAAATTACCAAATCATATACTAAGAATTACATCTCGGGTTTTATAACAACCCATATATTACACATGCCACTACAACCTAAAAGTCATGCCCTGATGGACTACCCCCATGGTAGCCATCCCGCCTACGCTCCGTTATTGTCTGGCACAATACCTGAAAGAAAATTGGGTGTAAAGGACTCAGCAAACTACGCTGAGTATGAACGTGTGAAGCCCGTATGTTGCCGGGCCACACGACTACTTGGTCGAACATTATTAAGTCAATTTACATGCTATAATAAAGCAGTAAAGCACACATCAGCACATCATGATACCATACGCACTCATCGGTAGCATAGCAATATCAAAAGCAACCAAGCACAACTCGCAAGAAGCATAGCAATATCAATAAGCAACCAAGCACAACAAGCTGCTAATATAACAACAGCAATCATGTAAGTCATCAACGTGTGCATAGGTATGTTTACCAATGATCCTCCCTATGGGATCGTTCGAGCGTTGTATGTTCTCATTTCTTTTCTCTTGTTCCCACGATGTGTATTGTCTTTCTCTTTCCTTGCACCAGGTCTGGGGATATAGTTTAGATCCCGTGACCATAACATATAGGTGCCAATCTTTCCTTGTTTCTTAAAGAATCACATTTGTGAATTTTCTTATTTGCTTGGTCTCATTACACATGTTTTCCTCTATTCTCTGGCACCGAGTCGGGGATATAGATTAGATCCCGAGACTTTATTATGTAGGTGCTAATCATTCCTTGTTTCTTTAAGGGTATTTGTGAATTCTTTTATCACCGCACGTTGGAGGACGTCTCCTCCATGGCTAGTCCCCCATTCCCGACACCCAGGGTCGAGAAAGCGGAGTCACCTCTAGACTCCAGGATAAGCTCCACCAATTGTCACTCCCCCATTCCCGACACCCAGGGTCGAGAAAGCGGAGTCACCTCTAGACTCCAGGATAAGCTCCACCAATTGTCACTCCCCCATTCCCGACACCCAGGGTCGAGAAAGCAGAGTCACCTCTAGACTCCAGGATGTGCTGAGAAAGTGGGGTCACCCAGGGATCCCCAAAATATATTCCACCATAGACGGTCGAAGGATCTGATGCAGATACCAACTCCCG
Organism: Limonium bicolor; assembly: GCA_023374045.1. Classification (NCBI taxonomy): domain Eukaryota; kingdom Viridiplantae; phylum Streptophyta; class Magnoliopsida; order Caryophyllales; family Plumbaginaceae; genus Limonium; species Limonium bicolor. Next base: position 3,583,559 of record CM041779.1, on the reverse strand, counting down.
ATCATCATACCGCGCGGCTCGAGCTGTTGTCTTCCCGGGTTGTTCTCGTGTTTCACAGTTGGTACTTTTCATTTCGTTATCATTATAATCTCGACACCATAGTGGGTGTCATTAGCGGTCCTCTAAAGTTAGAGAGGATTTGTCTCTTTGTATAGTTCTTTTGTTTTGTCTACGTGGTTCGTCATGTCTCACCAAAGGAGACTTGCTCTTCATTATGATCAATGAATAGACACCATAGTGGGTGTCATGGTAGTCCTCAATGGTTTAGAGAGGAGTTCCCCTTATAGAGTTTTCTTTGTTTTCATAATTCGTAGTAGTTCGTGTAACACCCCCAAACACTGGCCTAGGAGTTAGGGGTATTACACGCCGCGTATTATTACATAATAACGCAAGGCTCTAAGAGAACGAACTTAAACACATACTCAAGTAAGGCCCAAAACAGAATACTTAAGTAAAATATAGCCAAGAGATGTTGCTACATCCAAAAGTATTACAGAACCCACCAAACTAATATCATCAGCGGAAACTAACAAAGAGGCCCAAAGGCTCAAATCCAAATACAAAGTCTCAAGAGAAACTAAAAACAAAGCAACTAAACTCCAGAAGCTGAGGGGAGACGATCCTCGCTAATCAATCTGCAAAAGCGTTAGAAGTAGGGGAATGAGCACACAACTATGCCCAGTAGATGACCAACTTCATCAACCAGCATGCTCAAAACATTTACAGAATATTGACAAATTAGAAGGAGTCAAGAGAATCCGCAAATAAATCAGAATTCAGAAACAGAAGTCCAATCATTAAGGGACTAAACAGAACAGAAGCAGACAGAAGCAGAAAACTGAGTGGGACACTAGCGATCACAGCATACAGACAGAACGAGCAACCAGCTCGTGAACAGAACGAGGAAACCTCACTCGTAAACAGAACAGGTGTACACACCCGTGAACAGAACGGGGAACATCACCCGTGAACAGAAGGATCCTACATAGCGCGCTACGAGACAGCGTAACCAGCCATCCAAAGGCTCAGACACAGAGATAACTAGGTCCCAAAACAGAAGCTTAAATACAGATAAGCATATGTGCACCAAAGGCACCAGAAAGCACATAGATAGCTTGGAAATCAGAAGGGGAATCCAACCCCGCAAACAGAAGTCAAAACGGAGCTCAAACGAGCAAGTTATGGCCAAAACAGTAGCCTGTCCGAACTTGTGTCCGGACATCAATGTTCGGACACAAGTCGAGACTCAGAAGGCAAAATCAGACAGATGTCCGAACTTGTGTCCGGACTTCAAAGTTCGGACACAAGTCGAACCTTAAAACAGATGGAGAGTCAGAGGTGTCCGAACATCCAAGTTCGGACGGATGTTCGGACATTCTTCGGAAAACAGAACGTGGAGAGTCCGAACTTGTGTCCGGACATCAATGTTCGGACACAAGTCGAAGCCAAAATCAGAGAATGCAGAAGGCTGTGTCCGAACTTCAAAGCTCGGACAGAAGTTCGGACACAGCGAAAACTTCAGAATGCAAAAGCGCAACAGGGTATGTCCGAACGTCAAAGCTCGGACAGACGTTCGGACATACCGAAAAATTCAGCAAACAGAAGCGATTTTCACACAGGCAGAGGCATCAAAACAATGTCAAAACATCATAAGTTTTCAGAAAACAACCTTGGGGGTTTATAAGCATTAAGACAACCTCAAATAGACAGTTCGCAACCACATTTGCAAGACAATTCACGATCAAATCTCAGAACCGGAATGAAACTCCCCAAGGTCGAACACACAAGTCGAATCCATAAGCCACCTACCTCAATTAGAACAGAGAATTCTCTTCGAATCTGATCAACGATCGTTCCAACGCAGACACAGCAGAACGCAGACCCAGAAATGCAATCAGACAGCCACTGAAAACTCACAACGACGCAGAGAACAACACCACAATCAGAAACTGTCCACAACCCAAAATCTGAAACGAAAACGGAATCAAAACCCTCACCTGAATCTGTCTACAGATTACAGAGCAGTCCACAGCAGATGAACCCGATGAAGGAGTCGAGAAGAATCGCTGAATCACAATCAGATTGTCGAGGAAATCAGAACGAGGATAAAATACCGGAACCAGCGGATTAAAGAAAGAGGAATCTGTCACACCTACCTCGAATGGACCAGCAATTCGCAACGGCGGAGAAACCCACAGTAGAACTTGGATTGCAAAAACAACACTTGCAAGGCTGAGCGCTTGATTGAGCGTATCTTGAGAGAGAGAAAGAGAGCAAGGGAGGAGGAGCGTACTGACGAGATTCAAAACTGACAGAGTGAGGGGGAGTCGTGAGAACGTGATTAGAAGAGAGGGTAATAAACGAGGGAAATAAATAAATTAATGGAAGGGAAATATTGTGAGATTAATCTCACCAGAAAATAAAACGGATGGGGGGAAAAGACCTCCTTGTCCCCGGCTTCTTTAATAAGGACTTCCATGTCCTAAATTCAGAATACAATAATGTAAGACCACTAGTGACGAAATAAAATATAACCAAATCTTGGGTTATAACAGTTCGTCTCAAGTTCCATAAACGAGAAAGGGACTAAACTACTGTGTGCGCGCAAGTAATATGCCACAAGGATATATAACAAGCATATAAGCAAGCCAGGAGAAGCAATCCAATTTCATGCTATAGTCTTATAGTCATTGTCAAACAAAGCACACAACACACAAGCCGTGTAACACGACAACATACGAACCACACATGTCCATACCTTTTTTGCCAGTACGAGTCGTCTCACACACGGGGTTCCCGGTCGGAGTTCGCTACGGCCCTAGCGTTAATTAAAAACAATGTGTCAGTTTATTATTTCATGTGATGACACTTTATAACGGGTGTTGTTCCCTAGGTGTGTTGTTAAGTGCTTAGTTTATATAAATCCTTAGAACTCCCCAGGTATTAACCCTAGGCTTATCTTTCTCCTAGGATATTCACATAGTTAGCTCACACGTTGACAAAGTCTTTCCCTCTAGTTTACGTTTTAGAGTATTCAAAGTGCTAGTTTGTAACAAGTTTTCCTAAGATAGATTTAACTTGCCTAAAGTGTATTCTTTCCTTGGATAAATAGCTATGTTTTAAGCACATTAATTACACAATAATACTCCTCAATCACTTCTAGCACTCCTTCATATTGAGGCTTAAGTATCTGTAACACCCCAACTACAACAACATACTTAAACAATACTTTGCAGCGGAAATCACAACTCACAACATAACTCAACTCTTTGGTGTTACACGCCGTTAGCCACCCACGTGGCTAACAAGGCTAACATACATACATCGTACCGGTCTGATGGACTAAACTCCCGAGCAACTACACATAAATCTCGTTCCATGTCCAACAATCATTGTACACTTACATTACAGTTGTACCGAGTAATTACCAACTAACGCCGATACATTTCGGTCTTACTACACCTAAATATATCCACAATTCTCGATACCACATACAAAACAACTACCCCGTCCTACTCTCGAACGGCTTCCAGTTCCTTGTACGTGAAAAGTATGGGAGCCCCCAAAGGGGGTCAGCACATTTGCTGGTATGGTAATCCTGCAGCCCGCATGCTACCGGGCCACGCACAACTATTTGTCGTCTTAGCATGCGGTTGCTTTATTTCAAACATGCACAAACTCACACACATATCATGCTTATAAGCAAACATCCATTAATAGAATACAGACACAAGGTTAGCACACTCAACATAACAACACACTTCACTTTATAACATACACAACTTAATTTCACTCTTCTTAGAGTACATGAACTTCACTTAGGGAGTGCCGGGGTGATATAAGCCCGAGCACAACATACATACGTTTTCTTTACTTGAGTGGCGGCCTCATATAGGACCATACACAACATACACAATTTCCCCCTAGCTCCAATAGTGATGAGGTAGGTAAGCCTTGGTTAAGCTTGTGGGTGGTTGTAATTCAAGGAGGAAGAACAACCGTAACATAACAAAGAGGGAGTCGAAGCGAACTTAGGCATCGACACCCTACCAACATTATACATAATTTCCCTCCTAGCCCGATGTGGAGGTCGGGTAGGTAAGCTTTGGCTAAGCTAGTGGGAGGTCGAAATCCAATGAAGGAAGACAACCCTAACATAACAGGATGGGATTCACATATATATATTAACTCCCAAACAATACGCGCGACCGGAACATCCGGATTCCTCTCCATACATAACATATACTTATTAGTTAGAGGTTCCCTTATGGAACTTACCACATACATACATCACATAGTGTTACTAACTCGGTTAGACACATATGGGGAATAATATCCCTTTTTAACAAGCATGAATAACTGTATCCAATAACAACAACAACATATCCAACAAGTCACATACATCACTCATAATAACAACATACGCTAACGCACTGATAGCCGTAGTTAGAACGTTCCCATGGGTTGGGACGTTTATTCCGAATACCGATCTCTTATGTGAACCTAAGGTCGGTTAACTATTATTTAACACATAACTAAGGTTAAGCGGTATCGGAATTGGTTACGCCACAATAATGAATTACTGTAAACTCATTTCATGCTTTATCTTGCAAGGTGGCAAACACACAGAAAAACACATTGGCATACAAGCCGGTGTAATCCGGTAGGACACAGGTTGCAAGAAAACCATACCTGTCACCGAAGGTGCACTCTAATGTGCCGTCACATGTTCCTTGAAACTCTTTGGACAACTGGTAACATTATAACTAACTTTATTAATATTGGGGTAACATAATTATTTAACGACTAATGCGCCCATGCTTAACCCCGTTCGGTAGTTTTATAACTTTACATTTTAACTTGTTTACTTTCACATTTTTACTACAACTCTTCACCACTTAATTACCATTACAACTTACTTAACATATCCTTAACAACCTTATAACATCATTACTTATCAATCCCCATCATTGGGTATCATTTCCTACCCTTAAACAAAATTTTTTCTCGAAATTACACTATGTCCGAACTTGTGTCCGAGCTTCCGAAGTTCGGACGCAAGTCGAGACTCAATTGGGTGAAAACTGTCGAATGTCCGAACTTGTGTCCGAGCTTTGAAGTTCGGACACAAGCCGAGGCAAAAACCAAGGAAAATTTTAACCTGTCCGAACTTGTGTCCGAGCTTCCAAGTTCGGACACAAGTCAAGGCCAAAACTGAAGAAAAATTTACAGACGTCTGAACTTGTGTCCGGACATCGAAGGTCGGACACAAGTCGAGACTAAATAGCCTGGGAAAATTTTCGAGTGTCCGAACTTCCATGTTCCGACGGAAGTTCGGACACAACTGAAACTCGGAAAATTTTATAAAACGACGGGGCATGTCCGAACTTCCAAGTCCGGACGGAAGTTCGGACGTGCCCAAAAACTTAGTTCAAAGAGGTGTTTTCATTCCAGAAGTGTTCCTCTACTAAACCCACACTCACTTCTTGAAATCCCAAGTCATCTAGCACTCACTAACTCCATTATTCATCCACCATTACCAAGCCAATACTTCACTCTTTTCAACCTTAAACATCTCAATTCAACACCTAATTTCTCTCATCCATCATCCATCATCATGCACTCATTTCCATTAAAATTTTGCCATAACCTCCCCATAAACTTTACATATCCATTTCCTCAATACACAACCTCATCATTCCTAATCTAGCCACACCCTTTCAAGGGTCCTAAAACAGCACATAACAATTCCTTAAATTCCATCAATAATAACTTAACAACCATAAACTCCATAACCATAACACCAATCACAAACTCAAAATAATTGGCTCTTAAGGCCCTCAATTCAACATTAATTCACAACCCTCTTCTAACATCAATTAAACACCTTCCAACATATTTTTTAATCCGCAATTTTGGGTTCATTAAATTGTTTACCCATCCCAAACACTTAAACAATTACAACAAGGTTTAAGGTAGTTTTTCTTACCTTAATTTCACAAGTTTCCTTAGTTCACCTCTTGCTCCTCATCTCCTCCAAAAATCGCTTAAGAGGGTATGGAGTTTCCAAACTCCATCCCAACATCCAAGAACACAAAACACACTCAATTAATTATCTAAACCCTTGGAATATTTAAATTCAATCAAAGGGCTAGAACACAAAAATTAGGGTTTACCTTTGTGAAGCTTTCAAGAGGGATTTTCACCCTTGAATCAAGAGGGGAACTTCTCCACCATTGAAGGGTCAATTTGGAGCTCAAGAACAAGGAGAAAAACAAGGTATCAAAAGTGGTAAAAAATTGATTACACCAAGAGATGAAGGAAAAATGACTTCTCTTGGGAATTTTTACCTTAGAAGAAAGAGGAGACTCCAAGCTTCACATTGGTGCCATTTTCTCTTCAAATGGGGAAAACCCATGGAGGTCAACTTCATCCTTTTGAAATTTTGAAAAGAGAGGATGATAGAGGAAGGTGAGAGGAAGAAGAATATGCGATTTGTTTTTGATTTGGAGCTCACATGGAGCTTGGGCATGGCATTGAAGTTGAAGAAGCCATGGGAGAAAGGGGAGAAAATCGGTGGCTTGGAGAGGAAGAGGGAGCCGGCTGGGAAGAAAGAGAGGAAAGAGAGGAAGAGAGAGAGGGAAAAAAAGAAAATAAAGGAGGAGAGAGATGGGTGAGGGGTATTTGTGCCCTTTGTTATTTTGGCTCTCTCTTGACTTAATTAACTAGTTAACTAGTTATGTGTGAGTGAGCTGTTTACATAATTAAAACCGGCCCACTAACGTATACATGCTGGAGCGTTTTTCGTTTTTTAACAGAAAACGCTAGTTTATTTACCCGGTTTAGCACTATTCACTAACCGGGACCGTTTTCCAGAATTTTCTCATTCCTTTAATTTTAAGGGCTATTAAACTCCCATTAATGTTTAATTATAGTTACAAAATCGACTATGATTTATACGGAGCCATTTAACTGTTTAAGTCGCGTTTTCGGGTTTTCTCGAAAAACGCGTTTTAAGACTCCGTTAGCGTTTTCACGCATTGTTTGGATCCGTTTCCTTCCGGAATTTTTCCCACATGTTCTTAATGTGTAATTAAGGTATAAAAATATATTTATAACCCTAATGAAGGTTATGTACCTCCTAAAATAATTAAATACGTATTTTCACGTTTTGTGACTTTTACGCATTTTCTTCTTCTTTTTGGTTTTCATTTCTTCACCAATTATCTTTAGGACTTAATTAGCCTTAGAAAATTATAATTACATAATTAATTAACACATTAAGGTTTGGGGTATTTCAATATACCCCCTTAAAAGAACTTCGTCCTCGAAGTTCACACTTCCCTAGCATCATTTGAATTAGAACACCGGGATTACTTGCAACATAAACTTCCATAACAAACATACTTTACATCACAACCTCGGACTTAACGGTCCGGGTAACACATCCATACATACATACATGACTTAACATACTTACATAGTATCCTCGGACTTAATGGTCCGGGTACCTTAACAACATTTGCACATACATAACAACCCTTAGACTCTTGGTCTGGGTAACATAACAACATTTAGACTCGTAGGTCTTGATAACATAACAACCTTCAGACACATAGGTCTGGGTAATATAACACCTTCTGAACTTAACCACATTAGGACTCAAGGTCCAAAATAATAATTATTACACATACCCACAACATGTCTTAGCATGTATATCAACCAGAAATTCTTTTTCCATCTCTTCATGAGTTCGAGACCCATGTAGAGTACATATACACTGTGATCCCGCAGAACCGGTCGCGATGGACACTCTGGTCCCCGTTCCTTTGGGAGATCAAAACAATTGCATACATCTTTAAAATATACTTCTCATGTCACCGGTCCTAAGACAAAGGCTCATACGTCCTCAGCTCGTGAGCAAGTAGTAGGAAAATACCCTCTATGAGGTTAAGTATAATGAAATCCTTTATTGGAAGGATAAGTTGAAAATCCTCTACGAGGTCACATAAAGGTAGTCCTTCCTTTGAAAACCACTTAAGAATCTTAAAATATTTATGAAGTATTGAAAATACCATTGAAAATTTGAAACCCAATTTAAAATTCTTTTGAAAGCTCCATACAACTCCAAGTCCAGTTGTTGTTAATTGCATCTTATTCTTGATGTGATTATTTATGACCACTTATAGGGAGTTTCAAGAATCATCCAACCCTAATGTGATCAGCATCAGAGTTGAACTATCTTCCCACCCCCCCAATTTGTGTTCGGCTTCCCTTGATCTCATGATAATCAAGTTTCACCCCCACTTCATTTCAAACAACCGATAAAACCATTCATTTCCAATTTTCTATCTTTTAATCCTTCTAGTCATAATCATACATCTCTAAGGGTGGAACTATGTCCAACAATCACCTTCCAGATTTATTTTAAATCAAGTTACCTAGGGAATTTAATTCTCACTAGGTTCTATGTCGGTTTCATACTTCTTCATAAATCCTACTGTATATATTACTTTTATCAAATAATACACAGTTTTACATTTAGTCATATGACATACATTTAGTCGGGGTTTTAGTTCCCCGGGAGTTTATTTACTCCCTTACACTTGTACTCTCTCACACTAACGTTAACGAGGTATATACATTTATGACCATGGATCAAACATCTTATGTGTGCAATTACCACAATTAAACCATGAATGAACGCGTTATTGGTATGTAACACAGGCACCAATCATCAAAACAAATCATTTTGTGCTAGGCACTACAGTTCACGTACACTTGTACGGTAACCACACCTAATGGTTTGCGCTCTAACCCCCCTTAAACGGGGAATACGCCCACGTAATCAATCACTTAACCACTGGTTTATAACGTTCTACCGTCGTGAAGTGTTTATCTCCACGCGGTTTATTACACAATGTGTTCTGTGGTGAGGATTTTAGCCATATTGGCGGTTTGAGTCCCTAACCAGAATTCCTCATTAGAGTTTACTTTGACTCTTAACTGGTTTCGATTCTGGCCTGTGAGGCTTTTAGGCATCATTAATTTGCCATTCACTCATGTTCACTATTGGCATTCAACATTTGCATCACTGGTTCACCAGTTTCTGCTGCGCAACTCTTAATACTTTAGGGCTTAGTTTGCCCCCATACATTATTCTTACTGTATTGTATATCCCCGATTATCACCGTCATCTTGGTAATAACGGTTTCTCAACCGACGCGTGGTATCACTTACCATGAGCGAATTCGGTGAGTTACAAAACTTACTATCCACTTCCATGATAATTTACTGTATTCCACACTGACTTACTTGTTTTCTTCCGACTTATTGTCGGTTGAATTTGAGCTACTACTTAATGTGTAGTACTCTTTCGATTATTTCCCACACTTGAGGTATATTCCATACCGATATTTAACAATCGTGTTACTGTAGTCACTTATGTCAACCAAGTACCTTTGATTGGTACGACCGTGCTTTCCTTGTGTATCGGTTTTATCACATCATAAGTCTTGTTCTTCTATCACATTTAACATTTTCAGACTTCCTAGCTATCTCACTTGATCATTACCGCGCAAGCGCAATACCAAAACACTCAGTCATACAGAGTGCAGAGGCGTAAACTCTTGGCAGTAAGTCTCTTATGAGATAACAATAGGAATTCATACTGTGTTCCTTATCACGTAGCATCAACTACTGGCGTATTGCTCAGTCTGTGTATCATCACTTATTTGTATGTCCATTGAGTTTCACTCATACCTGGTCTTATTGCCACATTATTATTTAACAACACTTATGCAACGGTCGCTTACTGCGCACCGTGCTCTTACTCATTGTATAACATTAACTTACACTGCATCCGCTATTATATTAGCTTCTGCCATTTCACTGTGTTTCACCACTTGTTTGGCTGATTGCTGAATACTCTGCCTTTATGCTCCTTGAGCGTTGTTCATTACACATTTAGCATCACCCACCTATGGTGGTTGCTATTAGACTTATTACTCTTGCGGTCTCCACGCTGGTATAAACGCTTCTACTCGTATAATACTCATTCGAATCACTCTTAGGTAACAACATCATGGTCCATCTCTAACATATCTCTTAAACTTGGTTCACTTGACTACCGCTGTTGCGGTCTCACAATATCAAGAGGTATCCCCACTCTTAAGGCAGTGGTTCGTTATCTGCTTTACTTATTTTTATAACATAAACTTCTGTGATCAATAACATTTTCTTAACACATTCTACTTGTGGCTCATAAGCCTTATTGTCCCGAGCTTTGCTCTTTGTAGGCTATCCACACACATTTACTTCTCTGTACAACATTACATGGTTTATAGATTGCATTGAGCCCCGTGACAAGGTCGTTGTTCCTTTCATGGTATGCTCCTTCAAGGATGTCAGACTTGCTCCTGACGACTTATGTTTAAACTGGGTGTTAGTTTCAACCCTTGCATTTCTGCCACGTTATTCGTTCAACATTGTTGACCCAAACACCCTTTTAAGGATAGTTCCTGGGTGTTACTAGGTCATGCCATCATATCTGGCTCGCACTTATGAGTACGTTTCATTAGCTACATCGCCCTGCATTCTTTGGTTGGGTTAAATATCATTTCCAGTGAGATTGATATTCCCTTAGTCCAAGTGATCACTTCGGGAGTCTCATCCCGATCATTGCACATTAATGTATCATAGTAGGCATCTGCCTCGCCATATTTAGGCTGGGTACTTACTCCAGCTATATGTTCGTCCTTCAGGTTCCTTATGATATATTCCATGTCCTTACTTACTAATCAGTGCACTTCGCACTTGTTCACCCTTAAACATTTCCTTAAAATACACTTACTAATTCCTTTAGTCTTCCTTAACTTAACTGGGCTCCTTTATTTCAACGATTTGATGTAATCCATTGCTCTTGCTTGACTTTTACTTCGGACCGTAGTATGGAGTCGACTACTTCCCATTTTCCAGACTCCATACGTATACATACGTGGGGTATCCTACTGATACATTGCTACTTACCCGACTACCCCATAAGAAGGTTTGTCAGGCCCACAAGCTCCTAACGGAGTGCGGTCGTCCCACATTACTGTTGGTACACTCGTAGTGTCCGTCACACGCCTAGGTGAAGTATTCTGTTGTCAACTCCTCTTATATTATCTTGTGATAATATGCATTCCGTGCTTCCCGAACTTAATCAAGGGAAGTGTATCCACTGTTGTATTATTATGAACTCACTCCATTCCCTCGGGTTGTCACCCTTGGGTTTACTGGTTTCCATTCGGTTATTTAAAAGTAACTGGGTAAAACTTACCCACCATGTGGCACTGAGGCCAGTGTAGGTCCTTTTGTTTGGTTTAAAAGAAAAGAAGAATTGAAATAAAATGGGTTTGAAGGAAAATCTGGTTTTGAAAAGTTTGAAAGAAAATGATTTTAGGTTTAAAGAAAAATTTTCGTGGTTTTACAACGTTTCTTGCCTTATCCAAGTCTAGCTTCCTGCTGACTGGTGTGTTTCCAAGCACTGAGGTCAGGCTAATAAGCCCTTCCACGGTTATGATAATCCCACTTAACTTCATGGTGCTTTACTGAGTACTTTGTAGTTGCTAAAAAAAAGATCTCCCACACAACCTTGTTGTAGCAGCACTTGCCATGGCAAGTGCGCCATGCTAATTGGTTATCGGTTCAATACACACTGGTTGCGGTATTGTTTTCATCCGCACTAACAGCAATGGCCTTGCTGGCCCTTGCTTGATCTTGCAGTCTTAACGACAATCCTCGGGGACTTCTCACTGTCTTCACATGATAACCATCAACTAGGGTGTTTCCCATCTTGGGAGACCCCTTTTTTACTTAGTATCGTATCCTCCTCGTACTATACTGTGGTTCCTTAATCGGTTGGTATACCGTTGGTGTATTAGTTAACATTTGTAGTCCGTAGACACTCGTCTCGGGTTTCATTATCTCGCTCCTTGCCTGTTGCACGCTTGGTGCGTTGCAAGCTGGTTGTCCTCGACTGCTCCACATGTCGACCCAGGGTGCTGGAAATTCCATTCTCTTGTGCATAAGATTCTTCACTTTTCGCTAACATGAGCGGTTAATATTGTTAAAATGGAGACCGTCTTCGGGATCACACCTTTCGGAATCTACCCTATGACAGGTTCTCCGTGCTCATTAGGGCACTTAATAACAGCCAGATCGGGTATTCCTGAGTAAGAGAGGACTTCCATCTCTCTGGCGTTCTTTCCAAGTTATATAATAGGGTTTGTGGAGGGCGGGATGGATACTGTAGGTATCCAGTACACACTGTGTGAGCCTCGATTTTAAACCCTATCCTATGTTGATTAAAGTTGATTAGGATCTTGTCGGGGTTTAGGTCCACTTATAACCTAAGATTAATAACTATGTCATAAAACAATAATTATTAAAACCTAAGCTAGCTCACTGGAACCTATTATGAGTCGCCACCTAATTTTGACCTAGATTAAATTAGGAAAGGAGAGTTCGGGTTCGGGGGCTTGATATTCGACTTATTTAGGGTTCAATTACTTTCATTACCCTTCCTAGGTCGTTTTTCCTCTACTTGGTTTATTTACGGCTTATTACGAGTCGTTTTAACCTAAGTGCGCGAGCTTCTGTTTTTTTGTGTTTTTTAGCATTTTTTGACAGAAAATTAAAGTAAAATTAAAGATTCCTAAACTAGGGTTTCGGAGGCAGAATTAGGTCAAATTTTGTTTCCGTCCGTAGCCACGGACCTAATGTCCGAAACCACGGACCCCAGTTAACCTATATAAAAATAAAAGTCGAATTAAACAGAAACAGAAAATTGTAAAGTCCGGGGCCACGGACAGGCTGTCCGTGGGCCCGGACATTATTAGAAAACCTAAATTTTTAAAGTTTAAAAATCCCGCCGCGTCCGTGGGCGTCCGGGCTTACGGACAGGGAGTCCGGGACCCCGGACATGACGTCCGTGGGTGCGGACCGCCCTCGGACGGCGGCGTTGAGGCTGTTCCCGAAGGTGTTTTTGGCTCAAATTTTATGGGTGTGTAGCCTGAAAGATGTACAAGACGTTAGTGGTTGAAAGTTCTCAATTTGAATTCGAATTAAGCACGAAACTTGGTAAACAAGTTATTGGGCAGAAGCTTAAACAAACCTTAATTCAGAAGCAATAAAAAGTCAATTCGATTAGAAATTTCACACATAAGTGTATTCTGATCAGAAGGGTTAAGGAAGTCAAATTCCAACCTGTTTTGACTTCGGGATTTGGTTGTTCCTTCACGTCGGGAATCTTCGAGAGCTTCGTTGATGGCCAATCCGGTTCGACTTTGACCCAAGCTTCTGGCTCCTTCTTCCTTGTATTGTTAGCCACGGTTTGCTTCTGTATTTTTGTGTTTTGGTGCTAGGAATCTCAATGGGAGAAGAAGGAATGTGTTTTTTGGTGATTTCGGGATGATTTCGGTATAGATTCGAGGCTCGGGGTTGCAAAAACGTTGGAAGTAGGTTGACGGCTGAGTTCTCTGACTTTGGGGATGATCTCCTCTGCCCTAGTTCGTTCTTGGGGGGTCCTTTTATAGAAAGAGCATGGTCAAATTGATAGAGCAAGATCTTTATCTAAAAGACTGATTTTGTGCTCTAAGGGAATCTGATTTTTTAGAATATGTTGCAAGCTGATAAAAATTATGAAAATTTAACTGAAGGTAAAGAATGATTTTAGGAATTTTGAGAGTTGGAATCGGATTATTTTGATAAATAATCGATTAGATAAAAATCGCACAATATGGAATCTCCCATAATTCATAACTAATTATTGGAAAGTCGAAATAACGAAATTCCAACGGCATTAGTCTCTAAAAATCATCCTCTATCTTGTGTTAAAATGTCATGACATTTTGTTTTGATTTCGGTATTTTCCAGAGGAGAGAGAAAATTGCAAAAATGATTGAATTTCTCTTTTAAATTTTGGGATAAGGTTCCCAATAAAATAATTTCAGGTTTATGACTGTATGTAGTCATGGTAACCATGTGACACTTTTATTTTAATTTTGGAAACCTTTTAATTTCTATTTTGAGGCTATTTCATGTGTTAATTATTAAAGAAATTAGCTTATAATATGAATTAAAAGCTAAATTTCCAGAATAAATATTATCAGAGAATCATGAAATACCTTTCATAATGACCATGATGTTTGGAAGTGTTTGGATATAATGAACAAGTCATATGAAAATAGAAAATCCCGAGAATGTCCTTGGAAAATCCTACATTGGTGCATTTTGACCACTTTGCTCTTTGTAACACGTATGCCTTAGAGACTACTCCGGGGGGGTTGAAATTTTGGGTATAACAGATTGCCCCCCGTCAACTAGGCTTTGTAATGAAGATGAAAAGACTAGTTGATGCCTGAGTGATACCCAAAATTTTGGATCTTAAAAGGCCCTATATGCAGATTGCGTCGAGCTATTCTAAGGCGCTGACTACCTATGAGTGAGAATGAGAAGATGTCAAGCGATTCTAAGGCGTTGACTACCTATAAGATGAGGTAATGTCAAGCGATCTAAGGCGTTGACTACCTAACGATGAAAATGATGTCAAGCTATTCTAAGGCGCTGACTACCTATAATGAGTGAAACGTGCTTGATGTGATGATGAATTGTATGACCTAGGTGCATCTAGGGACCGGAACCTATTCCGAAGTGTGTGTAAAAGGTTAAGGACTGAGAGTGCCAAACGTGGCAGGTGCTAAGGAAGTGGGTAAGACTTATGACAAGCTGAGGGTGATTCTTCAACTCAGGTGAGAATTTGTATCTGTAAAGAATCTGCATCTTCGTGGTGAGAATCTGTATCTGAATCTACGGGTGAGAATCTGTATCTCTGAAGAGTTGTATCTATGGATGAGAATCTGTATCTGAATCTACGGGTGAGAATCTGTATCTCTGAAGAGTTTATCTATGGATGAAAATCTGTATCTGAATCTACGGGTGAGAATCTGTATCTCTGAAGAGTCTGTATTTATGGATGAGAATCTGTATCTCTGAAGAATCTGTATCTTCGTGGTGAGAATCTGTATCTCTGAAGAATCTGTATCTTCAGGGCGAGAATCTGTATCTCTGAAGAATCTGTATCTTCGGGGCGAGAATCTATATCTCTGAAGAATCTGTATCTTCGGGGTGAGAATCTATATCTCTGAAGAATCTGTATCTTCAAGGTGAGAATCTGTATCTCTGAAGAATCTGTATCTTCGGGGTGAGAATCTGTATCTCTGAAGAATCTGTATCTCTGGGGCGAGAATCTGTATCTCTAGTCTATGATGAAGAGTTTCGTGCGGACGGATGCAGGGTAAACTTTATGCAAATGATCGTGATGAAAATTGATTATGAAAGTGTCAAACGTGGCTATGATGATGTGCATGTCAAAATACAATCAAAGTGTATGTAGGAAACTCGTCCAAAACAAGAAATCGTTGGAAAATGTGCCAAACATGGCAATGTTAAGGATCAAAAATTGTCCAAAGCTGGACATTGCTAGAAAGTGTGCCAAATGCGGCCATGATGAGGTTTATGAAACCGAAGTGTTTAAAGGAAAGTTGTTCAAGACAAGAAATCGTTGAAAGAGGTGCCAAACGTGGTAGTGTTTGAAGAAAATTCTGTTTAGTGAAAAGGAAAGTGAAATTATCATCTCCTAACTATAGACTTCGGACTTGTAATTTATCTCCTACGAGATGAACATGCCGCCGGTGGGGTATGGTGTATGATGTGGGGGTAAGGGTTTATGGGCCTGTGGTGTTTGATGTGCAGGTAAGGGCTTATGTGGGCCTGTGTAGTGGAGGTGTGGAGGTAAGGGCTTATGTGGACCTGAGGTGCTTGATGTGGTGGTAAGGGCTTGTGTGTGCCTGTGGTGGGATGATGGTGGTGATGTTTGAGCTTTGGGTTCCAATTGGTGTTGTCATAGCAATTGTTGGAGCCAACAATTGCCCCCAGTATTTTTCCTTAAGACAATCTGAGCTAGAGTTCATGGCGATCGATCGGAACGATCGATTGCCCCCAGTATTTTCTTTGGCCAAACGTGCGAACAAGTCTCGCCCTCACATGGTCAAGGATTATGTTTTGATGTGGTGCTTCTTAACCTACACTCGACGTGTTTGGTGTTTGCACTCGTTTCTCACTTACGGTCATAACTTCTCAACCATTGAATTTGACATTTGTTAGATTTACGTGTTCAACCTGTTACTTTCACTCGATTGGATACACAACTACTAAGTCGGAAGTCTTTTGAGCTTATAACGTGGCCATGGGTGTGATGAATGACAATAGGATAATGGCGGAATGTTTAGGATATGTGGAGCTTTAAGGTGACCAAAGCTGCAACTTGCACCGCCTCTCGGACTTATCTTCTTTGCCTTGAAGTTTTTGGCTACTTCATGATGGCTTCGCTTATGAACTTGGGGCTTGGAACTTTTGGATTGTTCCTTGCATCTTCTTTCTTTTTTCCGATTTTGGATTTCTTCGAGGCTTTTCAGGTTTGCCTTTCTTTGAATTTCCTTTCCTTCGGGGTTCTTGTGTTTCCCGGCTTTGAACTTTGAGAGCTATTTTTGATATTAGCTCATTTGGATCCTGTGTCACTTTGGGACCATTTGCGGATCGTTTCGTCATGCTGGTAGCGGTTTTGCTTCTTTGGACTTGTGAAGTTGTTGCTCAAAAGACGGGCTCCTTGCTTCCTTTGGTCACCGGGTCGGTTATTCATCATTGGTTGGCTTGTTTGTGGAGCTTGTAGTGTTGTAAAAGGGGTCATACATGAAAAGCTCAGCGGGGGTGCCTAGGGTGTAATGTCAGGGTTCACAAGCTTTTTGGTTGTGTGTGTTGTACCTAGGTGCTTCGTCATCCCTGATAGTTGTGTATCCGTTCTTTGTTACTTTTTACAGGTTTAAACGTAAATTTACAAATTATCTCCTTCGGTCGGAGTTATGCCGTTTACCTCACCTTTGAATGTGGTCTCACCAGAGTCGTGTAAAAATGACATGCTCGATCACTCATGGTTTTTCCACTCAAGACACTCTCGCGAGATTTTCACTCAGAAACTCGTTCGCACAATTAAACAAAAGAAATAATCGTGGTTGGTCTTTAAACTCAGATTGCCCCCAGTATTAGTCCAGGGTTTATGACAACAATTTGTATGTGGTTTGTTTGGATGCTTAGGGGTGGACTGTGGCATTTGGTTGGACATGTTCATCCTTTTGGAAACAAAAAGACAAATCATTTTATTCAATTGCCAGAAGATGAACATTAGTTTTGAAAGATGATTTGGTTGAAGGTGCAAAATGAACAAACATTTTTTTATTTTCTTGAGATTGTAAATCGAAAAGACAAGAGACTAAAATTCGAACATCTAAGCCTCATTAAAATGGAAATATCATAAACCCCCTACAAAATAGAAAAAATTAAGAAAGCAAAATGCAACTAGACACTAGCCTACTCGACAAACTGGAGTCCTTGCTCGATAAGGTCCTCAATCTTGTGCTTCAATGCTCTGCAGTCGTCAGTACTGTGTCCTGGTAGTTGATGAAACTGGCATAACTGATGGAGATGTTCCCCGGCTTGGGTGATCCCAGGGCTAGGTGTGAGAGGCTGTAGTAGGTCTAGCTCTTGTAGCTTCACGAGTGCTTGACTGAGAGGCCGGCCAATGTCGGTAAACTGTCTCGGTGCAGAGAACCTCTTGGATCGGGGTGAGGCCTTGATGTTCTGCTTTACAGCACTGGGTTTTTGTATGGTGCTCACTTGGTATGAAACTTGAGCTGCTTTGGCCGGTCCTGACTTAAAGGTCTCGATACTCACACCCTGGGCTTTGGGTTGTTCCAGCTTCAGCTCGCCTTTGTGAATCTTTTCTTCCATGATTCTTACCTGTCCCATCAGCATGTCGAAATTAGGGAAGTATGTGCAACTCAGCTCGTTATTGTATTGTCTCTGCATATTGTCCACAATCATTCGATCTGTTCTTGCTCATCCATTTTTGTAGGCATAGCAGCGGCCTTCATCCTCCACCGTTTGATGAAGTCGGACATTGATTCACTGTCTCTCTGCCGAGTGCTGGCAAGGTCGGACCTGGTGACTTCGAGATTCTTAGCATACTCGAAATGGTGCAAGAAAGCCTCACAAACCTCCTCGTAGGTTTTAGTGTTCATCCTCTGAGTCAAATACCAACGTTGAGGTGTTTCATCGAGGTAACGGGCAAAGACCTTGGCCTTTTGCATGTCATTTAACCTGAGGATGGACATCTCCCTATCGAACATCGCCAGATGGACCTGCGGGTCTGAGGAACCCTTGTATAGAGCAAGTGTGGGCAACTTCAACTTTGGGGGGAGATCAACCTCGGGGTACGATGCCATAGAGGAGTAATCAAAACCAGCCGGCTTGCTAGCCTTTTCCATGCGCTCGATCCTTTTCAGAGCCTTCTCGAGTTCTACAGTTAGCTGGTGATCTGGGGCGGCTTCCCCTACGAATCCTCGCGCACCCTGGGCCCCAATGGAGTTAGCTTCGACGTGGTCATGCTCGTTCCCAGAGTCAGCAATCTTTCCTGAAATATTTTCCTGATGACCAACCTCAAGGGAATTGATTTTGCTTTTCAGCTCTTCGATGATGGTGACATACTTAGCCTCCATGGCATCAAAGGCGGCTCTGTACCTCTGCTCTAAGGCTGCAAACTGGGCCTCCATGCTGACTGGGTTTCCTCCCTCTGCCATACTTGGGATTCGGGCTTATCTGTTGGAAAACAGAAATGGATTGAGCTAAAATTCTGGACCGTGAAGAAGTTGTAGGTTAAAACTTGTTTGGGCTGCAAGAAAAGCACATGAGCTGGAATGTTTTGAAGATTGTGGGTAAGCACTGAGGCCCGAAATGAGTTGGAAGAGAGGCACATGGGCCGGAATGATTCATGAGCTGTGAACTGGCTCCTGGGACGAAATGTTTGAAGAACGTGGCTCTTGGGCTGGAATGTTTTGAGAATTGGGCACTTGGGCCAGAATGTGTTTGTGCTAGAAGTAAAGCGCATGAGCCAAAATGATTTCTAAACCATGATCTTGATGTGAATTGGATTTTGGGCCAAGTAATTCTGATTGGGCCTAAAAGATGATACCCATGTCTAGGATTTTGGGTCAAAGCCCGAGTGAAAAGTCTTCCTAGACTAGAATGAGCCTTGAAATGGAAAGGCCTGATGGATTTTCATGGGTTGCTTTAGGTGGATTTGTTTTTCATGGGCCTAGAACTAAATTGATAATTAAAATTGGGCTGAAAGATAAATCACCTAAATCTAAACTTTTGGGCCGAAGCCCGAACAAATAACTCACACATCAAATCAAGCAGGGCCTTTGGGCCGCAAACAATAAAGCCGCGATATCGGGTTGGGCTGAGTTGATGTAGGAAAAGTTCCTATCAATCTCTAGACTGGGTAGTGGGCCGATCATACAGGCAAACAGGGCCCACACAAATTCAACATGTCCTTACTTGACGGTTAAATCAATTTGGGTATGGATCGATCCGGAGAGGTGCTTGGGGCTTGGGCCCAGGTCACCACAAAGGAATAGGGCTTGCACGCTATTCTCTTTGGGCTTCCCCACTTTTTCACATCACCTGAAGGTGTGCGTCTACGGTCGGGTCTTTGACTGACCAAACAATAGGCTAGGTAAGGACACTGCCAGGAAAACGCTTGGGGCTAAAGCCCAGGTATTAAGGGGATGTGGTTAGACGACATCCTCCTCTTTTCCCCCGCTTATTCACATCACCTAAAAGGTGTGAGTCCCTGACAGGGGACCCTAGATGGGTCCCGGGGTGAAACTGGTTTGTGTGGACCCTCGCTCTCATATGATGCAAGGGTGCAAAAATTTAAGGTGCGCACGAAAGTAAACAAACAAAGTAATAAAGCCATAAATAAACAATTTTTCGAGTTAAGCCCTCTTTCTTAAAATTAAACAAGTTAAAATTAAGAATTTATCCCCAGCAGAGTCGCCAGTCTGTGAGCCTCGATTTTAAACCCTATCCTATGTTGATTAAAGTTGATTAGGATCTTGTCGGGTTTTAGGTCCACTTATAACCTAAGATTAATAACTATGTCATAAAACAATAATTATTAAAACCTAAGCTAGCTCACTGGAACCTATTATGAGTCGCCACCTAATTTTACCTAGATCAAATTAGGAAAGGAGAGTTCGGGTTCGGGGGCTTGATATTCGACTTATTAGGGTTCAATTACTTTCATTACCCTTCCTAGGTCGTTTTTCCTCTACTTGGTTTTTACGGCTTATTACGAGTCGTTTTAACCTAAGTGCGCGCTTCTGTTTTTTTTTTTTTAACATTTTTTGACAGAAAATTAAAGTAAATTAAAATTCCTAAACTAGGGTTTCGGAGGCAGAATTAGGTCAAATTTTGTTTCCGTCCGTAGCCACGGACCTAATGTCCGAACCACGGACCCCAGTTAACCTATATAAAAATAAAAGTCGAATTAAACAGAAAACAGAAAATTGTAAAGTCCGGGGCCACGGACAGGCTGTCCGTGGGCCCGGACATTATTAGAAAACCTAAATTTTAAAATTTAAAAATCCCGCGCCGTCCGTGGGCGTCCGGCTTACGGACAGGGAGTCCGGGACCCCGGACATGACGTCCGTGGGTGCGGACCGCCCTCGGACGGCGGCGTTGAGGCTGTTCCCGAAGGTGTTTTTGGCTCAAATTTTATGGGTGTGTAGCCTGAAAGATGTACAAGACGTTAGTGGTTGAAAGTTCTCAATTTGAATTCGAATTAAGCACGAAACTTGGTAAACAAGTTATTGGGCAGAAGCTTAAACAAACCTTAATTCAGAAGCAATAAAAAGTCAATTCGATTAGAAATTTCACACATAAGTGTATTCTGATCAGAAGGGTTAAGGAAGTCAAATTCCAACCTGTTTTGACTTCGGGATTTGGTTGTTCCTTCACGTCGGGAATCTTCGAGAGCTTCGTTGATGGCCAATCCGGTTCGACTTTGACCCAATTCTGGCTCCTTCTTCCTTGTATTGTTAGCCACGGTTTGCTTCTGTATTTTTGTGTTTTGGTGCTAGGAATCTCAATGGGAGAAGAAGGAATGTTTTTTTGGTGATTTCGGGATGATTTCGGTATAGATTCGAGGCTCGGGTTGCAAAAACGTTGGAAGTAGGTTGACGGCTGAGTTCTCTGACTTTGGGGATGATCTCCTCTGCCCTAGTTCGTTCTTGGGGGGTCCTTTTATAGAAAGAGCATGGTCAAATTGATAGAGCAAGATCTTTATCTAAAAGACTGATTTTGTGCTCTAAGGGAATCTGATTTTTTAGAATATGTTGCAAGCCGATAAAAATTATGAAAATTTAACTGAAGGTAAAGAATGATTTTTAGGAATTTTGAGAGTTGGAATCGGATTATTTTGATAAATAATCGATTAGATAAAAATCGCACAATATGGAATCTCCCATAATTCATAACTAATTATTGGAAAGTCGAAATAACGAAATTCCAACGGCATTAGTCTCTAAAAATCATCCTCTATCTTGTGTTAAAATGTCATGACATTTTGTTTTGATTTCGGTATTTTCCAGAGGAGAGAGAAAATTGCAAAAATGATTGAATTTCTCTTTTAAATTTTGGGATAAGGTTCCCAATAAAATAATTTCAGGTTTATGACTGTATGTAGTCATGGTAACCATGTGACACTTTTATTTTAATTTTGGAAACCTTTTAATTTCTATTTTGAGGCTATTTCATGTGTTAATTATTAAAGAAATTAGCTTATAATATGAATTAAAAGCTAAATTTCCAGAATAATATTATCAGAGAATCATGAAATACCTTTCATAATGACCATGATGTTTGGAAGTGTTTGGATATAATGAACAAGTCATATGAAAAATAGAAAATCCCGAGAATGTCCTTGGAAAATCCTACATTGGTGCATTTTGACCACTTTGCTCTTTGTAACACGTATGCCTTAGAGACTACTCCGGGGGGTTGAAATTTTGGGTATAACACACTGGTATTTCCCTAACTAGCGTACTTCTCACGCTATCACTCAACCCTTAACCCAAGGTACTAAAATCTTAACTCGGTACTTCCTAAGCTCGGTACTTCAGTCATCAGAGCGATACTTCGCTCTGATACCACTTTTTGTAACACCCCAACTACAACAACATACTTAAACAATACTTTGCAGCGGAAATCACAACTCACAACATAACTCAACTCTTTGGTGTTACACGCCGTTAGCCACCCACGTGGCTAACAAGGCTAACATACATACATCGTACCGGTCTGATGGACTAAACTCCCGAGCAACTACACATAAATCCCGTTCCATGTCCAACAATCATTGTACACTTACATTACAGTTGTACCGAGTAATTACCAACTAACGCGATACATTTTCGGTCTTACTACACCTATAATATATCCACAATTCTCATGACTACCACATACAAACAACTACCCCGTCCTACTCTCGAACGGCTTCCAGTTCCTTGTACCTGAAAAGTATGGGAGCCCCCGAAGGGGGTCAGCACCTTTGCTGGTATGGTAATCCTGCAGCCCGCATGCTACCGGGCCACGCACAACTATTTGTCGTCTTAGCATGCGGTTGATTTATTTCAAACATGCACAAACTCACACACATATCATGCTTATAAGCAAACATCCATTAATAGAATACGGACACAAGGTTAGCACACTCAACATAACAACACACTTCACTTTATAACATACACAACTTAATTTCACTCTTCTTAGAGTACATGAACTTCACTTAGGGAGTGCCGGGGTGATATAAGCCCGAGCACAACATACATACGTTTTCTTTACTTGAGTGGCGGCCTCATATAGGACCGTACACAACATACACAATTTCCCCTAGCTCCAATAGTGATGAGGTAGGTAAGCCTTGGTTATGCTTGTGGGTGGTTGTAATTCAAGGAGGAAGAACAACCGTAACATAACAAAGAGGGAGTCGAAGCGAACTTAGGCATCGACACCCTACCAACATTATACATAATTTCCCTCCTAGCCCGATGTGGAGGTCGGGTAGGTAAGCTTTGGCTAAGCTAGTGGGAGGTCGAAATCCAATGAAGGAAGACAACCCTAACATAACAGGATGGGAGTTAATTCACATATATATATTAACTCCCAAACAATACGCGCGACCGGAACATCCGGATTCCTCTCCATACATAACATATACTTATTAGTTAGAGGTTCCCTTATGGAACTTACCACATACATACATCACATAGTGTTACTAACTCGGTTAGACACATATGGGGAATAATATCCCTTTTTAACAAGCATGAATAACTGTATCCAATAACATCAACAACTTATCCAACAAGTCACATACATCACTCATAATAACAACATACGCTAACGCACTGATAGCCGTAGTTAGAACGTTCCCATGGGTTGGGACGTTTATTCCGAATACCGATCTCTTATGTGAACCTAAGGTCGGTTAACTATTATTTAACACATAACTAAGGTTAAGCGGTATCGGAATTGGTTACGCCACAATAATGAATTACTGTAAACTCATTTCATGCTTTATCTTGCAAGGTGGGAAACACACAGAAAAACACATTGGCATACAAGCCGGTGTAATCCGGTAGGACACAGGTTGCAAGAAAACCATACCTGTCACCGAAGGTGCACTCTAATGTGCCGTCACATGTTCCTTGAAACTCTTTGGACAACTGGTAACATTATAACTATCTTTATTAATATTGGGGTAACATAATTATTTAACGACTAATGCGCCCATGCTTAACCCCGTTCGGTAGTTTTATAACTTTACATTTTAACTTGTTTACTTTCACATTTTTACTACAACTCTTCACCACTTAATTACCATTACAACTTACTTAACATATCCTTAACAACCTTATAACATCATTACTTATCAATCCCCGTCATTGGGTATCATTTCCTACCCTTAAACAAAATTTTTGCTCGAAATTACACTATGTCCGAACTTGTGTCCGAGCTTCCGAAGTTCGGACGCAAGTCGAGACTCAATTGGGTGAAAACTGTCGAATGTCCGAACTTGTGTCCGAGCTTTGAAGTTCGGACACAAGCCGAGGCAAAAACCAAGGAAAATTTTAACCTGTCCGAACTTGTGTCCGAGCTTCCAAGTTCGGACACAAGTCGAGGCCAAAACTGAAGAAAAATTTACAGACGTCTGAACTTGTGTCCGGACATCGAAGGTCGGACACAAGTCGAGACTAAATAGCCTGGGAAAATTTTCGAGTGTCCGAACTTCCAAGTTCCGATGGAAGTTCGGACACAACTGAAACTCGGAAAATTTTATAAAACGACGGGGCATGTCCGAACTTCCAAGTCCGGACGGAAGTTCGGACGTGCCCAAAAACTTAGTTCAAAGAGGGTTTTCATTCCAGAAGTGTTCCTCTACTAAACCCACACTTCTTGAAATCCCAAGTCATCTAGCACTCACTAACTCCATTATTCATCCACCATTACCAAGCCAATACTTCACTCTTTTCAACCTTAAACATCTCAATTCAACACCTAATTTCTCTCATCCATCAATCCATCATCATGCACTCATTTTCCATTAAAATTTTGCCATAACCTCCCCATAAACTTTACATATCCATTTCCTCAATACACAACCTCATCATTCCTAATCTAGCCACACCCTTTCAAGGGTCCTAAAACAGCACATAACAATTCCTTAAATTCCATCAATAATAACTTAACAACCATAAACTCCATAACCATAACACCAATCACAAACTCAAAATAATTGGCTCTTAAGGCCCTCAATTCAACATTAATTCACAACCCTCTTCTAACATCAATTAAACACCTTCCAACATATTTTTTAATCCGCAATTTTGGGTTCATTAAATTGTTTACCCATCCCAAACACTTAAACAATTACAACAAGGTTTAAGGTAGTTTTTCTTACCTTAATTTCACAAGTTTCCTTAGTTCACCTCTTGCTCCTCATCTCCTCCAAAAATCGCTTAAGAGGGTATGGAGTTTCCAAACTCCATCCCAACATCCAAGAACACAAAACACACTCAATTAATTATCTAAACCCTTGGAATATTTAAATTCAATCAAAGGGCTAGAACACAAAAATTAGGGTTTACCTTTGTGAAGCTTTCAAGAGGGATTTTCACCCTTGAATCAAGAGGGGAACTTCTCCACCATTGAAGGGTCAATTTGGAGCTCAAGAACAAGGAGAAAAACAAGGTATCAAAAGTGGTGAAAAATTGATTACACCAAGAGATGAAGGAAAAATGACTTTCTCTTGGGAATTTTTACCTTAGAAGAAAGAGGAGACTCCAAGCTTCACATTGGTGCCATTTTCTCTTCAAATGGGGAAAACCCATGGAGGTCAACTTCATCCTTTTGAAATTTCGAAAAGAGAGGATGATAGAGGAAGGTGAGAGGAAGAAGAATATGCGATTTGTTTTTGATTTGGAGCTCACATGGAGCTTGGGCATGGCATTGAAGTTGAAGAAGCCATGGGAGAAAGGGGAGAAAATCGGTGGCTTGGAGAGGAAGAGGGAGCCGGCTGGGAAGAAAGAGAGGAAAGAGAGAAGAGAGAAGAGAGAGGGAAAAAAAGAAAATAAAGGAGGAGAGAGATGGGTGAGGGGTATTTGTGCCCTTTGTTATTTTGGCTCTCTCTTGACTTAATTAACTAGTTAACTAGTTATGTGTGAGTGAGATGTTTACATAATTAAAACCGGCCCACTAACGTATACATGCTGGAGCGTTTTTCGTTTTTTAACAGAAAACGCTAGTTATTTACTCGGTTTAGCACTATTCACTAACCGGGACCGTTTTCCAGAATTTTCTCATTCCTTTAATTTTAAGGGCTATTAAACTCCCATTAATGTTTAATTATAGTTACAAAATCGACTATGATTTATACGGAGCCATTTAACTGTTTAAGTCGCATTTCGGGTTTTCTCGAAAAACGCGTTTTAAGACTCCGTTAGCGTTTTCACGCATTGTTTGGATCCGTTTCCTTCCGGAATTTTTCCCACATGTTCTTAATGTGTAATTAAGGTATAAAAATATATTTATAACCCTAATGAAGGTTATGTACCTCCTAAAATAATTAAATACGTATTTTCACGTTTTGTGACTTTTACGCATTTTCTTCTTCTTTTTGGTTTTCATTTCTTCACCAATGATCTTTAGGACTTAATTAGCCTTAGAAAATTATAATTACATAATAAATTAACACATTAAGGTTTGGGGTATTTCAGTATCTCAAAACCGAAACAAGGTTCTTGTACCTAACCTTATATTATAACACTCTTAATGTATCTAAGGGTGTCTAAGCTTCCCAAGATATTTCATAAGTTTAACTAGATACGTAAGAGGGTTTTGGGTTGATTATCAATCTGTCATCACCCTCATAACGCCCATGAATAACAGTTATACAGAAATTACACCTTTACTGAAATCGGAAACACAATCTCCATAATTCTTCTTGGTCCTTGTGTCTAGATAGCTCAACTGCGGTTTGATTCTTTTCTCACGGTATTTACCAACCTTCTTAGGTAGATTAGAGATATTCTAGACTTATTAGAAGTTCACTACAACCCCTCATAACCCTCTGTACCAAATTATACTGAATTGAAGGAAGTGTAAACTGGAAACACTTAACACCCCAAATCCTGAAATTCTATATTCCATTTCCTCTTCTTTGTTCCTGTGTCTCTTTCAGTACTCCCCAAGCTTCTTACTCAGTTATTTAAGTGTTTACTCCAGGGTTTTAACATCAAAGATGGACCTCGAAACATTTGGTGAAGCTACTGAGATGTCCCAAACTGTATCGAAGAGTAACCGAAATCCAAAACTGATGCATTCTCACACTTTGTCCTCTGTCTGTTTCCTAACCGATTCATACTCCCTCCAAATCCTCTACACTCCTAGCTGAGTCAATTTTGAGAGAATCCAAGCTCATCCTCAACCCAAGGGGCAAGACACATACACACTCCTGAGGGATACTCTTTACTACACCTGAAATCTGAAAAGGAAAACTGTAACCATAGCACTGATAATTCTCTTCCATTTTCTGTTTGTTCAGAAATTGAATTTCGTTTCTCCCAAATCACTGACTCAATTACTCTAATATCCTCTCGAGATTCTTAACCAAAAACAAACCCATCACAATCATGGTTTATGTCACAGATATGCCATCAACCTAAAACTAAACTGCAATTGAATCTAAAGATATACAGCTGATATACTCTTGTCTTGTTTTCTTTCTGTTTTCCTTTCTGTTTATTGATCAGGGATTTATTTTCCTCAACCTGTTTAGCTCCCTAGTTAAGTGTCCTAATATAGTTTTCCCCTCAGCCAAACCCAACACAACCACGTCACTATCTCTCAGGCTACCCAGAAAATCTGAAACCGAAACAGAAGAAAATGTGAACTGCTACATCCTTTTTTTTCCTTATTGGTTTCTTTTTGTTATTTAAATCTGTTAGCTAGCTTTTCCCCAAATATGTTTACTCCCTGAGTTACATGAGTTGGCGAGGTTTTAAATTCATTTTCAAATCCATACAGCACTCATATTACTCCTGTAACTCCATTATACTGAACCGGGGAAAAGAAACTGCAATTGAAACATGTAACCAGTCACTCCTCTTATAATGTATTAAGTTGATTTCCTATCTTTACCAAGGGTTTCCAATTTTAGTTAAGTGCATTAGCTTGGATTTTAAGTTCCTTAACATGCCAGACCAACACTCATAACGTTTCTGTGATTCTGTTACACAGATCCCAAGTTACAGAAGACAAAGCTGGAACACATTCAAACGATAATAAACCTAAACCAAACTGATGCATTATCTTTCCTTTCATCCCTTTCTGTTATTCACTAAACTGTTTTTAAATTTTAACCCAGTAGCTATAGGTGTGTTTGGGTTTAGTTTATTTCTCAATTCAATCCTTATGGAACCCCCTGTAACAGGGTTATACAGAGGATACAATATTCCAGGAACTTTGAAAAACCGAAACAGGAAATATGAGTACTCTCTCTTCTTTTCTTTCTGTCTGTTCGAAAGTCTTAGGGGTTTACACTCTTAGTCACGTGATTTTAAGAGGTTTCAAGTTCATCTTAACCCAATTCAACAAGCACACAGCATCGGTACCAATTACACAAACACTTATACAGATGCTAATCTGAACCACCCAGAACTGATGCATTCATGTCTTCAGTTTTTCTTTATATTCGTTGATATACTTTCAGATTACCCAACTTGCTCCCTCACTTAGTTAGGTGTTTAATCATGATTTTAAATTTAAAACAAACCCAAAACAGAACCCAAAATCACTTAGGCAAACTCTCTGGAAACTCTTTATACAGAAACTGATCAATATGCAGAACTGAACCTTGTATCTGTATTTTTTTTTTGTTTTCTGTTTCGTTCATTGGCTTAGTACCTAACTCCCCCACGTTATCTAAACTACTTAGTTATCATTATCATGCAATTTTTAACTCTCAACCACACCAGGCAGCAGGGACTATGCCTCTGAAAAATCATTATCTAAAACTGAGATATCCCAAGACCTGAAATGAAGAGAAACTGAAACATAAACTGGTAACTTCTCTTCTGTTCTGTTATTGTCTTTTTTTTTATCTTACTCACTGGCTACTAATCTTCCCAATGTATATAGCAACCTAGTTCAGTATTTTAGCACGCCTTGGATTAATCCTCAACCCACTGTGCACTCTCAGTACTTCGATAATTCAGTGACACAGCAACTGAAAGAAAAAGAAATGAAAATTGGAACACTAAAATCATGGTTTAATGAATGTTCTTTTATAGTCTTCTAAGTTGCTAGTTGTTTCCTTTCTCACCTCCCAATTTGTTTATACTTAGCCTCACGATTCAGCAAGCTTTTAGATGAAACTTGCCTAAAACTGAAACAAGAAATCGTGAAGCTGAAACTTAAAACCTGAAAACCGATGCACACGACTGGTGGTTTCCTTCTATTTCCAGTTTTTTTTTTCTTCAGGTTGCTTAGTTAAGATCTTAATAAGGCATTACTCTTAAAACAGGCCCACCACAATATAGACAATACTTCTGGATTTTGTTATACAGAAAAGTAGATGTTATAAGATCTGTACAGGTGACTTGGCTAGTGCAATACCTTGGGTTTGTCTCTTTTTTTTTCTCTGTTAGAAATTGCTCCTTCCTGGTAACTCCTTGACACAGTGTAAGCTGCAGACGTGTAATCGTGAGTGGTTAGAACTGGTGAAATTAAAATAAAAGAAAAGAAATTAAAACTCAAAATAAACGTCAGGCTGCAAACAAATCCCGATCGTGATAGTATAGTAAAGTGTAAGCGACCGGATATCGAACCGTGGGACTAAGGTGAATTATATAGTACCTAAGCGTGTCACAAAAAGGGGGGAGTTAATTGACTTGTTTTTGAAAAGTAAATAACAGATTAATTTAGTGAATTGAAGTTAAATTAAACGGAACTCCGGGTTCAGGTTAATATGATCTGATTAATTGTGCTATCTCTACCGGTTTAATAAAATAATTTGGCAAGATTCCTGTTATTATCTTAAGGTCCGATGAAAACTCATAAGAACTCGTTTACCTGAAAATGCAAGGTCCGGTGAAAACTCAAGCAAAATGCGTGTAAACGGCAGAGGAGTGTGAGGAATTTTATTCTTGCAACTTGTACTAACTTATCCGATGAAAAAGTTCCTACAGTTTTACGGCTTAATTAACCTATCTGTTTGTCACCGATCAGATTAGAAACAGATTTAGTAAGGCTTTTTAATAAATCGATGAAATTTATTAAAAAGGGAGAGAAACAAAACTTTAATCGTAACAAACTGAATTTATTTTAACCGGTAGAAATATAGATTACACAACTAAACAAACCATAATTAAACCTTCGCCCGGAGTAAATCCTCCTTAGCCTGACATATTAACTGGTAATAAGTCAGACAGAGGTTGGACGTAATAATAATACGAGAGGTGTGGATGGGGAATGGAGAAATGAAGAGAAAGAAGAGTGGGAGCGTACGTAAGATTTCTGTATATGAAATGAGAGATTTGGAGTGTTGAGTTTTGGGGGTGGAACGTGTGTATTTGGTTGAAGGTGCAGTGTGTTTATATAGATGAAATACCCCAAACCTTAATGTGTTAATTAATTATGTAATTATAATTTTATAAGGCTAATTAAGTCCTTAAGATCATTGGTGAAGAAATGAAAACCAAAAAGAAAAAGGAAACGCGTAAAAATCACAAAACATGAAAATACGTATTTAATTATTTTAGGAGGTACATAACCTTCATTAGGGCTATAAATATTGTGAGCCTCGATTTTAAACCCTATCCTATGTTGATTAAAGCTGGTTAGGATCTAATCGGGTTTTAGGTCCACTTATAACCTAAGATTAATAACTATGTCATAAAACAACAATTATTAAAACCTAAGCTAGCTCACTGGGACCTATTATGAGTCGCCACCTAATTTTAACCTAGATCAAATTAGGAAAGGAGAGTTCGGGTTCGGGGGCTTGATATACGACTTTATTAGGGTTCAATTACTTTCATTACCCTCAGAAGTCATTTTTCCTCTACTTAGTTTATTTACGGCTTATTACGAGTCGCTTTAACCTAAGTGCGCGAGCTTCTGTTTTTTTTGTGTTTTTTAGCATTTTTTGACAGAAAATTAAAGTGAAAAGTGAAATTACCTAAACTAGGGTTTCGGAGGTAGAATTGAGTCAAATTTCATTTCCGTCCGTAGCCACGGACCTAACGTCCGAAACCACGGACCCCAGTTAACCTAAATACACAGAAAAGTCGAAATTAAAGGAAAACAAAAATTTGCAAAGTCCGGGGCCACGGACAGGCTGTCCGTGGGCCCGGACATCATTGGAAAAACCTAAATTTTGAATTTTTTTTAAAATCCCGCCGCCGTCCGTGGGTGTCCGTGGTCTCGGACAACGCGTCCGAGGTCCCGGACCATAGGTCCGAGGTCACGGACCACCCACGGACAGGGGTTTTCAGAAGGTTCCCGAGGGTGTTTTGAGCTCAAATTTATGGGTGTGTAGCCTGAAAGATGTACAAGACGTTAGTGATTGAAAGTTTTCAATTTGAATTCGAATTAAGCACGAAACTTAGCAAACAAGTTATCTGACAGAGGCTTAAACAAACAGCAATACAGAAGCCCACGAAGGTTAGTTTGAGCTCAAATTTCGAGGCAAGACAGATAATACCGTGGAGAATTAGGGAAGCTGAGTTTCTACCTGTTTTACTTTCGGATTCACAACGTTTCTTCACACCAGGATTCGTCGAGTGCTCCGTTGATGGGGTAGACCCGAAAGGACTTCGAACCAAGCTTCTGGTTGTTGGTTGTTCTTGCTGTTCTTCACGTTTTGGTGGTGTTTTTGTGGGGTTTTGATGATTATTTGTGCTTTGGGGATCGGAAAACGTGTTTAGATAGTGGTTTCGGGGGATTTTTCGGTATGATTTGGGTGGCCGGGTGTTGGAAAACGTGAGAGAGAGAGAGGAAGCTGCCTTTTTTGACTCTCTAGGGTTCTTGAGTATGTGAGGTTCTGATTTTATCCAAAAACCTATCCCTTTATATAGACTTTCTTAAAGATAAAGAAAATCTAGTAAAAGTAAGATTTTTCGATATTTTAACTAAGTAACTTCCCAAAGGAATTTTGCTATGAAATTTTAACCACATGTCAAGAATGGATATTATGAATTTTCTGAGGTGGAAACGAATTTTTTTAAATGCTAGAGCATTTTTAAATTGAATTTCTCGTCAGATTCAGTCAGAAATTGCTAGAAAATTATTGGAAATTCGAAAAATCAAAATTCCAACGCCATTATGCTTAAAATGTCATCCTCTATCATGGGTTAAAATATCAAAGCATTTCGAGCTGATTTGGGCACCCTTTGGAGGAGAGAGAAAGCCTATAGGAGAACTCAGAAGCCTTAAAAATTACGAAAACGCCCCTGACAATGACGAAACTGCTCCTCAGGCCCTGGAACACGCCGATCGGGCCGGAGTCTCTTACTGTTTGATGGAGATGGCTCTCACAACCTCGTAGACCTTAACCAGGGGGTCAAAATTTTGGGTATAACAGATTGCCCCCCGTCAACTAGGCTTTGTAATGAAGATGAAAAGACTAGTTGATGCTTGAGTGATACCCCAAAATTCTGGATCCTAAAAGACCTCGTATGCCATTTGAAATCTAGCAAGTTGTGTCGAGCTATTCTAAGGCGCTGACTACCTAAGGTGATGAAAATGATGTAATGTCAAGCGATTCTAAGGCGTCGACTACCTGAAAGATAAAGTAATGTCAAGCGATTCTAAGGCGTTGACAACCTAAGAGATGAAGTAATGTCAAGCGATTCTAAGGCGTTGACAACCTAAAAGATGAAGTAATGTCAAGCGATTCTAAGGCGTTGACTACCTATAAAGGAATGAAGTACGCTGAGCATTCTAAGGTGTCGGGAACCTGAAATTGAATGGAATACGCCGAGCATTATAAGGTGTCGGGAACCTGAGACTGAATGGGGTACGCCGAGCATTATAAGGTGTCGGGAACCTGAAATTGAAAGGATTACGCCGAGCATTATAAGGTGTCGGGAACCTGAAATTGAATGGATTACGCCGAGCATTATAAGGTGTCGGGAACCTGAAATTGAAAGGATTACGCCGAGCATTATAAGGTGTCGGGAACCTGAAATTGAATGGATTACGCCGAGCATTATAAGGTGTCGGGAACCATAAGTTGAACGGAATACGCCGAGCATTATAAGGTGTCGGGAACCATAAGTTGAACAGAATACGCCGAGCATTATAAGGTGTCGGGAACCATAAGTTGAACGGAATACGCCGAGCATTATAAGGTGTCGGGAACCATAAGTTGAACAGAATACGCCGAGCATTATAAGGTGTCGGGAACCATAAGTTGAACAGAATACGCCGAGCATTATAAGGCGTCGGGAACCTGAATTCGAATGGGATACACCGAGCATTATAAGGTGTCGGGAACCTGAGATTGAATGGGGTACGCCGAGCATTATAAGGTGTCGGGAACCTGAAGTATAAAAGGTGATGATGCTATGGGGATGATATGTTAATTTGTCGAAAGCAAGAAATTGCTAGGAACATGCCAAACATGGCGATGATGTAGGTTGGTTGAAAGCAAGAAATTGCTAGGAATATGCCAAACATGGCGATGATGTAGGTTTGTTGAAAGCAAGAAATATGCCAAACATGGCGATGATGCAGATTTGTTGAAAGCAAGAAATTGCTAGGAATATGCCAAACATGGCGATGATGTAGGTTGGTTGAAAGCAAGAAATATGCCAAACATGGCGATGATGCAGATTTGTTGAAAGCAAGAAATTGCTAGGAATATGCCAAACATGGCGATGATGTAGGTTGGTTGAAAGCAAGAAATTGCTAGGACTATGCCAAACATGGCGATGATGCAGATTTGTTGAAAGCAAGAAATTGCTAGGAATATGCCAAACATGGCGATGATGCAGATTTATTGAAAGCAAGAAATTGCTAGGAATATGCCAAACATGGCGATGATGCAGATTTGTTGAAAGCAAGAAATTGCTAGGAATATGCCAAACATGGCGATGTTTGAAGAAGAATTGTTCAAGACAAGAAATTGCTGATGAAGGTGCCAAACATGGCAGTGTTTGAGGAAAATTCTATTTATTGAAAAAGAAAGTGAAGTTATCATTTCCTGACTAAAGATTTCAGACTTGTAATTTATCTCCTAGGAGATGAACATGCTACCGGTGGGGTTGGTGTTTGATGCAGAGATCTTTTGAGTGGTGATCAGGGCATATGTGTGCCTGTGGTGTATGATGTGAAGATAAGGGCTTACGTGAGCCTGTGTGGTGAAGTAGAATTTGTGTGGGGGTAAGGGCTTGTGTGGGCCCGAGGTGTTTGGTGTGGAGGTAAGGGCTTATGTGTGCCTGTGGTGGGATGGAGGTGCTCAAGCTTTGGGTTTCAATTGGTGTTATCATGGCAATTGTTGGAACCAACAATTGCCCCCAGTATTTTTCCTTAGGACAATCTGAGCTAAAGTTCATGGCAATCGATCACTCCGATCGATTGCCCCCAGTATTTTTTTGATCAAACGTGCGAACGAGTCTCGTCCTCACAGGGCCAAGGCTTATGTTCTGATTTGGGCTTCCTAACCTACACTCGACGTGTTTGGTGTTTACACTCGTTTCTCACTTACGGTCACAACTTCTAGACCATTGAATTTGATATTTGACGAATTTACGCATTCGATCTATTACTTTCACGTGATTGGATACACAACTACCAAGTCGGAAGTCTTCGAGGCTTATAACGTGGCCACAGGGTGTGATGAAAGACGACGGGATCATGGAGGGATATTTGAGGTATGTGGAGCTTGAATGGGTGACCAAAGCTGCAACTTGCGTCTTCTCTCGGATTCATCTTCCTTGTCTTGAAGCCGTCTGGCTGCTTCATGTTGACGTTGTTTTCGAGCTTCTGGACCTGGACGTTTGAAGTTGTCCTTTACACTATTTCTCTTTTCGTCATTTGGATTTCTTCGAGGCACTTCGGGTTTGCCTTTTGTTTATCCTTTCTTGGTTTTGCCTTCGGGGTTCTTGTGTTTCCCGGTTTTGGGCTTCGAGAGCTGTTTTGATGTGAGCTCTTTTGATCCTGTGTCACTCTGGGACCATTTGCGGATCGCTTTGTCATGCTGATAGCGGCATTGCTTCTTTGGACTGATGAGAATGTTATCTGAGAGTCGGGCTCCTTGCGTCCTTTGGTCACCGGGTCGGACATTCATCATTGGCTGGGTTATTTGTGGAGTTCATAATGTCGAAAAGGGATATATGGAAGGCTCAGCGGGGGTGCCTAGGGTTTAATGTCAGGGTTTAAAAGCTTTTGGCTATGTGGTGCTGTACCTAGGTGCTTCGTCATTCCTGATAGTTGATATCCGTTCTTTGTTACTTTTCACAGGTCTAAGCGTAAATTTACAAATTATCTCCTTCGGTCGGAGTTAACCGTTTACCTCACCTTTGAATGTGGACTCACCGGAGTCGTTGTAAAAATGACACGCTCGTTCACTCATGGTTTTTCCGCTCAAGACACTCTCGCGAATTTCACTCAAAGACTAGTTCACACGTTTAAACAAAAGATTCGAAGACAATGATTCTAAACTCAGATTGCCCCCAGTATTGATTTGGGGTTTGTGACAACAGTTTGATAGATGTGGGCCTTGAACCTCATTGGGGTTGTTTGGATATATGTGGTGAGTTGTGGTGTTTGGTTAGGCATGTTCAAATTTTTAGAAACAAGAGACAAGCCGTTCCATCGCATAGTCTGAAAACGACTTCGTGAGTGCTCTTTTTTTAAGTTTTTTCGAATAAACGAATGATGCTTTGTATAAAAATTATGAAAACGGAACTATGTTTTATTCAACAAAAAGAATAATGTTGGAAATTACAAACTCAGGAAAACTACCGAAAATGATAAAGGAAAAACTACTACAAACATTGGAAAAACATAAAAATGACTAGTAAAGAGAAGAAATCGGAGAGAGAAAACACTTGAAGATAGCACTCTCTGATGGTGCTTGACCTGGGATTCCTACTCGGGGAGTTGAAAACCTTGATTGATAAGATCTTGGATGTGCTTCAAAATTTTGCAGTTGTCGGTTGTCATGACCGGGAAGCTGGTGATACTGACAATACTGGTTCAGATTCCTTCCTTTTTGGGGGTCCCTTTGTCGAGGGGTGAGAGGTTGCAGCATGTTTCGTTCCTGGAGTCTTCCAAAAGCCTGGCTCAATGGCTGACCGATGTTTGTGAACTCTCTTCGACGGGAGCTCTTTCGGGATGATTCCACTGCCCCAACGATTTGTCCTGGTCCTTTTACCTGTCGAACGGTGTTTACCTCATGCTGCCTAGTTCTCTTTCGGGTGCCACTCTGGATACAGGCTGCTGTCCCCGAGCCATTCCCGGTGTTTTTTGAGTTCCCAAGTTTTAACTCCCCTTGGTGAATCATTTCTTCTAGGACATTAACTTGTCCCATCAGCATGTTGAAGCTAGGAAAGTATGTGAATTTCAGCTCGTCACTGTATTGCTTCCGCATATTTTTGATTACCATTCGGATTTGTTCCTGTTCGTCCATATTTGTGAGCATAGCGGCTGCCTTCATCCTCCAACGCTTGACGAAGTCGGTCATTGATTCACCTTCTGTTTGTCGTGTGCCTGCAAGATCAGCCCTGGTGACTCCAAAACTTCTAGCGTACTCAAAATGATGCAGAAAGGCTTCACAGACCTCCTCGTATGTCTTGGTATTTATCCTTTGAGTTATGTACCAATGCTGAGGGGTCTCATCAAGATAGTGAGCAAATACCTTGGCCTTCTGCATGTCGTTTAGCGAAAGGATGGACATTTCCCTATCGAACATTGCCAAATGAAGTTGTGGGTCGGAGGAACCTTTGTATAGAGGAAGTGTTGGCAATTTCAACCTTGGAGGGAGATCAACCTTGGGATATAATCCAGTGGGAAAGTGGTCAAAACCAGCTGGCTTGTTGGCCCTCTCCATGCGCTCAATCTTTTTCAGCATCCCATTGAATTCTTCGGCTAACTGGGCATCCATGTTGATTGGATTTCCTCCCTCTCCCATTCTTTGAGATTTGGGCTTATCTGTTGGAAAACAAAAGTGACCCGAGCTAAAAATTCTGGGCCGCAAAGAAGTTTTAGGCTAAGACTTGTTTGGGCTGCACATGAGCTGGAATGTTTTGAAAATTGTGGGTTGGCACTGAGGCCCGAAATGAGTTGGAAGAGAGGCACATGGGCCGGAATGATTCATGAGCTGTGAACTGGTGCCTAGGCTGAAATGTTCTGAGAATTGGGCGCTTGGGCCAGAATGTGTTTGGGTTAAAAGTAAAGCGCAATGGGCCGAAGTGATTTCTAAACCATGTTCTGGATGTGAATTGGAATTTGGGCCGAGTAATTATGACTGGGCCTGAAGATGATACCCGTGTCTAGGATCGTGGGTCAAAACCCGAGTAAGAAGTCTTCCTGGACTAGAATGGGCCTTGAAATGGAAAGGATGGATTTTTATGGATTGCTTTAGGTGGATGGGCGTAGAACAAAATGGATAATTCAAATTGGACCAGATGAGAAATCACCTAAGTCTAAGCTTTTGGGCCGAAGCCCGAATGACTCACACATTAAACCAAACAGGACCTCTAGGCCGCAAACAATAAAACTGCCAATTCAGGTTGGGCTGAGTTGATGTAGGAGAGGTTCCTATCAATTTCTAGGCTGGGTAGTGGGCCGATCATACAAGCAAGCAAGGCCCACACAAATTCAACATGTCCTCACTAGACGCTTTAATCAAAACGGGTATGGATCGATCCGGAGAGGTGCTCGGGGCATGGGCCCAGGTTACCACAAAGGAATAGGGCTTGCACGCTATTCTCTTTGGGCTTCCCCACTTTTTTCACATCACCTGAAGGTGTGCGTCTACGGCCGGGTCTTTGACTGACCAAACAATGGGCTAGGTAAGGACACTGCCAAGAAAACGCTTGGGGCTAAAGCCCAGGTATTAAGGGGATGTGGTTAGACGACATCCTCCTCTTTTCCCCCGCTTATTCACATCACCTAAAAGGTGTGAGTCCCTGACAGGGGACCCTCAAACGGGTCCCGGGGTGAAATCGGTTTGCGTGGACCCTCGCTCTCATATGATGCAAAGGTACAGAAATTAAAGTGCGCACGAAAGTAAACAAACAAAGTAATAAAGCCATAAATAAACATTTTCGAGTTAAGCCCTCTTTCTTAAAATTAAACAAGTTAAAATTAAGAAGTTTTCCCCAGCAGAGTCGCCAGTCTGTGAGCCTCGATTTTAAACCCTATCCTATGTTGATTAAAGTTGATTAGGATCTAATCGGGTTTTAGGTCCACTTATAACCTAAGATTAATAACTATGTCATAAACAAATTATTAAAACCTAAGCTAGCTCACTGGAACTATTATGAGTCGCCACCTAATTTTAACCTAGATCAAATTAGGAAAGGAGAGTTCGGGTTCGGGGGCTTGATATTCGACTTATTAGGGTTCAATTACTTTCATTACCCTCAGGTCGTTTTTCCTCTACTTAGTTTATTTACGGCTTATTACGAGTCGTTTTAACCTAAGTGCGCGAGCTTCTGTTTTTTTGTGTTTTTAGCATTTTTTGACAGAAAATTAAAGTGAAAAGTGAAATTACCTAAACTAGGGTTTCGGAGGTAGAATTGAGTCAAATTTCATTTCCGTCCGTAGCCACGGACCTAATGTCCGAACCACGGACCCCAGTTACCTAATAACACATAAAAGTCGAAATTAAAGGAAAACAAAAATTTGCAAAGTCCGGGGCCACGGACAGGCTGTCCGTGGGCCCGGACATCATTAGAAAAACCTAAATTTTGAATTTTTAAAATCCCGCCGCCGTCCGTGGGTGTCCGTGGTCTCGGACAACGCGTCCGAGGTCCCGGACCATAGGTCCGAGGTCACGGACCACCCACGGACAGGGGTTTTCAGAAGGTTCCCGAGGGTGTTTTGAGCTCAAATTTTATGGGTGTGTAGCCTGAAAGATGTACAAGACGTTAGTGATTGAAAGTTTTCAATTTGAATTCGAATTAAGCACGAAACTTAGCAAACAAGTTATCTGACAGAGGCTTAAACAAACAGCAATACAGAAGCCCACGAAGGTTAGTTTGAGCTCAAATTTCGAGGCAAGACAGATAATACCGTGGAGAATTAGGGAAGCTGAGTTTCTACCTGTTTTACCTTCGGATTCACAACGTTTCTTCACACCGGGATTCGTCGAGTGCTCCGTTGATGGTAGACCCGAAAGGACTTCGAACCAAGCTTCTGGTTGTTGGTTGTTCTTGCTGTTCTTCACGTTTTGGTGGTGTTTTTGTGGGGTTTTGATGATTATTGTGCTTTGGGGATCGGAAAACGTGTTTAGATAGTGGTTTCGGGGGATTTTCGGTATGATTTGGGTGGCCGGGTGTTGGAAAACGTGAGAGAGAGAGAGGAAGCTGCCTTTTCTGACTCTCTAGGGTTCTTGAGTATGTGAGGTTCTGATTTTATCCAAAAACCTATCCCTTTATATAGACTTTCTTAAAGATAAAGAAAATCTA
This sequence comes from Limonium bicolor, assembly GCA_023374045.1. NCBI lineage: Eukaryota > Viridiplantae > Streptophyta > Magnoliopsida > Caryophyllales > Plumbaginaceae > Limonium > Limonium bicolor. The sequence continues at coordinate 3,544,362 of CM041779.1, read as the reverse complement.
GTAAAAGTAAGATTTTTCGATATTTTAACTAAGTAACTTCCCAAAGGAATTTTGCTATGAAATTTTAACCACATGTCAAGAATGGATATTATGAATTTTCTGAGGTGGAAACGAATTTTTTAAATGCTAGAGCATTTTTAAATTGAATTTCTCGTCAGATTCAGTCAGAAATTGCTAGAAAATTATTGGAAATTCGAAAAATCAAAATTCCAACGCCATTATGCTTAAAATGTCATCCTCTATCATGGGTTAAAATATCAAAGCATTTCGAGCTGATTTGGGCACCCTTTGGAGGAGAGAGAAAGCCTATAGGAGAACTCAGAAGCCTTAAAAATTACGAAAACGCCCCTGACAATGACGAAACTGCTCCTCAGGCCCTGGAACACGCCGATCGGGCCGGAGTCTCTTACTGTTTGATGGAGATGGCTCTCACAACCTCGTAGACCTTAACCAGGGGGTCAAAATTTTGGGTATAACAAATATATTTTTATACCTTAATTACACATTAAGAACATGTGGGAAAAATTCCGGAAGAAAACGGATCCAAACAATGCGTTAAAACGCTAACGGAGTCTTAAAGCGCGTTTTTCGAGAAAATCCGAAAACGTGACTTTAAACAGTTAAATGACCCCGTAAAAATAATAGTTGATTATGTAATAATAATTAAACATTAATGGGAGTTTAATAACCATTAAAATTAAAGGAATGAGAAAATTCTAGAAAACGGTCCCGGTGAGTGAACAGTGCTAAACCGGGTAAATAAACGAGCGTTTCCTGTTAAAAACGAAAAACGCTCCAGCGTGTTTAGTTTAGTGGGCCGTTTTATTAATGTAAACTGCTCACTCACACATGACTAGTAACTAATTAATAGAGTCAAAAATACAAACACCACTTATACCCTTATTCTCTCTCTCCTCCCTTATTTCCTTTTTCCCCTCTCTCTCTCTTCCTCTCTTTCCTCTCTTTCTTCCTCCACCGATTTCCCTTCTCCCTCTCTGCTGGTTTGGGCATTTTTGAAGCCTTCCATGGCTACTCCATGTTCAACCTCATCATGCCCAACTCCAATTGAGCTCCAAATCAAAAACAAACCACATATTCTTCTTCCTCTCATCTTCCTCTATCATCCTCTCTTTTCAAAATTCCAAAAGGAAGAAGTTGACCTCCATGGGTTTTCCCCATTTGAAGAGAAAATGGCACCAATGTGGAGCTTGGAGTCTCCTCTTTCTTCTAAGGTAAAAATTTCCAAGAGAAAGTAATTTTTCCTTCACCTCTTGGTGTAATTGATTTTTCACCATTTTTGATACCTTGTTTTTCTTCTTGTTCTTGAGCTCCAAATTTATCCTTCAATGGTGGAGTAGCTCCCTTCTTGATTCAAGGGAGAAAAACCCTCTTGAAAAGCTTATAAAAGGTAAACCCTAATTCTAGCCCTTTGATTAAATTGAGTTTCTAAGGGTTTAGATAATTAATTGTGTATGTTTTGTGTTCTTGGATGTTGGGATGGAGTTTGGAAACTCCATACCCTTGTGACCGATTTTGGAGAAGATGAGGAGCAAGAGGTGAATTAAGAGACTTGTGAGATTAAGGTAAGGAATTCACCTTAAACCTTGTTTATAATTGTTTAAGTGTTTGGGATGGGTAAACAATTTAATGAACCCAAAATTGTGAGTTGAAAATTTAGATTGTAATGTGTTTAGTTGATTTTGGAGAGGTTTGTGGATTGATAGTTGAATTGAGAGCCTTAAGAGCCAATTGTTGTAAGTTGTGAGTGGTATTATGGTTATGGAGTTTATGGTGATTATGTTGTTGTGATGGAATTTGAGGAACTGTAATGTGCTGTTAGGACCCTTGTAAGGGTGTGGCTAGATTAGGAATGAAGAGGTTGCGTTTTGATGATAATTGATGAGGATGAATATGTAAAGATTATGGGGAAGTTATGGCAACTTTTGGTTGGAAAACGAGTGTTGATGATGGTTTAATGGTTGAGAGGATTTAGGTGTTGAATTGGGATGTTTAACGTGGAAAGGAATGGTTGTTTATGACTTGTGAAACATGGAGTAAGTGTAGGTTTATTAGAATTGCAATTCTGGGTGAAAATCCCCTCTGTTGGCTGAATTTTCAGGTATGTCCGAACTTCCGTCCGGACATGGAAGTTCGGACATGCCCCGTCGTTTTGTAAATTTTCCGAGTTTTAAGTTGTGTCCGAACTTCCGTCCGAACTTGGAAGTTCGGACACTCAAAAAATTTTCCCAGGCCATTTAGCTTCGACTTGTGTCCGACCTTCGATGTCCGGACACAAGTTCGGACGCCCGTAAATTTTCTTCAGTTTTGGCCTCGACTTGTGTCCGAACTTGGAAGCTCGGACACAAGTTCGGACAGGTAGAAATTTTCTTCAGTTTTGGCCTCGACTTGTGTCCGAACTTCAAAGCTCGGACACAAGTTCGGACATAGTGTAATTTTGAGCAAAAACTTTGTTTAAGGGTAGGAAATGATACCCAATGATGGGGATTGATAAGTAATGATGTTATAAGGTTGCTAAGGATATGTTAAGTAAGTTGTAATGGTAATTAAGTGGTGAAGAGTTGTAGTAAAAATGTGAAAGTAAACAAGTTAAAAATGTAAAGTTAAAAGCTACCGAACGGGGTTAACCATGGGTGCAGTAGACGTTAAAAATTATATTACCCCGATATTAATGAAGATGGTTATAATGTTACCAGTTGTTCAAAGATTTTCAAGGAACATGTGATGGCACAATAGAGTGCACCTCCGGTGACAGGTATGGTTTTCTTGCAACCTGTGTCCTACCGGATTACACCGGCTTGTATGCCAATGTGTTTTTCTGTGTGTTTGCCACCTTGCAAGATAAAACATGAAATGAGTTTACAGTAATTCATTATTGTGGTGTAATTAATTCCGATACCGCTTAACCTTAGTTATGTGTTAAATAATAGTTAACCGACTTTAGGTTCACATAAGAGATCGGTATTCGGAATAAACGTCCCAACCCATGGGAACGTTCTAACTACGGCTATCCGTGCGTTAGCGTATGTTTTATTATGAGTGATGTATGTGACTTGTTGGATATGTTGTTGTTGTTATTGGATACAGTTATTCATGTTTGTTAAAAAGGGATATTACTCCCCATATGTGTCTAACCGAGTAGTAACACTATGTGATGTATGTATGTGGTAAGTTCCATAAGGGAACCTCTAACTAATAAGTATATGTTATGTATGGAGAGGAATCCGGTCATTCCGGTCGCGCGTGTTGTTTGGGAGTTAATACATATATAGAATTAACTCCCCTCCTGTTATGTTAGGGTTGTTTTCCTTCATTGGATTTCGACCTCCCACTAGCTTAGCCAAAGCTTACCTACCCGACCTCCACATCGGGCTAGGAGAGAAATTATGTATAATGTTGGTAGGGTGTCGAAGCTTAAGTTCGCTTCGACCCCCTCTTTGTTATGTTACGGTTGTTCTTCCTCCTTGAATTACAACCACCCACAAGCTTAACCAGGGCTTACCTACCTCATCACTATTGGAGCTAGGGGGAAATTGTGTGTTGTGTACGGTCCTATATGAGGCCGCCACTCAAGTAAAGAAAATGTATGTATGTTGTGCTCAGGCTTATATCACCCCGGCACTCCCTAAGTAAAGTTCATGTACCCTAAGAAGAGTGAAATTAAGTTGTGTATGTTATAAAGTGAAGTGTGTTGTTATGTTGAGTGTGCTAACCTTGTGTCTGTATTCTATTAATGAATGTTTGCTTATAAGCATGATATGTGTGTGAGTTTGTGCATGTTTGAAATAAATCAACCGCATGCTAAGACGACAAATAGTTGTGCGTGGCCCGGTAGCATGCGGGCTGCGGGATTACCATACCAGCAAAGGTGCTGACCCCCTTTGGGGGCCCCCATACTTTTCAGGTACAAGGAACTGGAAGCCGTTCGAGAGTAGGACGGGGTAGTTGTTTGTACGTGGTAGTCATGAGATTTGTGGATATATTATAGGAGTAGTAAGACCGAAAATGTATCGGCGTTAGTTGGTAATTACTCGGTACAGCTGTAATGTAAGTGTATAATGATTGTTGGACATGGAACGGGATTTATGTGTAGTTGCTCGGGAGTTTAGTCCATCAGACCGGTACAATGTATGTATGTTGGCCTTGTTAGCCACGTGGGTGGCTAACGGCGTGTAACACCAAAGAGTTAAGTGATGCTGTGAGTTATGAATTCCGATGCGATATGTTATTAAGTGTGTTGTTAGTAGTTGGGGTGTTACAATAGAGGAAGGGAAGAGGCAAATCTGGAGTGGAAGAGCATTGATTGCTCATTAATTGCAGGGGACAGAGTTGAAGACGCGTGAGGGAATTAAGGTAGGCGCTGCGGAGTAGATGGATATGGCAGAAGCAAGTTGCAGACGACGGGCGAAGAAGAAAACTGGCGCGTTGATTTTTAGTCACGTCCGCGTGGCTGTCCGCGTAGAATGGGGCGGACGTAGCCTTGTCCGCGTGGGCGTCCGCCTGAGACCATGCGGTCACCTGTGTGTGTCCGCCTATCTCCATCACTTGTGTCCGCCTAATCCCATGAGGTCACCCTTGTGTGTGTCCGCCTATCTCCATCACTTGTGTCCGCCTAATCCCATGCGGTCACAAGAGTGGACACAAGTTTTTGACTTATTTTCTTCTACGAACTTTGACCGGCTCTAGATTCTTCGTTTGGGCTCTGTTTTCTGAGCCGTTTGCGTCTATGCGTTCGTCTCTTCGTCTACTTTGCTCCCAGCTTGGTTTTCCTCATGTTTAAACAATAAATTTGTGAGATAACAATAAAACATAAACTAGAGGAAAACTAACCGAAGTGGAGAAATGAGCAAGAAAAGTGCTAATATTATATATGAAATACACCTATAAAACATGCTCATTTAGACACTTATCATAAGCTCACAGGCTCTTTGATCTCTCGACCTCACTGGAGTGACAACTCAGGTGTTAGACTTTGGAAAAGTAGAAACATAAAAGGAGTTAAGGTAACCTGAAGTTGATTCTGCACAGCTTTACCCTCTGGTTGTGTTTCAGCACAGGATTTAAGCAGGCTGTATCCAAGTTGACTCCGTAACATCCTAGCGGACTGCATGAGCAGGTGGTGCATGACAGAATCTAGGAGTTACTTGATGGGTAATCTGGAATTGCCTTGGACAGTAAGAGAATAGAAAGGGAAGTTATACGGGGTTTGGTGTGGCTCACCTCGGGCCGAAAATCACAACTAATGTGTTGCTGGTTTTGTTCCAGTTTTCTTCGATATCATCCGGGTGCTTAGACTTTGTAATATCGTTTGGTGCAACGTTCAGACTTCTGTTGGGATATTCGGGGGTGTTACAGATGCCAACCACCCACGTGGTTGACAGACCACATCACTAATACTAAGTTACGGTCTGAATGACTGGAAACAACCCTCTATCAAAACCCATATACAACATATTGTACAATTCCCAAGTTCCGGGTGTCTACAACAAAATTACCAAATCATATACTAAGAATTACATCTCGGGTTTTATAACAACCCATATATTACACATGCCACTACAACCTAAAAGTCATGCCCTGATGGACTACCCCCATGGTAGCCATCCCGCCTACGCTCCGTTATTGTCTGGCACAATACCTGAAAGAAAATTGGGTGTAAAGGACTCAGCAAACTACGCTGAGTATGAACGTGTGAAGCCCGTATGTTGCCGGGCCACACGACTACTTGGTCGAACATTATTAAGTCAATTTACATGCTATAATAAAGCAGTAAAGCACACATCAGCACATCATGATACCATACACACTCATCGGTAGCATAGCAATATCAAAAGCAACCAAGCACAACTCGCAAGAAGCATAGCAATATCAATAAGCAACCAAGCACAACAAGCTGCTAATATAACAACAGCAATCATGTAAGTCATCAACGTGTGCATAGGTATGTTTACCAATGATCCTCCCTATGGGATCGTTCGAGCGTTGTATGTTTTCATTTCTTTTCTCTTATTCCCACGATGTGTATTGTCTTTCTCTTTCCTTGCACCAGGTCTGGGGATATAGTTTAGATCCCATGACCATAACATATAGGTGCCAATCTTTCCTTGTTTCTTAAAGAATCACATTTGTGAATTTTCTTATTTGCTTGGTCTCATTACACATGTTTTCCTCTATTCTCTGGCACCGAGACGGGGATATAGATTAGATCCCGAGACTTTATTATGTAGGTGCTAATCATTCCTTGTTTCTTTAAGGGTATTTGTGAATTCTTTTATCACCGCACGTTGGAGGATGTCTCCTCCATGGCTAGTCCCCCATTCCCGACACCCAGGGTCGAGAAAGCGGAGTCACCTCTAGACTCCAGGATAAGCTCCACCAATTGTCACTCCCCCATTCCCTGGGTGACTCCGCTTTCTCGACCCTGGGTGTCGGGAATGGGGGAGTGACAATTGGTGGAGCTTATCCCGGAGTCACCTCTAGACTCCAGGATGTGCTGAGAAAGTGGGTCACCCAGGGATCCCCAAAATATATTCCACCATAGACGGTCGAAGGATCTGATGCAGATACCAACTCCCGATCATCATACCGTGCGGCCCGAGCTATTGTCTTCCCGGGTTGTTCTCGTGTTTCACAGTTGGTACTTTTCATTTCGTTATCATTATAATCTCGACACCATAGTGGGTGTCATTAGCGGTCCTCTAAAGTTAGAGAGGATTTGTCTCTTTGTATAGTTCTTTTGTTTTATCAACGTGGTTCGTCATGTCTCACCAAAGGAGACTTGCTCTTCATTATGATTAATGAATAGACACCATAGTGGGTGTCATGGTAGTCCTCAATGGTTTAGAGAGGAGTTTCCCTTATAAAGTTTTCTTTGTTTTCATAATTCGTAGTAGTTCGTCTCAAGTTCCATAAACGAGAAAGGGACTAAACTACTATGTGCGCGCAAGTAATATGCCACAAGGATATATAACAAGCATATAAGCAAGCCACAAGAAGCAATCCAATTTCATGCTATAGTCTTATAGTCATTGTCAAACAAAGCACACAGCACACAAGCCGTGTAACACGGCAACATACGAACCACACATGTCCATACCTTTTTCGCCAGTACGAATCGTCTCACACATGGGGTTCCCGGTCAGAGTTCGCTACGGCCCTAGCGTTAATTAAAAACAATGTGTCAGTTTATTATTTCATGTGATGACACTTTTAACGGGTGTGTTCCCTAGGTGTGTTGTTAAGTGCTTAGTTTATATAAATCCTTAGAACTCCCCAGGTATTAACCCTAGGCTTATCTTTCTCCTAGGATATTCACATAGTTAGCTCACACGTTGACAAAGTCTTTCCCTCTAGTTTACGTTTTAGAGTATTCAAAGTGCTAGTTTGTAACAAGTTTTCCTAAGATAGATTTAACTTGCCTAACGTGTATTCTTTCCTTGGATAAATAGCTATGTTTTAAGCACATTAATTACACAATAATACTCCTCAATCACTTCTAGCACTTGCAGAAGGTTAATTCTGAGTGGTTAAAGTGGTGTAAAATTAAAAGAAAGGAAATTAAAAACTCAAATTATAAATGTCGGGCTGCAAACAATTCCCGGTCGTAGTAGTATAACGAGTGTCGTATCCACAGGGAGATTGTTCAATTTACCCTAGCCTTGGTAGTTACTTAAAAACTGTAAAAAGGGGTTTAGCCGGAGGCAAGCTTGATTTGTTGTTAAATTAATACAGAAATAATAAAAACAGTTAAAAGGTGAATTAAGTGATGTGGATGGAAAAATGTATCCTAGGATAGCGGGGGAATTTTCCTAAATTACTTAAACATATTTAAAACCTTGTCTCAATTATTTATTGCCTATTAGAGTTAATAATTGTCAGTTACGAACTCTTAATAAAAGCCTTAATATTTTCCTGCTCAGTCCGGAGTGTAAATACTAAGATTAATTCCTTGGTGGTACCTAGACTATCTCAAAATCATATGTTGATAGTTACCAAATAAATGCAGTCGTTTGTCGCGCAAAGCATTTAGCAATATTAGTTGAAAGGAATTAAAACAAGTTAAATGAGAGAAACAGGTGATAAATATTAATTACGTAATATTAGAAGTCAAACCCCCATCCTAGGATACAAATGAAAATTACTCAGACATTAACGGAGATAAGAAGATTACACAGATAGATTTTGACATTAATTCAGAGGAAGAACTGGTCTGTTCTCGCTCTCACTGCTGCTCTTCTACTTCTTTTGTTACTGTGTGAGTGTGGAATGATGTGGTGATACGGGAGGAAATATAAGAGGAAGCGAATGGGTTTCTTCAGACTCCCGTCGTGCGTGGTGTGTCTTTTTGCAGTTATGGTGCTGGGTTTATATAGAGGTTTGGATCCGTACGAATTTGATTGCAGATGAAGAAGAGCATTGATTGCTTCCTTCATTGATTGCAGGGGACGAGGGCGCAGAGTAGATGGATAAGTTGCGGGCGAGTCGGGCGAGTTGCAGACGACGACAGCGCGAAGAAGATACTGGTCGCGACTGATAATTAGTCACGGTTATTGGTGTCCGCCTGGTAGTACCGCCCAATAAGTGGCGGTAACTCCTGTGTTGTCCGCGAGATTAAGAGGCGGAAGCCTCTATGTTGACCGCGAGGCGGTTGCCTGTGTGGTGACCGCGAGATAAGAGGCGGTAGCCTCTGTGTCGACCGCGCCTCGTCCGCTAGGCGGTAGCCTGTGTCACGTCCGCCTCCTTAACCGCCCGTTAAGAGGCGGTTGCCTCAGCCGTGTCCGCCTGGCGGTTGTCCGTGTGACGTCCGCCACTTAGGGGGCGGTTGCACGTGACTTCGCGTGACTCAGTTTGACCGGCTCTACATTCTTCGTTATAAGTCCGTTTTCTGAGCCGTTTGCGTCTATGCGTTTGTCTCTTTATCTACTTTACTCCCAGCTTGGTTTTCCTCATGTTAAACCAATAAATTTGTGAGATAAACAATAAAACATAAACTAGAGGAAAACTAACCGAAGTGGAGAAATGAGCAAGAAAAGTGCTAATATTATATATGAAATACACCTATAAATCATGCTCATTTGGACACTTATCACACCCCACACTTATCTTTTTGCTTGTCCTCAAGCAAAACTACATACCTAAGTAGGGAATGCTCAATATTAACAAATATTATTATGAAGGGTAGGATAAAGAACTCAATAGTACATGATCTTAAACTTTTTAGAGGAGTGTGATCCATCACCTACTGGTGGCATAGGTGTACTCAGGGCAAAAATAAAAATTAGAGTTTCGGGGTATGATCCGGAGTACTTCAATGCTTCTTGATTAAGGTGACTTTGAGAACTTTTACCATGGCCAACTTCTCTCAAGAATGGGCATTGAGGAGAAAACAAAAGGAAAATAGATTTATGCATTTGTTTCACTTTTGCATAAGAGATGAGAAGATAATATGTAGGCATCAAGCCTTTGTATTTAAGAACACTCAACTCTCTTTGTTGGTTACCAATGGTGTCTCGCAAGTCCCTTATTATATTTTTTCTTTTTCTTTTTTGACAGAGAAGCACCCTTAGCAATCCCTAAGAAAGAAGACAGAAAAAACCCCTGAGCAAATAAAAATCCAACCATTTCAGATCATTTGGTCACACCGCATAAAAATGCTCCTCAAAAGTAATCAAAATTTTAAAATTTTTGTACATTTATGTACCATTTATCCCACAATTCATAACAATATTTATTCCTAAAGAGAACAACCCACATAAAAAGGGTCCGCGATATTTGAATTTGAACAAACGCAAGATAAGCAGAGAGATTAAGCATTTAAGCATAAAATGTCACCGAAAAGGGCACACTCCCCCACACTTAAATTGAACAATGTCCTCATTGTTCACTAGAAAAACAAGAGAAAGATTCAGAAGGCCTTTTCGGTAAGTAGATAAAATAGAGAGAACACGAAGCTCACGAATATTTATTTAAGCATATAAACTCTTCTCTGCATATTTTATTAAAATAAAAAGCATAATTAAAGAAACTAGTACTCCCCTGATTTTATTTTTGCTAGCGTGTATTGGACTTCCCCCACACTTGAGCTTCAGCCTCAAGTAGCGTAGCTTGGTTGCGGTGTAGACATGAAATTGCACCTGCATAAGACACTAGAAGCAACCATACTATAAACGGGGTTAAAAGTTAGCAAAAATAAAATTGAAGGGAATCAGAAAATTAAAACAGCATAAAAGCATATAAAAGATAAGTTCGTCCGGGTTGCCTCCCGGAAAGCTGCCCTTCTTTAACGTCTTTGGCTAGACGCTTTTTCGTTAGATCGATCATGGGGGGTGGTTATGAGGAGTAGATCCAAAGCATGACTCGATGGTTTTTTTGAGAGTCCACCGGGATGCATGTTTTCGTTTCTTATCCCGCTCTTCGTCCGGGTGGTGGTGGTGTATCTCTGTAATAGACATGCCGTCTGGAAGGGTAATAAACAGAAGTGGGGATGATGATGATTGAGTATCCTCACAAACTTGAGATCTTTGGATTTGCTATCTGGAGATCTTCCTGATGCAAAACTCCAGCTTTTCGTTGTAAGCTTGGAGGGTGATTTTCCCCTGGGCTACCCAAATGTGCACATCGCGTGTGTGGCAAGGAATGGTCGTCCAAGGATGAGAGGTGTAGTGGAGTCTCTTCGATGTCTAGAATGACAAAATCACATGGGAAGTATAAGTGCTCCACTTTAATGATAACATCCTCCACCACTCCGCTTGGGTAAGCTACTGAAACCATCGCCAGTTGCAGGGTCATCTTAGTCTTTTCATCTCTCAATTCCCAGCTTTTTGAAAGTGGAGAGGGGCATCAAATTAATGGAAGCGCCTAGATCGCATAGGAGTATGGAAATGAGGTGCTACCAATTGTGACTGGAATAGTGAAGCTGCCTGGATCATTGCATTTGATGGTAGTGGTTTTTGTAGGTAGCCGAGCAAGCTACATTGAGAGGTACCGTACCGACTTCGGCCAATTTAGTTTTGTTGGATATGAGGGTTTGAGGAATTTGGCATAGTTTGGCAATTTTGGCAATGAGGTCTACGAACGTATATTGACGTTTAGTTGCTTCAGCATTGCTAGAAACTTACCATATTCATTATCCAATTTCTGCTTCTGGAGTCGGCGAGGAAATGGTATAGGCGGTTCTTGTGAAGGAGGTTCTGAAGCTGGTGGAATAGTGAGGACGCTTGGAGATGTCTTTTCTGCTGGGAACTCAGCTTTTCTTCACTATCCTCTTTGGATTCTTCTGATTGTTGCGGGATGTGAATCTCGTCGGTTTTCTTACCGCTTCTCAAGGTTATCGCCTTAACCTCTTCTCTTCTTCTTCAAATTCGAGCTTCTCATTTTCATAACCGGCTACCAAGTTCTCGAGGTAGGTATTCTCAGATTGAATGCGATTTTATAGACTTTGGCGGTGCTTTCAAGTTCAGCTACATTCCTTTTGGAAGTTTCGATTGCTACAACCCACTCTTGGAGGGAAGGGTGTAGTTCTGGAACTTTAGCTGTTTTAGCCACCTCCGTTTTCTTCATCGTGCTCCTTCACATAGATGCACTTGGCTTGCTCTCTTGGATTTGGTTCATTTTGGCTGGGGAGAGCCCCTGGCGGTCTTCGAGCAAGATGTTCTGCAAGTTGATTGAATTTTCCTTCGATTTTCTGGTTGAAGGCTTCTTGTGCAGAGAGCTGGTTCTGAGTTATGGACATGAACCCTTCATCATCTTTGAGTTCTGCGTTTGGATCAGAAGAGGATGATGATGGTTGTTGTTGTTGTTGTTGTTGTTGTTGGAAACCTGGAGGGGCACCTTGTGCTTATAACCCATATTAGAGTTTGGTTGGGGTCGGTTCCCCTGATAGGTGTTGGAATTGTTGTTCTGCCCTCCTTGGTTTGATCATTATTTTTCCATGAGAAATTCGGGTGATTTCTCCATGGATAGTTGTTGTTGATGTTATTGTTGTAGGAATTACCGGGGCGGTTTCCTATGAATTACTTTCGTAGTGGTTTTACCTTCGCACTGATGAGTTTCATGAGGACCGGCGCATATGACACATCCTTCTGTGGGTGGAGCTGGTGGTGAACTTGTAGGTGGGGAAGCTATTGTCTTTACAATTTCGTTTGTGATGTTGTTAGCTTTTCCACCATCTTTGCAAGGGACGAGATCTGAGCTGATAAATGATCTGTAGGCTCAACATGGAGTAGGCCTGCTGCTCGTGGTGTTCTTCCTTTGGATCTCGTCCACTGTCTTGTATTGCTCGTCATGGTTTCTAGAAGATCCATTCCTTCTTTAGGAGATTTCATCATGAAACTTCCTCCTGCAGAGGAATTGACGAGTAGTCGGTTCCCATCATCCAGACCGTTAAAGAATGACAGGCAGAGGGATTGATCGTCAAGACCATGGTGGGAACACTTCATTAGCATATCTTTGAATCTGTCCCATGCGTCGTACAACGTTTCTCCCGGTTCCTGACAGAAAGTGTTGATTTCACCGATCAATTGCCTCGTTCTACTGGTTGGGTAGTATTTGGCAAGGAATTTTTGGGCCATTTGAAGCCATGTGGTGATTGATCGGGAGGGAAGGCTTCGGTACCACCGGTTTGCTGAATCCGACAACGAGTGAGGAAATAGTTGTAGACGGATTCTTTCTTTGACGTTGCCGGTTTGACTAAAGGAATTGCAGAAGTCTAGGAAGAGACTCAGATGATTTGGGGCTTCATCTGGGTTCGCTCCACTAAACTTGCCTAGATCCCGGACGGCGGTGATGTAGTGGGTTTTGAAAACCCATCGTCCGGCTTCTTCTGGTGTTAGTTCGGGGAGAACTATAGCTGATGCTCTTCCTTCGGTGTTAGGTTGGTGATAATCAGATAGGGCACGGTGTTCTGGTTGAATTGCATGGTCATTTCATTTATAACTTCGTTATTGGCCATGGCTTGGTTTCTCAGGTTTCTCTGTGCTTGAAATAAAGTACGCTCGGGTTCGGGGCTCGGACTGATTGGTGGAGAGCCTCGGGTTCGAGTGTTTGGCATGCACAGAAGATAACTTGTGGTTTGTCAGAAGCTGCAAAATTAGTTAGTAAATAAAATAAGAAAGACAGAAATATTGGTTAGGCTGATAAACGTTAGGAGTTAGTATACTGGAAATTATAAGTTAGTAGTAGTATACAATGGAAAGAAATTAAGGACAATGGAAAGAAATGTTAAGGACAATGGAAATGAAATGTTAAGGACAATGGAAAGAAAGGACAATGGAACGAAATGACAGGAAATTTAAAGTTAGTAGTTAGAGACAATGGAAAGAAAGGACAATGGAACGAAATGACAATGGAACGAAATGACAATGGAACGAAATGACAATAATATTAAGATGTTAGGAGTTAGATGTCCAAAGTCCGAAGTCAAATGTCCAAGTCAGGTCAGAAGTCCGATGTCCAAGTCAGATTATAAGTCCGATGTCCAAGGTTAGATTATTAACAAGATAATATTGACAGTTTATTATAATAAAACAGGTGAACTACCGGAAACTAGGGAAATTGATGGAATCAATCTCCCCGGCAACGGCGCCAATTTGCAGATGTTATTTCTGAGTGGTTTAGAACAGGTGTAATTAAAAGAAAGAAATTAAAAACTCAAATTATAAACGTCGGGCTGCAAACAATTCCCGGTCGTAGTAGTATAACGAGTGTCGTATCCACAGGGAGATTGTTCAATTTACCCTAGTCTTGGTAGTTACTTAAAAACTGTAAAAAGGGGTTTAGCCGGAGGCAAGCTTGATTTGTTGTTAAATTAATACAGAAATAATAAAAACAGTTAAAAGGTGAATTAAGTGATGTGGATGGAAAAATGTATCCTAGGATAGCGGGGGAATTTCCTAAATTACTTAAACATATTTAAACCTTGTCTCAATTATTTATTGCCTATTAGAGTTAATAATTGTCAGTTACGAACTCTTAATAAAAGCCTTAATATTTTCCTGCTCAGTCCGGAGTGTAAATACTAAGATTAATTCCTTTGTGGTACCTAGACTATCTCAAAATCATATGTTGATAGTTACCAAATAAATGCAGTCGTTTGTCGCGCAAAGCATTTAGCAATATTAGTTGAAAGGAATTAAAACAAGTTAAATGAGAGAAACAGGTGATAAATATTAATTACGTAATATTAGAAATCAAACCCCCATCCTAGGATACAAATGAAAATTACTCAGACATTAACGGAGATAAGAAGATTACACAGATAGATTTTGACATTAATTCAGAGGAAGAACTGGTCTGTTCTCGCTCTCACTGCTGCTCTTCTATTTCTTTTGTTACTGTGAGTGTGGAATGATGTGGTGATACGGGAGGAAATATAAGAAGGAAGCGAATGGTTTCTTCAGACTCCCGTCGTGCGTGGTGTGTTTATGCAGTTAAGGTGGTGGGTTTATATAGAGGTTTGGATCCGTACGATTTGATTGCAGATGAAGAAGAGCATTGATTGCTTCCTTCATTGATTGCAGGGGACAGAGCGTGTGCAGAGTAGATGGATAAGTTGCGGGCGAGTCGGGCGAGTTGCAGACGACGACGGCGCGAAGAAGATACTGGTCGCGACTGATAATAGTCACGGTTATTGGTGTCCGCCTGTAGTACCGCCCAATAAGTGGCGGTAACTCCTGTGTTGTCCGCGAGATTAAGAGGCGGTAGCCTCTATGTGACCGCGAGGCGGTTGCCTGTGTGTGACCGCGATAAGAGGCGGTAGCCTCTGTGTCGACCGCGCGTAGAGGCGGTAGCCTGTGTCACGCCTCCTTAACCGCCCGTTAAGAGGCGGTTGCCTCAGTGAAATACCCCAAACCTTGATATGTGGTTTAAATGTCAAATTATGGTATGTAAAGGCTAAAAAGTGCCTTAGTAACATCAGTGAACAATTTAAACCATAATAAATGCAATAAAGCATTAAGACACAGTTTGAGCAAAAACATGCTCTAAGCTATGAGTGAACTTGGTTAGGACCCAAAGAGCCTACCAAGACTTGATAACATTTAATTATGATTTAATAAGGCTAAATAAGTCCTTAAGAAACTTTGGTGGATAGTTAAACCAAATAAAACATAAGAAAATACCTTAAAGTCAATATGAGCAAAAATGTGCTCTAAGCTTGGGATGAATGTGTATAAGACCTAATGGTCATACCTATACCCTATTTATATGTTAATGAACATATTAAATCAATTACCAAAGAAAACCAAGCTTGAAAACAAGTTAAAACACAAAATGTGCTTTAAGGAGTCTTAAAGCACGTTTTTGAAAAATTGTCTTGTAAATGAGTTTTGAATGGCTAAATGTCCATCATTACTCTTTAATTAACATGTGTACTATATAGTATCACATTTGGGTGGCCATATTAGTGGGAAATCAAAAATTTCACTTCTATGTGCCTTGTTATTGGTGAATAGTGATTTTTATAACTAGTTTGTAACATATAATGTTATAAGTGATTAAGTTGGTCAACAAAGACCAAAACACCCTTCTAACTATATGGGGGCCGGTTTTATCATGTGGTGACTCACCACCATGAGCTAGTAAAAATTAAAGAAAGAAGGAAAAGTAAGTAAAAAGTAGAAGTTACCTTTATAACATGTAAATATCTTTCAAAAGCAATTCCAATCTTCATTCTTTCTTTCCCACTCACACCCACCGTAGCCTTCTTCATCTTCTCCCAAGCTCCATCGGTTTTGCTACAGCAAACCATGCCATTCCCCATCTTCTTTCACTTGTATCTTCTAGCTCCCTTGGCCAAATCAAATTCTAAGACTATATTTGTCTTAGTTAGACCAAGCTCTACACTTCTATCTTTTCAAATCTTCAAGAACTCCATTTTGGTGCCATGAAGATTCACCATTGAAGGAGCTTGAGCTCACCTTTTCACATATTCATGATCTCCTTTGCTTCAAGGTAAGGAAACTCAAAGAAAATCCATGTTTCCTCCATGTTTTCATGTTGTCCGAAAATTCACCTCACAATGGTGTATTTATCTTGTTTGTTTTAGCTTCATTTGAATCTTCCAAGGGCTAGGAGGAGTCCTCTCTTGATGTATATTCAAGCTCTCTTTCCATTCCAAGGTAAAACAATCATGTTAATACCTTAAGATAATATATGTAACTAGGGTTTACAATGAGATAAAGCTTAAAGCTTATATACTCATTACAATGTTGGTATATTGTTTAGTTGTTGACAAGGAAGGAAATGCCCACCGGTTTTGTAAGGAAACAAGAAGGAAATTTGTGAGGAAAAGAGGTAAACAAGCTATCTCAATGTGGTTTAATGCCTTAGGAGAAATAAGCTTATGATGCTTGTTAAAACTACCTAAAGAGCAAATGGTAAATGAGCTAGTAAAATGCTCTCAAGGAGTTTATTAAAGGAATATGTGTTGTTGGGTGTATTTGCAGGTCAAAGGCATTATTATGTGGGAAATTCAGTGTTTAAGGTTTATGCAATTTAAGGGCCTAAGAGCCATGCATTTAAGGGCCTAAGTGCCAAGCAATTTAAGTTATGCACTATATTGTGATGTAGTGCTTAATGTGTGAAGTTTGTGTATAAAGATGTGTTTGATGGATTTTAGGTGTTTTAAATGGAATAAGGTAAAAACCTAAGTGTTTGGATGAGAGTATATACAAGAGAAGCTATGGCCAAATTTAGGAAAATGTGTAAGAAGTTCTAAGTGTTGTAAGTGAGTTTTGGTGAACTAGGAAGGGTTAAAGGTGAATGAATGTTTACTTGAGAAGAAAACATGTGTTAAGGTGATTTAGAGTGGTGCAAGGATTTAGGTGTTATCTTGGAAGTTCTAGGAATTCAATGTGTGTTTGTGAATGTATTAAAGTCTTGGAGGAGTGGTCTAAGGTTTAGGTAAGGTTGGTGTTCAAGGAACAAGTGATGGTTAGGTATGATGTAAAAAGGGGATTTAGTTAGTAAGAAAATAATGCTTGAGAGATGATGTTAAGGTGTAGAGGAAACACCTTGGTATAGTGGTCATTATAGGTGAAATACCACCTAGAGATCTTAAGGAGAAAAACATTCCTAGTGTTAGGAATTTTGTTGAGATATAAGTAAAGGTTTAAGGAATTAGAAAAAAATAGTTTTGTGAGTGTTTAAGAATATCTTAAGGGTGTGTTTGAAGTGCCAAATGATGTTAGAACACATTAAGAGGCCCTAGGAGAAGTTTGGTGAAGATTGGCAAAGTTTGGGTAAGTATAGAAGGCGACCGACCCAGGGGCCGACCCAGTTTTTGGGTCGGTCGAGCCTCTGTTAGATGTTAGGAATGTGTTCGGTAATGGTCCGACCCAAAAGGGTGGGTCGGACATGGGTCGGTCGGTCAAGTTTCAAAGGAAGGAAAGTGTTCGCACATGGACCGACCCAGAATGGTGGGTCGGACGTGGGTCGGACGGGCATGACTATAAGGAAGTAAAAGGGGTCTGTAATGGACCGACCCAGATGTGGGTCGGTCGGTGGGTCGGTCGGACCAAAAACGTGGTTTAAGGTTATGAAATGATATGTGATGATGGTGATTGGTAGGTAATGATGTTATAAGGATGTTGAGGACATGTTAGGTGAGTTTTAATGACGATTAAGTGGGTTAAAAGTTGTATTAAAATGTGAAAGTAAAACAAGTTAAAATGTAAAGTTATTTAACCAAGTTAACGGGGAAAAGTTATAAGCGTTAGACTTTAAACAAACATGTTACCCCAATGTTAATAAAAACACATGTGATGTTAACAGTTGTTCGAGAATTGCTCGAGGAACGTAAATGGACAGGATAAGTGGACTCCGGTGACAGGTATGGTTTTCTTGCAACCTGCGTCCTACCGGATTACACCGGCTTGTGTGCCAATGTGTTTTTCTGTATGTTTGCCACGTTGTAAGATAAAACATGTAATGAGTTTACAGTAATTCATATATGTGGCGTGTTCAACTCCGATACCATTTAACCTCGGAAGTGTTAACCCTAGTTAACTGAGTCTAGGATCACATGAGAGTTCGGTATTCGGAGTAAACGACCCGTACCATGGGACGTACTAACCACGGCTATGCGTGTGTTAATTGTGTGATATGTGTATGTGAATGTAGGGATCTCCCTTGTATGTTTAACCCAGTTGTAACACTGTATGAGTTGTTATGTGACAGGCTCCATAGTGGGGTTCTAAGTATTGTCTAAAGTAAGTATGTACTAACAGTAGTGAGGAATCCGGTTTGGCCGGTCGCGCGTTGTTTGGGAGAGGGTATCCTTCCTAGCCTTACCCTTCTCTTTGTTATGGTTGTTTCCCTCACGGGTTATGATCTCCCATTAGCTTACTCCAAAGCTTACCTATTCTGACTTATGATCGGTTTAGTGGGAACCTGTGTTTGTGTGGTGTGTTAGGGCCTCCAAACCCGAACCGCCTTAACTTAAGTTACTCGTCCAACTATTAGGACGGTAATGAGTGTTGTTGTTATTGTATAACGAGCTTATCATGAGACTGGCAACATTCTCTAGGCTCACCAGTGTGTAACAATGTTTGGGTCGGTTCCTAAGCGAACCATTCCCGTTGTGTTATGTGTTTTGTTGTGATGCAGTATTCATTGCGGTATTATGTTGTGTACGTAGAAACGTGCAAAGTGTTGTTAAGTGTTGTATGTAGTGTATGTTGTAGGTTGTATAATGTGAAGTGTGTTGTATAATGTGGAGTGTGTGGATCATGGATATGACTCCCAGTTTGTGATAAGAGGCGTTTAAGGATAACCCGATTTAAGGGTATGTGTCGTCTATTAAGGAAGTAGCTCCGTTGGAGGAGAAACACTCTAGGGATGATGAATACCATGGGTGACTTGTTAAGTAGGATGTATTATCCGATTGTTGAGCCCATTGAGGCGAAATGTTAAGTGTTGTGTGTTTATTGTCACATGCATGATTTAAATATAATCAACTGCATGCTAAGACGACAATTAGTTGTGCGTGGCCCGGTAGCATGTGGGCTGCGGGATTACCATACCAGCAAAGGTGCTGAGCCCCTTGGGGCCACCCCTTTCTCTTCTTTTCCTATTTCAGGTACGAAGTGCTGGAAGCCGTTCGAGAGTAGGACGGGTAGTCATTGTACATGGGGATTCATTTAAGTGTGTATATACAGTAGGTGTAGTAAGACCGATGTTGTTGTCGGCACCAGTTTATAAATACTCGGTATAGTTGGAAGGTGCATGTAGTTGTTGTTGTTGTTAATGTAAAGGAATGACAATGTATAGTCGCTCGGGAATTTAGCCCATCAGACCGGTACATTGTGTATGTATTAGCCTTGTTAGCCACGTAGGTGGCTAACGGCGTGTAACACCAACAAGTTAAGTAATGTGATGAGGTTGTTCTTCCGCTGCAGTTTGTTGTAAGTATGTAAATGTTGGATGGGGTGTTACACTCAGCCGTGTCCGCCTGGCGGTTGTCCGTGTGACGTCCGCCACTTAGGGGGCGGTTGCACGTGACTTCGCGTGACTCTGTTTGACCGGCTCTACATTCTTTGTTATAAGTCCGTTTTCTGAGCCGTTTGCGTCTATGCGTTTGTCTCTTTATCTACTTTACTCCCAGCTTGGTTTTCCTTATGTTAAACCAATAAATTTGTGAGATAAACAATAAAACATAAACTAGAGGAAAACTAACCGAAGTGGAGAAATGAGCAAGAAAAGTGCTAATATTATATATGAAATACACATCCCGCAACAATCAGAAGCATCCAAAGAGGATAGTGAAGAAAAAGCTGAGTCCCCAGCAGAAAAGACATCTCCAAGCGTCCTCACTATTCCACCAGCTTCAGAACCTCATTCACAAGAACCGCCTATACCATTTCCTCGTCGACTCCAGAAGCAGAAATTGGATAATGAATATGGTAAGTTTCTAGCAATGCTGAAGCAACTAAACGTCAATATACAGTTCGTAGACCTCATTGCCAAAATGCCAAACTATGCCAAATTCCTCAAACACCTCATATCCAACAAAACTAAATTGGCCGAAGTCGGTACGGTACCTCTCAATGTAGCTTGCTCAGCTACTCTACAAAAACCACTACCATCAAAATGCAATGATCCAGGCAGCTTCACTATTCCAGTCACAATTGGTAGCACCTCATTTCCATACTCCCTATGCGATCTAGGCGCTTCCATTAATTTGATGCCCCTCTCCACTTTCAAAAAGCTGGGAATTGGAGAGATGAAAAAGACTAAGATGACCCTGCAACTGGCAGATGGTTCAGTAACATACCCAAGCGGAGTGGTGGAGGATGTTATCATTAAAGTGGAGCACTTATACTTCCCATGTGATTTTGTCATTCTAGACATCGAAGAGAACTCCACTACACCTCTCATCCTTGGACGACCATTCCTTGCCACAGCCGATGTGCACATTTGGGTAGCCCAGGGGAAAATCACCCTTCAAGCTTACAATGAAAAGCTGGAGTTTGCATCAGGAAGATCTCCAGATAGCAAATCCAAAGATCTCAAGTTTGTGAGGGATACTCAATCATCATCCCCACTTCTGTTTATTACCCTTCCAGACGGCATGTCTATTACAGAGATACCACCATCAATCCCGGACGAAGAGCGGGATAAGAAAAGAAAACATGCATCCAGGTGGACTCTCAAAAAAACCATCGAGTCGTGCTTTGGATCTCCTCTTCATAACCACCCCCCAGGATCGATCTAACGAAAAAGCGTCTAGCTAAAGACGTTAAAGAAGGGCAGCTTTCCGGGAGGCAACCCGGACGAACTTATCTTTTATATGCTTTTATGCTTTTTAATTTTCAGATTCCCTTCAATTTTATTTTTGCTAACTTTTAACCCGTTTATAGTATGGTTGCTTCTAGTGTTTTATGCAGGTGCAATTTCATGTCTACACCGCAACCAAGCTACGCTACTTGAGGCTGAAGCTCAAGTGTGGGGGAAGTCCAAAACACGCTAGCAAAAATAAAATCAGGGGAGAGTACCAGTTTCTTTAAACTTGCTTTTATTTAAATAAAATATGCGGAGGAGAGTTTATATGCTTAAATGAATATTAGTGACCAATGTGTGTCTCTATTTTATCTACTTACCGAAACGGCCTTCTGAATCTTTCCCTTGTTTTTCTAGTGAACAATGAGGA
This sequence comes from Limonium bicolor, assembly GCA_023374045.1. NCBI lineage: Eukaryota > Viridiplantae > Streptophyta > Magnoliopsida > Caryophyllales > Plumbaginaceae > Limonium > Limonium bicolor. Next base: position 3,523,199 of record CM041779.1, on the reverse strand, counting down.
CATTGTTCAATTTAAGTGTGGGGGGGGGAGTGTGCCCTTTTCGGTGACATTTTATGCTAAAATGCTTAATCTCTCTGCTTATCTTGCGTTTGTTCAAATTCAATATCGCGGACCCTTTTTATGTGGGTTGTTCTCTTTAGGAATAAATATTGTTATGAATTGTGGGATAAATGGTACATAAATGTACAAAAATTTTAAAATTTTGATTACTTTTGAGGAGCATTTTTATGCGGTATGACCAAATGATCTGAAATGGTTGGATTTGCTCAGGGGTTTTTTCTGTCTTCTTTCTTAGGGATTGCTAAGGGGTGCTTCTCTGTCAAAAAAGAAAAAGAAAAAAAAATATAATAAATAAGGGACTTGCGAGACACCATTGGTAACCAACAAAGAGAGTTGAGTGTTCTTAAATACAAGGGCTTGATGCCTACATATTATCTTCTCATCTCTTGTGCAAAAGTGAAACAAATGCATAAATCTATTTTTCCTTTTGTTTTCTCCTCAATGCCCATTCTTGAGAGAAGTTGGCCATGGTAAAAGTTCTCAAAGTCACCTTAAATCAAGAAGCATTGAAGTACTCCGGATCATACCCCGAAACTCTAATTTTTATTTTTGCCCTGAGTACACCTATGCCACCAGTAGGTGATGGATCACACTCCTCTAAAAAGTTTAAGATCATGTACTATTGAGTTCTTTATCCTACCCTTCATAATAATATTTGTTAATATTGAGCATTCCCTACTTGGGTACGTAGTTTTGCTTGAGGACAAGCAAAAAGATAAGTGTGGGGGTGTGATAAGTGTCCAAATGAGCATGATTTATAGGTGTATTTCATATATAATATTAGCACTTTTCTTGCTCATTTCTCCACTTCGGTTAGTTTTCCTCTAGTTTATGTTATTGTTTATCTCACAAATTTATTGGTTTAACATAAGGAAAACCAAGCTGGGAGTAAAGTAGATAAAGAAACGAACACATAGACGCAAACGGCTCAGAAAACGGACTTATAACGAAGAATGTAGAGCCGGTCAAACAGAGTCACGCGAGAGTCACGTGCAACCGCCCCCTAAGTTGCGGACGTCACACGGACAACCGCCAGGCGGACAGGGCTGAGGCAACCGCCGGTTAAGGAGGCGGACGAGGCACAAGCAACCGCCTCGCGGTCGACACAGAGGCTACCGCCTCTTAACTCGCGGTCACACACGGCAACCGCCTCGCGGTCACCATAGAGGCTACCGCCTCTTAAGCTCGCGGACAACACAGGAGTTACCGCCACTTATTGGGCGGTACCAGCAGGCGGAACCGTGACTAATTATCAGTCGCGACCAGTATCTTCTTCGTGCCGTCGTCGTCTGCAACTCGCCCGACTCGCCCACAACTTATCCATCTACTCTGCACACGCTCTGTCCCCTGCAATCAATGAAGGAAGCAATCAATGCTCTTCTGCAATCAAATTCGTACGGATCCAAACATCTATATAAACCCACCACCTTAACTGCATAAACACACACACGCACGACGGGAGTCTGAAGAAACCCATTCGCTTCCACTTATATTTCCTCCCGTATCACCACATCATTCCACACTCACGCAGTAACAAAGAAATAGAAGAGCAGCAGTGAGAGCGAGAACAGACCAGTTCTCCTCTGAATTAATGTCAATATCTATCTGTGTAATCTTCTTATCTCCGTTAATGTCTGAGTAATTTTCCTTTGTATCCTAGGATGGGGGTTTGATTTCTAATATACGTAATTAATATTATCACCTGTTTCTCTCATTTAACTTGTTTTTAATTCCTTTCAACTAATATTGCTAAATGCTTTGCGCGACAAACGACTGCATTTATTTGGTAATTATCAACATATGATTTTGAGATAGTCTAGGTACCACAAAGGAATTAATCTTAGTATTTACACTCCGGACTGAGCAGGAAAATATTAAGGCTTTTATTAAGAGTTCGTAACTGACAATTATAACTCTAATAGGCAATAAATAATTGAGACAAGGTTTTAAATATGTTTAAGTAATTTAGGAAAATTCCCCCGCTATCCTAGGATACATTTTTCCATCCACATCCTTAATTCACCTTTTAACTGTTTTTATTTTTGTATAATTTAACAACAAATCAAGCTTGCCTCCGGCTAAACCCCTTTTTACAGTTTTTAAGTAACTACCAGATAGGGTAGGATAAAGAACCAATAGTCCTAAGCCCGGATTATTCACTTGTTATATTAGAATATTTCTGTCTATATTATTTGTTTGTGTTTATATTTATTATCTTTATATTTTGTTTATATTATTATTATGTTTGTTTCTAATCATTTTATTTTCTAATCTTTTTCTGTAGTTTTGTTTTATACACAAAAAAAAAACACAAAAAAAAAAATTTTACACGGCAATGGAAGAGGCATTTGAATATTGGCAGGATTTATACTGCTCCGAATGTGGGGAAGCTCATGATTTTGAGGATTGTCTCATAGTCCAAGAGCAACTCTGGTTAGAAGATCAACCAGACTACCTGGAGAGAATCGCTCAACTACTAGAGCAATCAATGAGCGAAACAGTTCAAGAGGTAGAACACCCCACTACAAACGAGCCACTCATAGAAACCCCTCCCTCTAAATTCAATTACCGCTATTTTCCCTCCTTCTCTATAATATACCCAGACAATGAGGATACTTTTATCCTCGAAAATGAAGAGAAGGAATTGCCATCACCTCCCGCCAATATATCCAAACAAAACGCCAATATCACCTTTAAAGAATTAACTTTCTCTGAAGATGATATTGAACAGCGTTCTTTCTGTAAGCCTCAACAACAAGAGGAGGATTTTTACATCCTCCAATTTGAGGAAGAAAAATCTGCATCGCCGGGTCTTCTGTTAGAACTACGTTCCCGGCACTACCTCCTCAAACACCAGATTTTGTGGAGTATTAATTTTCTTATTTTATATGCCGGGGTAACGTTTTGTTTTGATCCAGGATAACGAGCAGGCGTCTAGCCAAAGACGTTAAATAAGGGCAGCTTCCCGGGAGGCAACCCGGGTGTACTTTTATTTTATTTTGCTTTTATGCTCTTTTAATTTCAGGTTCTCTTAAAATTTTATTTTTGCTAACTTTTAACCCCGTTTTCAGTATGGTTGCTCTAGTGTCTTATGCAGGTGCACCTCCATGTGGACACCGCAACCAAGCTACGCTACTTGAGACTGAAGCTCAAGTGTGGGGGAACTCCTATAAACGCAAGCAAAAATAAAATCAGGGGAGTACCAGTTTCTTTAATATGCTTTTATTTAAATAAAAACTGCAGAGGAGCGTTTATGTGCTTAATTGATTATTTGTGATCTTTGTGTATCTCTATTTTATCTACTTACCGAAAAGGTCTTCTGAAACTTCCCTTGTTTTTCTGGTGAACAATGAGGACATTGTTCAATTTAAGTGTGGGGGAGTGTGCCCTTTTCGGTGACATTTTGTGCTTAAATGTTTAATCTATCTCCTTATCTTTCGTTTGTCCAATTCAATATTATGGACCCTTTTATGTGGGTTGTTCTCTTTAAGAAAAATACCTGTTATGAATTGTGGGATAAAGGTACAATTTTAAAAATTTGATTACTTTTGAGGAGCATTTTATATGCGGTGTGACCAAATAATCTGCAAATGGTTGGATTTTATTGCTCAGGGTTTCTTTCTGTCTTCTCTCTTAGGGATTGCTAAGGGGTACTTCTCTGTTAAAAAAGAAAAAAAATATACAAAATAATAAGGGACTAGCGAGACACCATTGGTAACAACAAAGAGAGTTGAGTGTTCTTAAAAACAAAGGCGTGATGCCTACATTTTCTCATCTCTTATGCAAAAGTGAAACAAATGCATAAATCTATTTTTCCTTTTGTTTTCTCTTCAATGCCCATTCTTGAGAGAAGTTGGTCATGGTAAAAGTTCTCGGAGTCACCTAAAAGAAACATTGGAGTACCTTGGATCATACCCCGAAACTCTATATTTTGTTTTCACCCTGAGCACACCTATGCCACCAGCAGTTAATTTTTCACACTCCTCAATAAGTTAAAAGATCATGTTTATCCTACCCTTCATAATAGTATTTGTTAGTATTGAGCATTCCCTACTTGGGTACGTGATTTTGCTTGAGGACAAGCAAAAAGATAAGTGTGGGGGTGTGATAAGTGTCCAAATGAGCATGTTTATTAGGTGTATTTCATATAATATTAGCACTTTTCTTGCTCATTTCTCCACTTCGGTTAGTTTTCCTCTAGTTTATGTTTTATTATTTATCTCACAAAATTATTGGTTTAACATGAGGAAAACCAAGCCGGGAGTGAAGTAGACAAAGAGACGAACACATAGACGCAAACGGCTCAGAAAACGGACTATAACGAAGAATGTAGAGCCGGTTGAAGATTGCTATATATATATATATATATAATGTATAATATAATAATATCGCATGGACAAGAGGGCACGACCGCCCAATAACTAGCGGACCACTCACACACGACCGCGAGGCGGACGGGAACAGAGAGTACCGCCTACAAAGAGGCGGACAACACACATAAGACCGCGAGGCGGTCAAGACAGAGGAGACCGCCTCCTTATTAGGCGGACGAGACACATGGAACCGCTGGTTTACTGGCGGACAGGAGAGGAGGAGACCGCCTCCTTTGGAGGCGGTTGTGCCTCGCGACCAGTATCTTCTTCGCCCGTCTTCCGTCTTCGTCTGCAACTCGCGCCGACTGCAACTCGTCCACTGTCTGCGCCTACCTTAATTCACGCCTCTCTGTCTGTCCCCTTCGATCAGTGAGCAATCAATGAGCTCAATCTTCCACCGCCTCAATCATTTGCTCGCTCACGCGTCTATCTATCTTCTCTGCTTTCTTCTTCCTTTTTCTATAAAACCCACGAGCTTCACCCAATAAATCACACACGAATTCACCAATCGATCCACGACCACTTCACCACCATCTCATTTCTCTTCTCCCGCCTTCTCCATTTTATTTATTTTACATTCCAAATTCACCTCTAGCCCTACGTACACAAAATAGCAGAGTGAGACGGAGTGATTACGGATGATTTCTATTACTCTCGTCTCTATCTATCTATTTAATATGTTAGGCTAGTTTACGTTACTCTGGGAATAGTTATTATGTATCTGTATTAATTATGCAATATTTCTACTGGTTTATTTATATACAGTTTGTTACGCTTAAAGGTTATCATGCATCTTTTTAATAGATCTCGCGAATTTATTAAATTGCTCTACTAAGTCTATTTTTGATCAGACCAGGTGATAAATAGACAGGTTAATTAAAGCGTAAAACTGGATGAAGCTTTATTATGATTTAATGAGTTAGTATTCAGTTGCAAATGTAATTCCTCAAATACTCCTCTGCCGTTCGCAGGCTTTTGCTCGAACCTTGATTAGAACCTTGCATTACAGGTGAACGAGTTCTTATGAGGCTATGACTTAGTCCTTAAGATATTTACAGGAACCTTGCCAAATTATTAAACCAGTAGAGATAGCTTAATTATGCAGATTATATTAACCTGACCCAGAGTTCCATTTTATTTATCTGTCAACTTAGTTTATTTTATCTTTTCTTTTTATTTATTTTACAAGTCAATTAATCCCCCCTCTTGTGACACGCTTAGGTACTATTATATTTACATTAGTCCCACGGTTCGACATCCGGTTGCTTACATTTTCACTATACTACTGCGACCGGGATTTATTTGCAGCCCGACGTTATTTTTAGGTTTTAATTTCTTTCTTTTATGTTAATTATACCTGTTCTAACCACTCACAATATAACGTCTGCAACCTCGCGACCAGTATCTTCTTCGCCCGTCTTCCGTCTTCGTCTGCAACTCGCGCCGACTGCAACTCGTCCACTGTCTGCGCCTACCTTAATTCACGCCTCTCTGTCTGTCCCCTTCAATCAGTGAGCAATCAATGAGCTCAATCTTCCACCGCCTCAATCATTTGCTCGCTCACGCGTCTGTTTATCTTCTCTGCTTTCTTCTTCCTTTTTCTATATAAACCCACGAGCTTCACCCAATAAATCACACACGAATTCACCAATCGATCCACGACCACTTCACCACCATCTCATTTCTCTTCTCCCGCCTTCTCCATTTTATTTATTTTACAGTCCACCAAATTCACCTCTAGCCCTACGTGCTCCTTCACATAGATGCCCCGGCAACGGCGCCAATTTGCAGAATGTTGTTTCTGAGTGGTTTAGAACAGGTGTAATTTACATAAAAGAAAGAAATTAAAAACTCAAATTATAAACGTCGGGCTGCAAACAATTCCCGGTCGTAGTACTATAACGAGTGTCGTATCCACAGGGAGATTGTTCAATTTACCCTAGTCTTGGTAGTTACTTAAAAACTGTAAAAAGGGGTTTAGCCGGAGGCAAGCTTGATTTGTTGTTAAATTAATACAGAAATAATAAAAACAGTTAAAAGGTGAATTAAGTGATGTGGATCGAAAAATGTATCCTAGGATAGCGGGGGAATTTCCTAAATTACTTAGACATATTTATAACCTTGTCTCAATTATTTATTGCCTATTAGAGTTAATAATTGTCAGTTACGAACTCTTAATAAAAGCCTTAATATTTTCCTGCTCAGTCCGGAGTGTAAATACTAAGATTAATTCCTTGGTGGTACCTAGACTATCTCAAAATCATATGTTGATAGTTACCAAATAAATGCAGTCGTTTGTCGCGCAAAGCATTTAGCAATATTAGTTGAAAGGAATTAAAACAAGTTAAATGAGAGAAACAGGTGATAAATATTAATTACGTAATATTAGAAGTCAAACCCCCATCCTAGGATACAAATGAAAATTACTCAGACATTAACGGAGATAAGAAGATTACACAGATAGATTTTGACATTAATTCAGAGGAAGAACTGGTCTGTTCTCGCTCTCACAGCTGCTCTTCTACTTCTTTTGTTACTGTGTGAGTGTGGAATGATGTGGTGATACGGGAGGAAATATAAAAGGAAGCGAATGGGTTTCTTCAGACTCCCGTCGTGCGTGGTGTGTGTTTATGCAGTTAAGGTGGTGGGTTTATATAGATGTTTGGATCCGTACGAATTTGATTGCAGAAGAGCATTGGTTGCTTCCTTCATTGATTGCAGGGGACAGAGCGTGTGCAGAGTAGATGGATAAGTTGCGGGCGAGTCGGGCGAGTTGCAGACGACGACGGCACGAAGAAGATACTGGTCGCGACTGATAATTAGTCACGGTTCCGCCTGCTGGTACCGCCCAATAAGTGGCGGTAACTCCTGTGTTGTCCGCGAGCTTAAGAGGCGGTAGCCTCTATGGTGACCGCGAGGCGGTTGCCTGTGTGGTGACCGCGAGTTAAGAGGCGGTAGCCTCTGTGTCGACCGCGAGGCGGTTGCTTGTGCCTCGTCCGCCTCCTTAACCGGCGGTTGCCTCAGCCCTGTCCGCCTGGCGGTTGTCCGTGTGACGTCCGCAACTTAGGGGGCGGTTGCACGTGACTCTCGCGTGACTCTGTTTGACCGGCTCTACATTCTTCGTTATAAGTCCGTTTTCTGAGCCGTTTGCGTCTATGTGTTCGTTTCTTTATCTACTTTACTCCCAGCTTGGTTTTCCTTATGTTAAACCAATAAATTTGTGAGATAAACAATAAAACATAAACTAGAGGAAAACTAACCGAAGTGGAGAAATGAGCAAGAAAAGTGCTAATATTATATATGAAATACACCTATAAATCATGCTCATTTGGACACTTATCACACCCCCACACTTATCTTTTTGCTTGTCCTCAAGCAAAACTACGTACCCAAGTAGGGAATGCTCAATATTAACAAATTATTATGAAGGGTAGGATAAAGAACTCAATAGTACATGATCTTAAACTTTTTAGAGGAGTGTGATCCATCACCTACTGGTGGCATAGGTGTACTCAGGGCAAAAATAAAAATTAGAGTTTCAGGGTATGATCCGGAGTACTTCAATGCTTCTTGATTTAAGGTGACTTTGAGAACTTTTACCATGGCCAACTTCTCTCAAGAATGGGCATTGAGGAGAAAACAAAAGGAAAAATAGATTTATGCATTTGTTTCACTTTTGCACAAGAGATGAGAAGATAATATGTAGGCATCAAGCCCTTGTATTTAAGAACACTCAACTCTCTTTGTTGGTTACCAATGGTGTCTCTTTGTTGGTTACCAGACAGTGGACGAGATCCAAAGGAAGAACACCGCGAGCAGCAGGCCTACTCCATGTTGAGCCTACAGATCATTTATCAGCTCAGATCTCGTCCCTTGCAAAGATGGTGGAAAAGCTAACAACATCACAAAACGAAATTGTAAAGACAATAGCTTCCCCACCTACAAGTTCATCGTCAGCTCCGCCTACAGAAGGATGTGCCATATGCGCCGGTCCTCATGAAACTCATCAATGCGAAGGCAAAGGCCAGTACGAGGAAGTACAATTCATAGGAAACCGCCCCGGTAATTCCTACAACAATAACATCAACAACAACTATCCATGGAGAAATCACCCGAATTTCTCATGGAAAAATAATGATCAGAACCAAGGAGGGCAGAACAACAATTCCAATGCCTATCAGGGGAACCGACCCCAACCAAACTCTAATATGGGTTACAGAGCACTAGGTGCCCCTCCAGGTTTCCAACAACAACAACACAACAACACACAACAACCATCTTCATCCTCTTCTGATCCAAACGCAGAACTCAAAGAGATGATGAAGGGTTTCATGTCCATAACTCAGAACCAGCTTTCTGCGCAAGAAGCCTTCAACCAGAAAATCGAAGGAAAATTCAATCAACTTGCAGAACATCTTGCTCGAAGACCGCCAGGGGCTCTCCCCAGCCAAAATGAACCAAATCCAAGAGAGCAAGCCAAGTGCATCTATGTGAAGGAGCACGATGAAGAAAAGACGGAGGTGGCTAAAACAGCTAAAATTCCAGAACTACACCCTTCCCTCCAAGAGTGGGTTGTAGCAATCAAAACTTCCAAAAGGAATGTAGCTGAACTTGAAAGCACCGCCAAAGTCTATAAAAATCGCATTCAATCTGAGAATACCTACCTCGAGAACTTGGTAGCCGGTTATGAAAATGAGAAGCTCGAATTTGAAGAAGAAGGAGAAGAGGTTAAGGCGATAACCTTGAGAAGCGGTAAGAAAACCGACGAGATTCACATCCCGCAACAATCAGAAGCATCCAAAGAGGATAGTGAAGAAAAAGCTGAGTCCCCAGCAGAAAAGACATCTCCAAGCGTCCTCACTATTCCACCAGCTTCAGAACCTCCTTCACAAGAACCGCCTATACCATTTCCTCGTCGACTCCAGAAGCAGAAATTGGATAATGAATATGGTAAGTTTCTAGCAATGCTGAAGCAACTAAACGTCAATATACAGTTCGTAGACCTCATTGCCAAAATGCCAAACTATGCCAAATTCCTCAAACACCTCATATCCAACAAAACTAAATTGGCCGAAGTCGGTACGGTACCTCTCAATGTAGCTTGCTCAGCTACTCTACAAAAACCACTACCATCAAAATGCAATGATCCAGGCAGCTTCACTATTCCAGTCACAATTGGTAGCACCTCATTTCCATACTCCCTATGCGATCTAGGCGCTTCCATTAATTTGATGCCCCTCTCCACTTTCAAAAAGCTGGGAATTGGAGAGATGAAAAAGACTAAGATGACCCTGCAACTGGCAGATGGTTCAGTAGCTTACCCAAGCGGAGTGGTGGAGGATGTTATCATTAAAGTGGAGCACTTATACTTCCCATGTGATTTTGTCATTCTAGACATCGAAGAGAACTCCACTACACCTCTCATCCTTGGACGACCATTCCTTGCCACAGCCGATGTGCACATTTGGGTAGCCCAGGGGAAAATCACCCTCCAAGCTTACAACGAAAAGCTGGAGTTTGCATCAGGAAGATCTCCAGATAGCAAATCCAAAGATCTCAAGTTTGTGAGGGATACTCAATCATCATCATCCCCACTTCTGTTTATCACCCTTCCAGACGGCATGTCTATTACAGAGATACCACCACCAATCCCGGACGAAGAGCGGGATAAGAAAAGAAAACATGCATCCAGGTGGACTCTCAAAAAAACCATCGAGTCATGCTTTGGATCTACTCCTCATAACCACCCCCCAGGATCGATCTAACGAAAAAGCGTCTAGCTAAAGACGTTAAAGAAGGGCAGCTTTCCGGGAGGCAACCCGGACGAACTTATCTTTTATATGCTTTTATGCTGTTTTAATTTTCAGATTCCCTTCAATTTTATTTTTGCTAACTTTAACCCCGTTTATAGTATGGTTGCTTCTAGTGTTTTATGCAGGTGCAATTTCATGTCTACACCGCAACCAAGCTACGCTACTTGAGGCTGAAGCTCAAGTGTGGGGGAAGTCCAAAACACGCTAGCAAAAATAAAATCAGGGGAGTACCAGTTTCTTTAAACTTGCTTTTATTTAAATAAAATATGCGGAGGAGAGTTTATATGCTTAAATGAATATTAGTGACCAATGTGTTGTCTCTATTTTATCTGCTTACCGAAACGGCCTTCTGAATCTTTCCCTTGTTTTTCTAGTGAACAATGAGGACATTGTTCAATTTAAGTGTGGGGGAGTGTGCCCTTTTCGGTGACATTTTATGCTAAAATGCTTAATCTCTCTGCTTATCTTGCGTTTGTTCAAATTCAATATCGCGGACCCTTTTTATGTGGGTTGTTCTCTTTAGGAATAAATATTGTTATGAATTGTGGGATAAATGGTACATAAATGTACAAAAATTTTAAAATTTTGATTACTTTTGAGGAGCATTTTTATGCGGTGTGACCAAATGATCTGAAATGGTTGGATTTTTATTTGCTCAGGGGTTTTTTCTGTCTTCTTTCTTAGGGATTGCTAAGGGGTGCTTCTCTGTCAAAAAAGAAAAAGAAAAAAATATAATAAATAAGGGACTTGCGAGACACCATTGGTAACCAACAAAGAGAGTTGAGTGTTCTTAAATACAAGGGCTTGATGCCTACATATTATCTTCTCATCTCTTGTGCAAAAGTGAAACAAATGCATAAATCTATTTTTCCTTTTGTTTTCTCCTCAATGCCCATTCTTGAGAGAAGTTGGCCATGGTAAAAGTTCTCAAAGTCACCTTAAATCAAGAAGCATTGAAGTACTCCGGATCATACCCCGAAACTCTAATTTTTATTTTTGCCCTGAGTACACCTATGCCACCAGTAGGTGATGGATCACACTCCTCTAAAAAGTTTAAGATCATGTACTATTGAGTTCTTTATCCTACCCTTCATAATAATATTTGTTAATATTGAGCATTCCCTACTTGGGTACGTAGTTTTGCTTGAGGACAAGCAAAAGATAAGTGTGGGGGTGTGATAAGTGTCTAAATGAGCATGTTTATAGGTGTATTTCACATATAATATTAGCACTTTTCTTGCTCATTTCTCCACTTCGGTTAGTTTTCCTCTAGTTTATGTTTTATTGTTTATCTCACAAATTTATTGGTTTAACATGAGGAAAACCAAGCTGGGAGTGAAGTAGATTAAGAGACAAACGCATAGACACAAACGGCTCAGAAAACGGACTTATAACGAAGAATGTAGAGCCGGTCAAACAGAGGCACGCGAGAGTCACGCGGTGGACCGTGCAACCGCCCCCTAAGTGGCGGACGTCACACGGACAACCGCCAGGCGGACAAGGCTGAGGCAACCGCCTCTTAACGGGCGGTTAAGGAGGCGGACGAGGCACAAGCAACCGCCTCGCGGTCAACATAGAGGCTACCGCCTCTTAACTCGCGGTCACCACACAGGCAACCGCCTCGCGGTAAATATAGAGGCTACCGCCTCATAATCTCGCGGACAACACAGGAGTTACCGCCACTTATTGGGCGGTACTAGCAGGCGGACACCAACAGACTAATTATCAGTCGCGACTATCTTCTTCGCGCCGTCGTCTGCAACTCGCCCGACTCGCCCGCAACTTATCCATCTACTCCGCACGCGTATTCAGTCTGTCCCCTGCGCAATCAATGAAGCAATCAATGCTCTTCTGCAATCAAACTCGTACGGATCCAAACCTCTATATAAACCCACCACCTTAACTGCATAAAGACACACCACGCACGACGGGAGTCTGAAGAAACCCATTCGCTTCCACTTATATTTCCTCCCGTATCACCACATCATTCCACACTCACGCAGTAACAAAAGAAATAGAAGAGCAGCAGTGAGAGCTAGAGCAGACCAGTTCTTCCTCTGAATTAATGTCAAAATCTATCTGTGTAATCTTCTTATCTCCGTTAATGTCTGAGTAATTTTCATTTGTATCCTAGGATGGGGGTTTGACTTCTAATATTACGTAATTAATATTTATCACCTGTTTCTCTCATTTAACTTGTTTTAATTCCTTTCAACTAATATTGCTAAATGCTTTGCGCGACAAACGACTGCATTTATTTGGTAATTATCAACATATGATTTTGAGATAGTCTAGGTACCACAAAGGAATTAATCTTAGTATTTACACTCCGGACTGAGCAGGAAAATATTAAGGCTTTTATTAAGAGTTCGTAACTGACAATTATTAACTCTAATAGGCAATAAATAATTGAGACAAGGTTTTAAATATGTTTAAGTAATTTAGGAAAATTCCCCCGCTATCCTAGGATACATTTTTCCATCCACATCACTTAATTCACCTTTTAACTGTTTTTATTATTTCTGTATTAATTTAACAACAAATCAAGCTTGCCTCCGGCTAAACCCCTTTTTACAGTTTTTAAGTAACTACCAAGACTAGGGTAAATTGAACAATCTCCCTGTGGATACGACACTCGTTATAGTACTACGACCGGGAATTGTTTGCAGCCCGACGTTTATAATTTGAGTTTTTAATTTCTTTCTTTTATGTAAATTACACCTGTTCTAAACCACTCAGAAATAACATTCTGCAAATTGGCGCCGTTGCCGGGGATTTGCAGAATGTTGTTTCTGAGTGGTTTAGAACAGGTGTAATTTACATAAAAGAAAGAAATTAAAAACTCAAATTATAAACGTCGGGCTGCAAACAATTCCCGGTCGTAGTACTATAACGAGTGTCGTATCCACAGGGAGATTGTTCAATTTACCCTAGTCTTGGTAGTTACTTAAAAACTGTAAAAAGGGGTTTAGCCGGAGGCAAGCTTGATTTGTTGTTAAATTAATACAGAAATAATAAAAACAGTTAAAAGGTGAATTAAGTGATGTGGATGGAAAAATGTATCCTAGGATAGCGGGGGAATTTTCCTAAATTACTTAAACATATTTAAAACCTTGTCTCAATTATTTATTGCCTATTAGAGTTAATAATTGTCAGTTACGAACTCTTAATAAAAGCCTTAATATTTTCCTGCTCAGTCCGGAGTGTAAATACTAAGATTAATTCCTTTGTGGTACCTAGACTATCTCAAAATCATATGTTGATAATTACCAAATAAATGCAGTCGTTTGTCGCGCAAAGCATTTAGCAATATTAGTTGAAAGGAATTAAAACAATTTAAATGAGAGAAACAGGTGATAAATATTAATTACGTAATATTAGAAGTCAAACCCCCATCCTAGGATACAAATGAAAATTACTCAGACATTAATGGAGATAAGAAGATTACACAGATAGATTTTGACATTAATTCAGAGGAAGAACTGGTCTGCTCTAGCTCTCACTGCTGCTCTTCTATTTCTTTTGTTACTGCGTGAGTGTGGAATGATGTGGTGATACGGGAGGAAATATAAGTGGAAGCGAATGGGTTTCTTCAGACTCCCGTCGTGCGTGGTGTGTCTTTATGCAGTTAAGGTGGTGGGTTTATATAGAGGTTTGGATCCGTACGAGTTTGATTGCAGAAGAGCATTGATTGCTTCATTGATTGCGCAGGGGACAGACTGAATACGCGTGCGGAGTAGATGGATAAGTTGCGGGCGAGTCGGGCGAGTTGCAGACGACGGCGCGAAGAAGATAGTCGCGACTGATAATTAGTCTGTTGGTGTCCGCCTGCTAGTACCGCCCAATAAGTGGCGGTAACTCCTGTGTTGTCCGCGAGATTATGAGGCGGTAGCCTCTATATTTACCGCGAGGCGGTTGCCTGTGTGGTGACCGCGAGTTAAGAGGCGGTAGCCTCTATGTTGACCGCGAGGCGGTTGCTTGTGCCTCGTCCGCCTCCTTAACCGCCCGTTAAGAGGCGGTTGCCTCAGCCATGTCCGCCTGGCGGTTGTCCGTGTGACGTCCGCCACTTAGGGGGCGGTTGCACGGTCCACCGCGTGACTCTCGCGTGCCTCTGTTTGACCGGCTCTACATTCTTCGTTATAAGTCCGTTTTCTGAGCCGTTTGTGTCTATGCGTTTGTCTCTTAATCTACTTCACTCCCAGCTTGGTTTTCCTCATGTTAAACCAATAAATTTGTGAGATAAACAATAAAACATAAACAAGAGGAAAACTAACCGAAGTGGAGAAATGAGCAAGAAAAGTGCTAATATTATATATGAAATACACCTATAAAATATGCTCATTTAGACACTTATCACACCCCCACACTTATCTTTTGCTTGTCCTCAAGCAAAACTACGTACACAAGTAGGGAATGCTCAATATTAACAAATATTATTATGAAGGGTAGGATAAAGAACTCAATAGTACATGATCTTAAACAGTTAAAAGGTGAATTAAGTGATGTGGATGGAAAAATGTATCCTAGGATAGCGGGGGAATTTTCCTAAATTACTTAAACATATTTAAAACCTTGTCTCAATTATTTATTGCCTATTAGAGTTAATAATTGTCAGTTACGAACTCTTAATAAAAGCCTTAATATTTTCCTGCTCAGTCCGGAGTGTAAATACTAAGATTAATTCCTTGGTGGTACCTAGACTATCTCAAAATCATATGTTGATAGTTACCAAATAAATGCAGTCGTTTGTCGCACAAAGCATTTAGCAATATTAGTTGAAAGGAATTAAAACAAGTTAAATGAGAGAAACAGGTGATAAATATTAATTACGTAATATTAGAAGTCAAACCCCCATCCTAGGATACAAATGAAAATTACTCAGACATTAACGGAGATAAGAAGATTACACAGATAGATTTTGACATTAATTCAGAGGAAGAACTGGTCTGTTCTCGCTCTCACTGCTGCTCTTCTACTTCTTTTGTTACTGTGTGAGTGTGGAATGATGTGGTGATACGGGAGGAAATATAAGAGGAAGCGAATGGGTTTCTTCAGACTCCCGTCGTGCGTGGTGTGTCTTTTTGCAGTTATGGTGCTGGGTTTATATAGAGGTTTGGATCCGTACGAATTTGATTGCAGATGAAGAAGAGCATTGATTGCTTCCTTCATTGATTGCAGGGGACAGAGCGTGCGCAGAGTAGATGGATAAGTTGCGGGCGAGTCGGGCGAGTTGCAGACGACGACAGCGCGAAGAAGATACTGGTCGCGACTGATAATTAGTCACGGTTATTGGTGTCCGCCTGGTAGTACCGCCAATAAGTGGCGGTAACTCCTGTGTTGTCCGCGAGATTAAGAGGCGGAAGCCTCTATGTTGACCGCGAGGCGGTTGCCTGTGTGGTGACCGCGAGATAAGAGGCGGTAGCCTCTGTGTCGACCGCGCCTCGTCCGCTAGGCGGTAGCCTGTGTCACGTCCGCCTCCTTAACCGCCCGTTAAGAGGCGGTTGCCTCAGCCGTGTCCGCCTGGCGGTTGTCCGTGTGACGTCCGCCACTTAGGGGGCGGTTGCACGTGACTTCGCGTGACTCTGTTTGACCGGCTCTACATTCTTCGTTATAAGTCCGTTTTCTGAGCCGTTTGCGTCTATGCGTTTGTCTCATCTACTTTACTCCCAGCTTGGTTTTCCTCATGTTAAACCAATAAATTTTGTGAGATAAACAATAAAACATAAACTAGAGGAAAACTAACCGAAGTGGAGAAATGAGCAAGAAAAGTGCTAATATTATATATGAAATACACCTATAAATCATGCTCATTTAGACACTTATCAGCACTCCTTCATATTGAGGCTTAAGTATCTCAAAACCGAAACAAGGTTCTTGTACCTAACCTTATATTATAACACTCTTAATGTATCTAAGGGTGTCAATGCTTCCCAAGATATTTCATAAGTTTAACTAGATACGTAGGAGGGTTTTGGGTTGATTATCAATCTGTCATCACCCTCATAACGCCCATGAATAACAGTTATACAGAAATTACACCTTTACTGAAATCTGAAACACAATCTCCATAATTCTTCTTGGTCCTTGTGTCTAGATAGCTCAACCGCGGTTTGATTCTTTTCTCACGGTATTTACCAACCTTCTTAGGTAGATTAGAGATATTCTAGACTTATTAGAAGTTCACTACAACCCCTCATAACCCTCTGTACCAAATTATACTGAATTGAAGGAAGTGTAAACTGGAAACACTTAACACCCCAAATCCTGAAATTCTATATTCCATTTCCTCTTCTTTGTTCCTGTGTCTCTTTCAGTACTCCCCCAAGCTTCTTACTCAGTTATTTAAGTGTTTACTCCAGGGTTTTAACATCAAAGATGGACCTCGAAACATTTGGTGAAGCTACTGAGATCCCAAACTGTATCGAAGAGTAACCGAAATCCAAAACTGATGCATTCTCACACTTTGTCCTCTGTCTGTTTCCTAACCGATTCATACTCCCTCCAAATCCTCTACACTCCTAGCTGAGTCAATTTTGAGAGAATCCAAGCTCATCCTCAACCCAAGGGGCAAGACACATACACACTCCTGAGGGATACTTTACTACACCTGAAATCTGAAAAGGAAAACTGTAACCATAGCACTGATAATTCTCTTCCATTTTCTGTTTGTTCAGAAATTGAATTTCGTTTCTCCCAAATCACTGACTCAATTACTCTAGTATCCTCTCGAGATTCTTAACCAAAAACAAACCCATCACAATCATGGTTTATGTCACAGATATGCCATCAACCTGAAACTAAACTGCAATTGAATCTAAAGATATGCAGCTGATATCTCTTGTCTTGTTTTTTTCTGTTTATTGATCAGGGGTTTATTTTCCTCAACCTGTGTAGCTCCCTAGTTAAGTGTCCTAATATAGTTTTCCCCTCAGCCAAACCCAACACAACCACGTCATTATCTCTCAGGCTACCCTACAGAAAATCTGAAACTGAAACAGAAGAAAATGTGTGAACTGCTACATCCTTTTTTTTCCTTATTGGTTTCTTTTGTTATTTAAATCTGTTAGCTAGCTTTCCCCAAATATGTTTACTCCCTGAGTTACATGAGTTGGCGAGGTTTTAAATTCATTTTCAAATCCATACAGCACTCATATTACTCCTGTAACTCCATTATACTGAACCGGGGAAAAGAAACTGCAATTGAAACATGTAACCAGTCACTCCTCTTATAATGTATTAAATTGATTTCCTATCTTTGCCAAGGGTTTCCAATTTTAGTTAAGTGCATTAGCTTGGATTTTAAGTTCCTTAACATGCCAGGCCAACACTCATAACATTTCTGTGATTCTGTTACACAGATCCCAATTTACAGAAGACAAAGCTGGAACACATTCAAACGATAATAAACCCAAACCAAACTGATGCATTATCTTTCCTTTCATCCCTTTCTGTTATTCACTAAACTGTTTTTAAATTTTAACCCAGTAGCTATAGGTGTGTTTGGGTTTAGTTTATTTCTCAATTCAATCCTTATGGAACCCCCTGTAACAGGGTTATACAGAGGATACAATATTCTAGGAACTTTGAAAAACCGAAACAGGAAATATGAGAACTCTCTCTTCTTTTCTTTCTGTCTGTTCAAAAGTCTTAGGGGTTTACACTCTTAGTCACGTGATTTTAAGAGGTTTCAAGTTCATCTTAACCTAATTCAACAAGCACACAGCATCTATACCAATTACACAAACACTTATACTGATGCTAATCTGAACCGCCCAGAACTGATGCATTCATGTCTTCAGTTTTCTTTATATTCGTTGATATACTTTCAGATTACCCAACTTGCTCCCTCACTTAGTTAGGTGTTTAATCATGATTTTAAATTTAAAACAAACCCAAAACAGAACCCAAAATCACTTAGGCAAACTCTCTGGAAACTCTTTATATAGAAACTGATCAATATGCAGAACTGAACCTTGTATCTGTATTTTTTTTTTGTTTTCTGTTTCGTTCATTGGCTTGGTACCTAACTCCCCCACGTTATCTAAACTACTTAGTTATCATTATCATGCAGTTTTTAACTCTCAACCACACCAGGCAGCAGGGACTATACCTCTGAAAAATCATTATCTAAAACTGAGATATCCCAAGACCTGAAATGAAGAGAAACTGAAACATAAACTGGTAACTTCTCTTCTGTTCTGTTATTGTCTTTTTTTTTATCTTACTCACTGGCTACTAATTCCCAATGTATATAGCAACCTAGTTCAGTATTTTAGCACGCCTTGGATTAATCCTCAACCCACTGTGCACTCTCAGTACTTCGATAATTCAGTGACAGCAACTGAAAGAAAAAGAAATGAAAACTGGAACACTGAAATCATGGTTTAATGCATGTTCTTTTATAGTCTTCTAAGTTGCTAGCTGTTTCCTTTCTCACCTCCCAATTTTTTTATACTTAGCCTCACGATTCAGCAAGCTTTTAGATGAAACTTGCCTAAAACTGAAACAAGAAATCGTGAAGCTGAAACTTAAAACCTGAAAACCGATGCACACGACTGGTGGTTTCCTTCTATTTCCAGTTTTTTTTTCTTCAGGTTGCTTAGTTAAGATCTTAATAAGGCATTACTCTTTAAACAGGCCCACCACAATATAGACAATACTTCTGGATTTTGTTATACAGAAAAGTAGATGTTATAAGATCTGTACAGGTGACTTGGCTAGTGCAATACCTTGGGTTTGTCACTTTTTTTTCTCTGTTAGAAATTGCTCCTTCCTGGTAACTCCTTGACACAGTGTAAGCTCACAGGCTCTTTGATCTCTCGACCTCACTGGAGTGACAACTCAGGTGTTAGACTTTGGAAAAGTAGAAACATAAAAGGAGTTAAGGTAACCTGAAGTTGATTCTGCACAGCTTTTTACCCTCTGGTTGTGTTTCAGCACGGGATTTAAGCAGGCTGTATCCAAGTTGACTCCGTAACATCCTAGCGGACTGCATGAGCAGGTGGTGCATGACAGAATCAAGGAGTTACTTGATGGGTAATCTGGAATTGCCTTGGACAGTAAGAGAATAGAAGGGGAAGTTATACGGGGTTTGGTGTGGCTCACCTCGGGCCGAAAATCACAACTAATGTGTTGCTGGTTTTGTTCCAGTTTCCTTCTTGCAGGAAGATGCGGGTAGCTAGATAGGGAGTTCTTGGTCAGCATCATCGTAGGGAAAAGAAGGAAACATAAGTGCAAAGGAGAGGAGGAAAACAATGCAACCTGTCACACTTACCTTGGGTGCAGAAAACAGAGGGCGTGAAGGTAGTTTCTGAACTTGCAGGAACTGATGCATGCAAGGAATGAGAATGAGATGGTCTGTATGGTTATGAATCAAATGGCGCAAGTCAAGAGAGTAAATGGCGTGAAAGTCAGAGACAACAAATTCCAACGTTGTTTTGATGGGGTACTTAAAAGAATCAGTCCCGACAGGTACATGTACGTCATGTTCCCTCTGCGATTTTCAAACGAAGGTCCTGATTATACTAATGACATTGGCAGTAGTTCCAATAAAGCAGTTTGTGGAGTTTGAAATTCTCCAACTTTTATGCAAGGGCTGGCGAGAGAGGAATTCCCGCAGAGTAGGTGTTGTCGTTATTGTTTTTCTTTGATGCAAGCGTACTACCGAGGATTGGGACTGAGAGGCGAGGGATTTAGGAGGGAACATGGATCAGGTGGCCTCAAGTTACAAGAAGTTATGGCATTAGAAAAAAATAGAATGGTCGCCTCGGAGTTGGATTCCCTGGCTTCTGTTTTATTTGTTCGATCTGATGTTCCATCAAGGAGGAAGAAGGAATTGGTGTTACAGGGAGTGCGTGCCAGATTGGATTTGTTTTTCATTTACCTAGTCGATTAGATACTAGTTCTAATTCGTGTGGATCATATACCGAATATGAGCATAGCTCAACCGGTTGAACATTCGGGAACGGTACGGGAGGTTTCGGGTTCGAACCTTAGCGGGAGTGTCTTTGCTCCCCCCTTTTCAATAAAAATCAGTACACAAGTTTATTTTTTATATAATGTGACTATATATTATATCATGTTATTATTATTATTTTCTTTTGTTACGAAGTTATGTGACGAATTGTCACTTATTTACAATGTTACGATATATGTACGACTATATATTATACCGTGTTATATATTTTTGTAACGAATTTTGCGACGTTATTGTCACTTATTTACAACGTTACCATATCGTAACGTTACGTACGTGTGTTTTCGTATTCGTACATATATATATATATACCGGATTCAATTGTTCGTACGTTATTTTATGTACGAATTATAAAACTCGTTATAATTTTTATGCGTTTAAATGTTTAGGGGTGTTTCAATAGTCCTATGGTTGCGAACTTAGGTGTGATTTCTTGCAGCTTAAAACCTTATCAAATTGTCCCTCATCTCTTTGAGTCGGGTATGAGTTAATTGCCTAGTAATTACGAGAACGTAATATTCTTTAAGGGAGGTAGACTGCAATACCCATAGTTATTATGGTTAACTAAATTATCATGGTTAGTGATATGTTAAACACTTTCGCGTAAGTAGCCAGAAATGATTAGTTGATTATTAGAACATTGGTTAGTAGTGTGAGTTCAATCTTCGAAGATGAAGCTTTATTTTAAGGGGGGAATGATGAAATACCCCTAAAATTTTAGAATACATATATTATAAAGTATAAGAATATAATATATAGATTGAAAGTATATTATGTACCTTATGAGTATATTATATTATTTACAAGCATAATGTATAATATCTAATAAAGATTATTTGTTTTAATAAATAACCCGTTTTAAAAATAAGCAGGTTGTAATCATCATATTTACCTAGTTAGTTTGCTATAATTATTTATTAAAAATGAAGTTATAATAATAATAATCTTGCGATTTAAATACTGCTATGATTTAATTATACTAAATAAGTCAGCTTTAATCCATGAGTTTCGTCCTTTGAGTTTTCCTGATTATATTAATGAACTAGTTCTAACTATTCATATTTCATTTTTAATCAATAAACCACTTTTATCCTTTTATATTTCCTAATTTTACTTAATGAATTAATTCTAACTTCTCATATTTCCTAACCCTTGATTTTCTTTAATTTAACTAAACAATTTAATTCATTGATCAATTGGTTAGTATTCTATCTCTCTTGGTTTTCCCTCCGGCTTTCTTTAAATACCAGTCATCCATCCCTTCCAATGCATCATCTCTCTCAATATGCTCTCTCGCCAATCTCTCTTTCTCCTCCCACAACTAGACAAAAATTCTCTTTTTTGTGCTTGCTTCTCTCCAACCAGACCGAAGAGGCAAATATAGGTAATATTTCTTGCTTCCTCACTGGTGTACTCTTGTTTATTGACACAAAAAGGAATATAATATATATATATATGTATGTATATACGTATAGCCAGTTGCCTACTCTACTCAAATATTGTTTTTCTCTATTTCAATTGATGTTCATCTCTCTCCCTACTCTGTTCGTACCCAAAAAGTACTCAGGCAATTAAATCTCTTGAACAGAATAATCATTTAATAACACATATCATCTTGTCAAGCAATACATACATATCCGAACCCAAGGAAATCCTCGGGAGCAATCGGATCATGCAATGACATACCGTACACCAATGATAGGAAGCAGACGTCCTATTGCTCACCCGTCCTTAATCTCTTAGCTCTGGAATACGATGCTAGCATTAATACTCTATAAATCATTAAACCAATTCCATATCACTTGAAATGACTAATCCATTGTAATTAACCCTGGTGTTTGCCGCTCGTCATTGTTCGAGTTTTTACTTCAAATTTTCAAGTGTGGGGTTAGCTATTAAATCCTCTAGTGATGTTAGTAACTAACATAGTTTTATTATTCTACAACTTTAGGAGTAAGTCATTCACTCAATTTATTTCCTTTTAATCATAGGTATATATTTTTGTATATATACTCACTCATATAGATTTTGTTATTATATGGTATTAATGAAATTGACCTTTAATGTTAATGGTCTTTGGTAATTAAATTCTCCTTTATTAATGAGTTGGTCAACTTGACCCTCTTTGGTCAATTTAGTTGACTTGGTCAATGTAGTCAAACTATCGATTTGGTCAATGCAGTCGACCCTCTAATTGGTCAATGCAGTCAAGGTCAACATTGTTATATGTTCTAATGACCTTATAATATATTCTAGGTTCCATAACCTATTATTTAACCCAAACTTCTAACCATTTAATGGTTATATAATTTCCAATCTTAGATTAATGACCTAGGGTTATTACCCAATCATACACTTCCATAATTAAATTATAATACCTTAATGTATAATTCCCAATTTAACCAAACTCCATATAATCCTTGAATTATAAATCTCCTCAAACTTTAATAATTCTTTCATTCCAATCAACCTTAAATATGTACATTAAGTTCATCCACTTAATGTAACATTACATATTCATCAATCACATACCAAAGATTATACTTAATTTATATAATTCCCAAAGTTTAGGATAGTTCCACAATATCCCATATAATTCATATTAATTCCTATGAATTATATAATTCCTTAACTAACCCAAACCTTTATACTTTAGCATTAAGACTTTATGCTTAATGTTACACAATGTAATTCTCAACCTTATATTAAACTTCTCTCTTAAGTCCATAATTTAGGGTTATACCCCATTAATCATCAGATATTATTCTTACCACCAAATATTTTCCGATCTTACAATTACCTCCCAAATCCACATATATTATAATATTTACATACTTAATTAATTTAATTCCAAAGTTTCAAACTCAATTCTTCATCATACTAAACAAACCACATTCTGTCCAATTTGGTTTTCACCCCAAACTTTCTCATATTTATGCTTTGACCCCACAAACTTTCCAAATTCACAACAATTCCTTTTTTAGTTCAATTTTCAACCTTTTCTCTCTCTTACTTGGTCAACACCCTAGCCACATCTAGGTTTGACCGTATTATACCGCACACCTAATTTTAGACATATAATTACTAAGTCATCTAATTAACTCTTAATCACTTTTAAACCACATTTTCTCTCCAGACCTTATCCAAACACATCCTAATTTCGTAAGTATTCTTCCACTAACTTTATGAGGTACTTTAAATCATTCAAACAGCCCTTTAACATCATATTTTAAAACTTAACATAGTACCAATATAACCTATGCTTTAAAAGGCATTAAATCCATCAAAACACATCCACATCTCCCATAAACTTTTGGCCATCATACAAGCCTTAACATACACTTATAATACTTAAAAATGACCATAATAACAAAAGGGATTTTCATACATAACAGCATACACATTGTCCAAAGGAAAAGACTTGGAGTTTAAAGCACATTTTCTTACCTTTAGCTTTGGTTAGACTTAGCTAACTTCCTCCATGATTTATCCATGGTTTTTGGTCTTAAAAATCTGTATATTTTTGGCCTAGATCATGTGGGAAGGATGGTTGTGTTGTTCTTGCTTTGTTGAGGAAGAAAGAAGAATATTTAAGAGGAAAAATAGTAAGGAAGTTAACTCACCATTGTTGTCCTTCCATGGAGCTCGAAGAGAAGAATCAAGAGGAAAAAGATGAAGCACTTTGTCAGGTGAGATGAGGGAGGATTTATAGCAGGGGAGGAATGAGTGTTGGTAAGAGAGTGTAAGAAGTTGTGAGTTGGGGTTCCCCATGTAAGAAGACTTTGTGACTTAAGAAACCTTCCTCCTTTATGGTACTATTGCTCCACAAAACCGCCCCTTTGGATATTTATGGGGTATTTTTGTAATTCTTTTAACTTATAATATTAAGGTGCTATATGTTGTGCATTTGGACTTGTTTCATGTGTTAGACTGTAACTTATGTAGTTACTTTATTCTAAGGTGTATTCCTTTGTGTTAACGTGTATTCCTTTATATTTTGAGTGATTGGTATACTTTACTATTCATTGTGACTAGTTAAAGTATGTTTTATAATTCACTCATGTTATTTGTGCTCTTAAATCATGTAATGATATATTACATGTTACATCAACTTTATTAGTTGATTTCTCCTTATAATTACTCCCTCATTAGTCCATTATTTTATGTAAGGTTTAATGACCTTTTTGGACTATGTACATTCACATATATATGTTTGGAGTTCCATTTTTCCTTAATTTATTAGGGTTCATTAGCCTTCCTAATCTAATGATTAATCCTTAATCATGTGTATTAACAGTAGGGGTATTTCATGAGTGGTGGATGAACAATGAATTACGTTGAACTTAGGAATGAGTCATGATTAAATCAACAATTGTGTTGAATTTTCTTTGTGTTTTAAGGATGTGATTTAAGGTAAGGGTATCACCTTCACAAAATAGGGCCAGGGTTTATTCAATGAGAAGCGACACCCACTATCCTAGGGCTTTTCTGATGACCCAAGATATGGATCATAAGTTATTACAACCAACTGAATACGAAGAAGTGCAATAGAAGGCATAACATGAAGTAAAGAAGAGAGAATTAATCCTAGGATTACAACTGATAATAAGAACAATAAACTATTTACAAATTATTACAAATACAAATGAAAGTTATAAAAAGAGAGCTGCTATGGGGGGTCATATCGGCGCCACCTCACTTGAGCTGATAGGGTTTTGACCTGCACAAATCGTTACTCGTGATAGAAGACCGGGGTAATCCTGGCCAGAGTCCATCCTCCTGGTCCTAACATATTTTCCAGCTCATTGACTACCATGTATATGCCATAGAGCACAACAGATAGAGAAAGATAAATTAGATAAGGAATAATGAAATGAGGTTAGGATATGTGCAATGGGATCATATGACCCCTCTCTGTGGGAGGAAAGGGAAAAATCTAATCATTACCCACACCTCAACCTTGAACATAGAAAAGAGTTTCAAGTTGTCTGCAAACACTATGAATTGTAAGATAAATCAAGCAAAGGGGTTGCAACTCAGATTAATTCATCATCCTAGCTTATGACTCAAACCAAAGTGTAGTATCAAAAGGATGGATTGTGAGTCATTTGAGATCCTAGCTAGACCCGAGAGAGGGTTTCTCGTTTGTGGAAGGGTTTTTCAAATCATTTCCCTGTAAGATGAAGAATTAATATGGGACCTTTAGCCGATGAGTGATTTATCTAAACAATTATAGCATTTGGGTAACTATCGCCCCAATCTTGTTTGTATCTAGGCGCGAGGGACATGTCATGTGCCAGTCTAAAATTAATTTCTAAACTCACATCTATGTGAAAAGGGGCAATTAGTCATCAAAGATAACTGAAATGTAGTAATGAAAACTGAGAGTTGAAATTCCAAACACAAAAGGGACAGCCAGCCACGACGCACAGAAGTCCACGAATCCTGACCAAGTCAAGCAAAGCACAGCCTAAGCGAGGCAAAACACAGCCAATGTCAAATTGAGTATGTACCTCGGGCAAAACATGAAACCAAATGTAAGGGACAACTCAATGTAAGGGACAACTCAAATTAAACAAATAACGCAAAGAGATAAAGGCGACAAGAAAGTATATATCACATAGACAGTATGCAAATGAAGTCAAATGTCGGAAGCAACATTAATCCACATGTGGAGCAGCTAGGAAGCCAAAAATGCCAAAAACCAACGTGAGTTTGGTCCAAATCACCAAGTAGAAGGAATACAAGGGCCCTAATTTGCCAAAATACCAGAAAAGGGATAGGGTCCAGTAATGATGTCAGAAGCGGGACAATTTCCAAATACAAATGAATACACAATAGGAAAAATCAGAAGCAACACAATTTCCAGATCAACATCCACACGTAAAGGGGAACATTTTTATGTTAGTCTCCAACCAGTTTCCAAACCCATATCAAAGCACAAGGAGTAATTAACTGTTCAAGTAAAATTAAATTATAGTCAATAAAAGATTAAAGATTTGTGTTTCTGAACCCGAGAGGAATAGTCATGCAGTCCAAAGCCCACCAGTATGATCAAAAGAAGTTCAGGTCAATGCAGCCCATGTCCAATCAATTAATGTACCTCTGTCAAAACATGAATCAAAATATCAAATGTGTCATAAAAGGTTCCCAATCAGGTCAAAATGAGGAAACACTTCAAGCTACCTTGTGTAACAATGATATATTTAGCAAGATGATCAGTGTAGCAAAATGAATAGACTCGTGTAGAATTCATCGTGAATATAGTAAACCCACATGTATGGCGACAAATAGCAGCAAAGCTACTACATTTGCTTCGTTCGAAATAGCTAAATGGGCTATTTACACTGATAGGGAGTTCTAAGGTAAACGAACTAAAAGATTTGAAGTGAAAGTCAAACGCAGACAATAGGGCACGACTCAAAATGGGGAAATCCATCAAGCTACCCTGCAAACCACTAAGACTTGTAGAGACAAAAATAAAGATAGTAAAGGAGAAGAGAAACACAGATCGATCCTATGCACAATAGTCGATGGTGAGAATCAGGTCATTTGTAACTAGATATCTAGCAATAACGCAATAAAAACAATGAATCACATCTGGTACAAGCGAAAGGCAAAATCCTTAAGATTAACAAGATGCAAGAGCTATTGCTACGTGCGGCCATATAACCATGGAAAACCGGTGATAGATGGGTGGATCGACATCTCAGGTGGCTCATAGGCCGTGAGCTTAAAACAACTGTGAGCCCCGGGTTTTTGAACCTTATCCTATGTTGATTGTGTTGATTAATATCTCGTTAGGTTCTAGGTCCACTTATAACCTAAGTTTAACAACTATGTTATAAAACAATAGCTATTATAACCTAAGTTAGTCCACTGGAACCTATAGGAGTCGCTACCAAAGTTTTAACCTAAGTAAACTTGGAAAGGTAAGAATTCGGGTCCGGGGGCTTGGTAATATAACTTTTCCGGGTTCAAATTACTTTCACTACCCTTCGAAGCTATTTTTCCTCTACTTATGTCACGAATTTAGGGTTTCGGAGCCGAATTAGGTCTAAATTCACAGTCATTCGTGACGTCTAGGGCCATGGAAAAGGTGTCCGTGGGCATAGAATCTAACTAACAATCAATTATAAACTCAAAAATCAATTTTTGACTCCGTTTATGGGTGGTCTGAGGACCCGGACACGACATCCGTGGTCTCGGACCACCACCGGATGGTAGTTTTGATAGTACTCCGACAGTGTTTTTAGCTCAAATTTAATGGGTTTGTAGTCTAAGAGATTCTAAACACGTTATGATTAAAATTTTTAAATTTGAAGTCAAAATTTGCATAAAACATAGCAAACATGTAAACACACAAAAGTTAGAAAAACTCATAAAATACACAATTCGAAGTTGATTTTTTGATGGAAACTGATGTGAGGAGTATATGAAGTTTGTAGGTTTAAGAATTGATGATTCCTAACCTGTTTTTAATGCTCTAACGATCTGTTTGACTGTTTCTTCACGTCTAGATTCCTTGACACAGTTCATCGGTTGTCTTCCGGTTGGGCAACGACTTCTAACTTCTAGATAAGCTTTCTTTCTTTTTTCTTCACGTTGTGCTTCTAGATTTGGGTGTTTTGATACTTGGAAGTTTGATAGGATAAGTAAAATTATGTTTATGATGATTTTGATATAGTTTCGGTATGATGGTGTTGAAAAACGTGGGGGCAAATTAGGAGAGACTATTTCTGACTTTGGGAGGGTTATGATGTGTCCAAGGTTGTTTGAGAAGGTCTGGCTATATAAGAAAGGTGTGACGAATTGATAAAACAAATTTTTTAGCAAGAATCTTTAAAGGATCTAAGAGAATCTGATATTTTTACTTGCGTATAGGTAGAAATAAATCGTGAAATTTCAACGATAGGTAAAGGATGATTTTTAGGAATTTTGAGAGTTGGAATCATGTTATTATGATAAATAACCAATTTTATAAAAATATTACAATCTGACATCTCTCATAATTCATAAATAATTATTAAAAATGCAAAATTTCATTATTCAAATAGGATTTTTCTCTAAATATCATCCCTTACCACTTGTTAAGTTTTCATGACATTTTAACTTGGTTTGGCTATATTCCAGAGGAGAGATAAAATTTCAAGAGTGTTTGAATTTCTATTTATAAATTTGGATTTAGGCTTCAAATTAAATTTGTCAGGTTTATGACTGAGTGTAGTCATGTTAACCATGTGACACTTTTTTTTATATGTGGGAGCCTTTCTTTATATTTTTAGGCAATTCAATGTGTTATTTATTTAGGATATTAGCTTGTAATATGAATTAAAAGCTATATTTCCAAAATGAAAATTATTTGAAAATTATAAGAATGCCTTTCATAATGACTATGATGTTTGAACATAATTTGGATGATGAACAAGTCACATGAAAATAGTAAGTCCTGAGAATATCCTTGGAAAATCCCGACTTTACGTGTTTTGACCATTTTACCTTTGTCTTTGATTTTGCGCACTAGGGCCTTTCCCGAGGGTCCAAATTGTGGGTATACAGGTTGATGCTTGAGTGATATCCCAAAAGTTTTCCTGATCTTGAAGCTTGTGTTCCCTGCCTTGAGCTTTTGCCGAAAACACTTAGTCGTGCCGAGCTATTCTAAGGCACTGGATGTCTATGAGAACATTTTGAAATTTTCGGGCTATTTGAACGCGAAGACTGCTAAACGAGAAATTGTTAGGGTAAAACTATATATAAAAAGAATAAAATGATAAACTAAACCTACAACTCTACTACGGGTAGCAAAATAAAACCCGGTCGGAGTATAGTGTAAATATATTACTACCGAGAGTATCGTACCCAAGGGACTTATAGAAAATTAGTCCTAATCCGGGCAAAAGCCTATTCTATAACAAAGGGGGAAAAAGTAAATGTAAGTGCAAATTAAGAAACTATCTAAAACCTAATCTAAAATAGTATTTATAATGATCTACCCCAGATTCGTAATGGTAAACGTCATAAAGACATATGATCACCCAGGAAAAGAATAAACTTCGAATCAACCAACTCTTGATAGTGCCGGATATCATGCCGGACAGAATGCGCACGGCAGATTCAAAAACCTTGAACGTGCCGGACGTCTTGTACCCGGCATGCCACCCGGCATTATCAAAATGGCAAACTACTTCTCCAGTTCGAACCCGAACCAAGAACTCCCTAATCATTATCGAAGACTAGCAAATATTTGGTAATCAACGAAGCGACAAGGGGAGAATAACATGGCTAATGCTAAATCTTAGGTTTTTCATCTCTAAATTGTAGAAGACAAATGGAAAGACCACCTAGAGTTTCTCAACCTTTCTGCCTTAATAAAGTCAGAATTTGAAGTAATGGATGGAAGGAGAAGCAACTTCATTCCAATTGCAAAAAAACACAAAACTCCAAGTTGAAACTTATGTCTTTTATTGAATAATCATAGTGCGTTTACAAAGAGAACCATTTCTAACCAGAGAAGACAAAGAATTCTACATCACCATCCACACAACTACAAGAAGAGAATACAAAGAGGGAGAAGGAGATGTTAATAGCCTTAACCCGACAAGGTCTTCTTCTTCTCTTGCGTGGATGGATCCGTAGACTTCTTTGGACACCAACAATGGAGTGAGGCGAAATAATAGAAGTGAATGGAGGGGATTTGGTATGTTGAAGTGTGTCCATTGATGTAGACTCTCGGCCTATTTATAGGGCTTCAAAATGTCGTTTGCCGCGGCGTGCCGGATCACCAGTAGCCGGCACAAGTAGGAAATGTGCCCAATGCTAAACGGTCGAAACCGTCATTCCACGTGAAACAGTACATATGCCGGGTAGGATATAACCCGGCATCAAACCCGGAGCGGTGGTTGGAAATCAACGGGAACACATGTGCTGTCGTTATGGTCAACACGAAGCGAGTATATACTCATGCCAGATAGAATTACCCGGCCATCGCATCCGGCAAGGCCTTTTTCTGTTCTGTGCTCATGCCGTGTAGAAAAACACCTTCGGTTTACGAGTCCGACATCAATGGAATTTTGCCTAGAGATGTGTTCCTGTAATAAAAACACATAAAACATAAGATTGTACAAATAATATACTTTAACGCATAATCTAACATAAATACAACACACATATATAAACTTTATAGATAGATATTAATATTAAATCTAATGCATAAAAATATGATAAGTCTGCTCGATATCAAGGCCCCTACACTTACCTTTTTGCTAGTCCTCGAGCAAAACAAGATTAGAAAGGACTAATCAGATAAAACTTTTAGAATGAAATGTAGATAATATCTCCAACTATATGATCTCTTCATTAAGTATCACTTAATTCACCTTACCTATCCAAACATACTAATGGGTATAAAATAAAGAATTTCAAAACCGATCAAAAACTTTTGGGCTATTTTGCATAAGGGATTTTTGTAATCTCTCCTTTTTCCGGTTTCCATCATTCAGCTCTATTTTTCAAGAGTTTCTGAATGTGGCCAAGACACTCATCAATGGTTTTTATTGTTCAGCCCTATTTTGCAAGGGTTTCTGAATCAACCATGATTTTTTTTGCATTGAAGAACGGGGAATTTAGGAGAAAAATAAAAGAAAAAACTCTCGTATCTTGCTTCTTTTATTCTGAGGCATTTTTTTTCAACCTCAAGGACTATAATGCTTTTCCTTTGGAAGAAGATTTTTTTTCCTTTTTTTTTCTTTTTCTTCTTCTTCTTTCTTTTGCACAAAAACCCTTTTCAAGATTTTTACCCAAAAGATTTTTCACAGTTTGAAAAAGAAAAGAAAATAATACACAGAAGTACATAAAGGAAAGAATAAGGAGAAAGCTCATATACTCATGTTAATAAAGGGAATCAAAAAGTTAAAATAGGAATCTACAAGTCATTAGAAAGCTTACCTCTTGAGAGAACAAGCATTTAGTCATTCCTAATCTTATCTCAATCAAAAACATGCAAAAAGTTTAGTAAGACATTGATAAAACTCACAACTTATGCATATTATAAATAAAACTTATTTTTTTAAAGGGGGATCCCTGCCCTACACTTGGCGGGAACACTGTCCCCAGTGTTCAAAAGAAACAATAAAATTTGAAAGTGTTTTTTTTTAAGAAACTTGAAATAACTATAATTAAAGCAATTAAAAACAATAACAAAAAAATGAAAAGGGAAAAATTAAATGATACGAAGGACTCCCCTGATTGATAGTGAAGGCGTGAGGAAGAACCGCCCTACACTTAGCCTTTTAGGCTATTTGGCATCATTTGAGATCCTGGGCAGGATAGTGACCGAATTTGCATGCTCCCGTGGATTGGTTTGCGTTTGGGACGGGAGTTGACCTTGCTGTCTTGGTTGCGTCAGAAGTTGCTGTAATTGCAACTGTAACGATTTGTGCTCTTTGCAAATGGTTGAGATCTCTTTGTGAGTGTCCTGGGTCTTGTTTATCAGGGCTGACATTATGTCACGAAGTTCAGCCATTTCAGCCTCTGATGATGATGTAGGATGGGGTGTTCGGTATTGTCTTGGACCTCCCTGGTAGCCGGCTTGACTCTGAAAGTGTTGAGGGGGTTGGTTCCCCTGTTGCCATGGCTGCCGATACCCCTGGTTACTCACGTAGTTGACTTCCTCAACATTCTGAAAGTCTGACATATCAGGGCTCGAAGCGTGTGGTCGTGCACTAACCACATTCGCCTGTTGAGGAAGTTTGTTCATTGCTATTTGCTCCACAACTTTCTGTAGAGCGCTAACCTTTGTTGACGTCTGGGCATTACTATCCAATAACTGCTCATGACTTTCATAAGTTTGTCAAATTTAGCATCGCCCTCTCCCACTTGATATAAACCAGCGGTACTACCCCTGGTTCCACCGGTGGCCCAATCCCTAATCTCTTCGCAAAGAGATTCAACTCCACTAAGGAATTGATCTTCAGGCTTCTTCAGTATGTCTGCACCAAGAGAGGATAGGATCATTGTCTTGCACTGGTTGACCAATCCTTTGTAGAACAACTGAGATAGTTGTTCCTTGGTGAGGTCGTGGTGTGGACATGTGCGTAGCAACCCTTTGAATCTGTCCCAAGTCTCACAGATGTTCTCCAAGCAAGGATGTCTAAAGTTGTAAATGTCGGCGATCATCTCCAGGGTGCGACTAGGGGGCATGAATTTGTCATAGAACTTGGTTGCCATGTCCTCCCATGTGGTGATGGTACTGGGGGTTAGACTGTGGTACCACTTGCTGGCGTTCCCCGTAAGGCTATGGGGAAAGAGGGAAAGTCTGGCGTATTGGAGGACATTGTTTGTGGAGGTTAGGTTGTTTGTGTATTGTAGAAATTTGGTGATGTGGAGCAAGGCATCGTCCGGGTCAAACATACCCAACTCCTTGATGCATCGGATTTGATGATATGGCTTAAGTTTTTGCCATTCTTCGTATTCGTTTTGTGGAAGGAGAGGGAGGTCACTTGCGGGCTTTTGGCCTTGATTAGAAGGCCGGTTTATATTTCGGACGGTAGGTGCTGCCATTGGTGTAGGATTTGCTTCTTGTAGGGTTCGTTGTTGCCTTAAAGTTTGAAGCAGGGTTCTCTCAATCTCCGGATCAAGGTTGGCTAAATTTTCAGGAGTACTCGTTGACCGAAGAAGCATTCACTTGATAACTTCAGGAGGAGCAAGAGAAAACGTTATAATACTTCGTAATAATAAAAGGAATATATAATGACATAATTAAACTTACGAAAATACAAAAAAAAAATTCTTGGTTATGCCGGACAGAGTGCCGGGCGACCCTTATCCGACAGTGGACTTCCTCCACTACTGTCGGGTTTATACAAACCGGCATGTTGCCCGGCGTGACCAAAAATGAACATAACTTAATTAAAAGACATGAAATGTAAAAGATAATCAAAATGTAAGAGTACATAAGAGATTGTAAGAGATCATTCCTAATTGTCCCTACTATTTACGACAGAAAATATTGAGAGAAATTGAACATGCCGGGTGATATGCCGGATGCATCCTATCCGGCATAGGACTTCCTCCGAAACGCCGGGTATAAGAAACCCGGCACAACACACGGCAAGTTCAAACTCGAAATTTAAATTAAAGAATCATAGTATAGGGACTATTAGGAGAGAGAAATAACAAAAGGTAGTAGCAAGAATGAATTTGAATTGTTAAAAACTTAATACTATACGAATCATAAAAAAACTTGAAAGTGCCGGACAGTATGCCGGGTAGAAACTATCCGGCATCGGACTTCCTCCGATTATGCCGGGTTTCAGTTGTCCAGCAGTGTGCACGGCACCTTCGATTTTGCATACACTAATGGCGAAATAAATCAAAAAATAAAAGAATAAATAATAGGTTGATTTTACCGAATTTAGGACTTGGACTAATTCCAAGTCCCCGGCAACGGCGCCAATTTGCTAAACAAGAAATTGTTAGGGTAAAACTATATATATAAAAAGAAGAAAATGATAAACTAAACCTACAACTCTACTACGGGTAGCAAAATAAAACCAGGTCGGAGTATAGTGTAAGTATATTACGACCGAGAGTATCGTACCCAAGGGACTTATAGAAAATTAGTCCTAATCCGGGCAAAAGCCTATTCTACAACAAAGGGGAAAAAAGTAAATGTAAGTACAAATTAAGAAACTATCTAAAACCTAATCTAAAATAGTATTTATAATGATCTACCCCAGATTCGTAATGGTAAACGTCATAAAGACACATATGATCACCCAGGAAAAGAATAAACTTCGAATCAACCAACTTTTGATAGTGCCGGATATCATGCCGGACAGAATGCGCACGGCAGATTCAAAAACCTTGAACATGTCGGACGTCTTGTACCCGGCATGCCACCCGGCATTATCAAAATGGCAAACTACTTCTCCAGTTCGAACCCGAACCAAGAACTCCCTAATCATTATCGAAGACTAGCAAATATTTGGTAATCAACGAACCGACAAGGGGAGAATAACATGGCTAATACTAAATCTTAGGTTTTCATCCTCTAAATTGTAGAAGACAAATGGAAAGACCAACTAGAGTTTCTCAACCTTTCTGCCTTAATAAAGTCAGAATTTGAAGTAAATGGAAGGAGAAGCAACTTCATTCCAATTGCAAAAAAACACAAAACACCAAGTTGAAACTTATGTCTTTTATTGAATAATCATAGTGTGTTTACAAAGAGAACCATTTCTAACCAGAGAAGACAAAGAATTCTACATCACCATCCACAC
Source organism: Limonium bicolor (assembly GCA_023374045.1). Taxonomy (NCBI): domain Eukaryota; kingdom Viridiplantae; phylum Streptophyta; class Magnoliopsida; order Caryophyllales; family Plumbaginaceae; genus Limonium; species Limonium bicolor. The sequence goes on along the minus strand of CM041779.1, from coordinate 3,488,698 downwards.
AACTATAAGAAGAGAATACAAAGAGGGAGAAGGAGATGTTAATAGCCTTAACCCGACAAGGTCTTCTTCTTCTCTTGCGTGGATGGATCCGTAGACTTCTTTGGACACCAACAATGGAGTGAGGCGAAAATATAGAAGTGAATGGAGTGGATTTGGTATGTTGAAGTGTGTCCATTGATGTAGACTCTCGGCCTATTTATAGGGCTTCAAAATGTCGTTTGCCGGGCGTCGTGCCGGATCACCAGTAGCCGGCACACGTGGGAAATGTGCCCAACTGCTAACGGTCGAAACCGTCAATTCCGCGTGAAACAGTACATATGCCGGGTAGGATATACCCGGCATCACACCCGGCAGCGGTTGGAAATCACGTGGAACACATGTGTTGTCGTATGGTCAACCGAAGCGACTCTATACTCATGCCGGATAGAATTTACCCGGCATCGCATCCGGCAAGGCTTCTTTTCTGTTCTGTGCTCATGCCGTGTAGAACCAACCCGGTACCGAGTCCGGCATCAATGGAATTTCTGCCTAGAGATGCGTTCCTTGTATATAAAACACATAAAACATAAGATTGTACAAATAATATACTTTAACGCATAATCTAACATAAATAACACATATATAACTTTATTTAGATAGATATAATATTAAATCTATTGCATAAAATATGATAAGTCTGCGGCTTATCAAAGACTACCTAGAAATTGATGGGCTACTTGGAGGCGCCAACTACCTTAAAGAATATTCTATAATTGTTGGGCTATTGGGAGGCACCAACTACCTTTAAAAAATGTTTAAATACTGGGCTCTTCGAAGGTGCTCGAGTCGTTGAAAAGGTTGAGATTCAAAATTGTTTAGCTATGAGGCACTGACCACCTTGATTGAAATGATTTGAGTCTTGTTGAGCTATTCTAAGGCGTTGTCTGTGTATAATGAGGATTGAATGTTGTCGAGTTGTTCTAAGGCGCTGACTTCCTATAATGATGATGATGATTGAATGTTGTCGAGTTGTTCAAAGGTCTGACTTCCTATAAAAATTGTCGAGTTGTTCTAAGGCGCTGACTTCCTATAATGACGATGATGATTGAATGTTGTCGAGCTGTTCTAAGGCGTTGACTTCCTATAAATATTGTCAAGCTATTCTAGGGCACTGAATTCCTATAAAGATTGTCGAGCTGTTCTAAGGCGTTAACTTCCTATAATGACAATGATGATTGAATGTTGTCGAGCTGTTTCAAGGCCTGACTTCCTATAAAGATTGTCAAGCTGATCTAAGGCGTTGACTTCCTATAATGATGATGATGATTGAATGTTTTTGACTATTCTAAGATGTTGACTCCTATAAAGATTGTCGAGTTGTTCTAAGGCGCTGACTACCTAATCTGGCTATTCTAAGGTGCCGAAAACCTAAAACTACACTGAGCATTCTAAGGTGTGGGAACCTCAAACTCCATTGAGCATTCTAAGGTGTCAGGAACATAAAACTCCACCGAGCATTCTAAGGTGTCGGTCTAAGGTGTCGGGAACCTAAAACTCCACCGGGCATTCTAAGGTGTCGGGAACTGAAACTCCACCGAGCATTTTAAGGTGTCGGGAACCTAATGCTTCTGATTGGTATGCTATGGGGGCCTATTGCCTCTTTCCACCAACTGGGGTGTGGGGATAACTTCTAGTCTACCAAGAGGGCTTATTGCCACTGCCCACTAGTTGTTACTCCCTAAAAAGTTGACACAAAAATAGGGGACTTATTGCCACTGCCCCACCAACTCTACTAAGCATTATGAGGTGTCAGAAACCTAAAACCCTACCGAGCATTCTAAGGTATTAGAAACCTGTTGTATAAATGATGTAGAGTGTTTGATGAAGTAATGTGGTTGATGATGTGTTTGATGTAAAGGTGCAGTAAGAAGAAAAATGAAACTCGAGTGCATGTAGGGACCAAACCTATTCTAAATTTAAAAATGCAATGAAATCCGGGTGCATCTAGGGACCAAAACCTATTCCAAATGTAAATGTAACACCCCATCCAACATTAGCACACTTACAACAAACATCAGCGGAAAAACATACTTCATCATATTACTTAACTCATTGGTGTTACACGCCGTTAACCACCCACGTGGCTAACAAGGCTATTACATATACATTGTATCGGTCTGATGGACTAGATTCCCGAGCGACTACACATTGCTATCCCTTTTTCATTAACAACAAAACATACACATACCTTCCAACTGTACCGAGTATTCACAAACTAATGCCGATTACAATTTCGGTCTTACTACACCTACTGTACAAATATACCTAAAATGATTACCCATGTACAAACGACTACCCCGTCCTACTCTCGAACGGCTTCCAGCTCCTTGTACCTGAAATAGGAAAAAGAAGAGAAAAGGGTGGCCCCCCAGGGGCTCAGCACCTTTGCTGGTATGGTAATCCCGCAGCCCGCATGCTACCGGGCCACACACAACTAATTGTCGTCTTAGCATGCGGTTGATTATATTTGAATCATGCATGTAAACTATAAACACACAACACATAACATTCCACCTCAATGGGCTCTACAAACAGATAACACATCCTTACTTGATAAGTCACTCATGGTGTTCATTACCCCTATAGTGTTTCTCCTCTAATGGAGCTACTTCCTTAATAGACGACACTCACCCATTAATCGAGTTATCCTTAAACGCCTCTTATCACAAACTGGGATTCATATCCATGATCCACATACTCCACATTTTACAACATATAACATACACTACATAACAACACTTTCACGTTTCAACTTGCACATAACAACATCGCAATGGGAATTGCAGTACAACAACAACACATAACATAACGGGAATGGTTCTCTTAGGAACCGACCCAAACATAGTTAATTCACTGGTGAGCCTAGAGAATGATGTCACCCTCATGATAAACTCGTTATACAACACTCATTACCGTCCTAATAGTCGGACGAGTAACTTAAGTTAAGATGGTTCGGATATGGTGACCCGAACACACCACATTAAACATGTTCCCCCTAAACCGATCATAAGTCAGAATAGCTAAGCTTTGGAGTAAGCTAATGGGAGATCGTAACCCGTGAGGGAAACAACCATAACAGAGAGGAGGATAAGGCTAAAAAGGATACCCACTCCCAAACAACGCACGACCGGCCTAACCGGATTCCTCACCCCCGTTAGTACATATTTACTTGTAGATAACTAGTTAGAGCCCCACTATGGAGCCTATCACACCCACACACCAAGAAGGTATTTCGACTGGGTTAAACACACGAGGGAGGTCCATACATTCACACACAACATCACACAATTAACTCACGCATAGCCGTGGTTAGAACGTCCCATGGTCCGGGTCGTTAAATTCCGAATACCGATCTCTCATGTGATCCTAGACTCAGATAGCTAAGTTTAACACTTTCGGGGTTAAATGGTATCGGAACTAGACACGCCACATATATGAATTACTGAAAACTCATTACATGTTTTATCTTACAACGTGGCAAACATACAGAAAAACACATTAGCATACAAGCCGGTGTAATCCGGTAGGACACAGGTTGCAAGAAAACCATACCTGTCACCGGGGTTTCACTCTAACGTGCCATCACATGTTCCTCGTAACATCTTTGAACAACTGGTAACATTACATTTACTTTTATTAACATCGGGGTAACATGGTTGTTTAAAGTCTAATGCTCATAACTTATCCCCGTTAACTAGTTAAATAACTTCACATTTTAACTTGTTTTACTTTTACATTTTAATACAACTTTTCCCCCACTAAATTGTCATTATGACTCACTTAACATGTCCTTAACAATCTTATAACATCATTACTTGATAATCCCCATCATCCTATAACCTTAAACAATGTTTTGGTCCATACAGCGCCTTGTCCGAACTTGTGTCCGGACTTCCCAAGTTCGGACACCGTTCGAGGCTCAAATGGGTGTAAACAGACGACTGTCCGAACATGCGTCCGAGCTTCCCAAGTTCGGACGCTGTTCGAGGCCAAAACAGAATGTAGAGATAGGTGTGTCCGAACTTCCAAATTCGGACGGTAGTTCGGACACCGGTTGAAGTTCAGGAGACTTACGCGCAACAGGGCATGTCCGAACGTCCATGTTAGGACGGTAGTTTGGACGTGCCCAAAACTCCATTTTCTATACCTTTAAACACTTACTCATTTCTTGCCTAAATGCTCAATACTCATATACTCCCCCTTAGGTTTATAGCATGTTCCCACACTATATTTAGCCCACCAAAAATACTTCATGTCCTTCCAAGAATTTTCTTCACAAGTTCAACATCTTCCTTACCTAAACATCATTTCCTCCTTGTACATCAACATTACCTAAACCTTAACAAACTCCTCCAAGACTTTAGTACATCCCAAAACACCCATTGGATTTCTAGAACTTCCAAGATAGTGCCTAAATCCTTTTTGCCTTCTAAAAGACCTTAATGCACCTTTCTTTCCCTAGTAAAGCACTTAATCATTCTCAACGCTTCCAAACTCACCAAAACTCTTTTTAAACACTTAGAACTTCTTATACATTATCTAAATTTTGACATGGGTTCTTCTAGCACGTTGCTATACCAAAGCACATAGCTTTCACCATTAGACATTCAAGAACACCTAAAATCCATCAAGAGCATTCTCACACACAAACACTTAGGTTTTCACCCTTTCACAACCAAAAACACTTAATCACTTAATACACATTCCTTACACACAAACATATTGTTTTTCCTCTTTTAACCATCCATGACACTCATCTTCACAAAGAATGTTCTTTACACACATCTAAATCCTTAAACTACACTACATCACAATATAGTGCATAAACTTAAATTGCTTGACACTTAGGTCCTTAAATAACATGGCTCATAGGCCCTTAAATGCATTAAACTTAAACACTGAATTTCCCACATATATATTGCCTTTAACCTGCAAATACACTCAACATCACATATGCCTTTTAATAATCTCCTTAAGAACAATTCACTAGCTCTTTTCCCATTGGCTCCTTAGGTATTTTATTAAGCAAATCAAGCTCATTTTTTTCCTAGGGCATCTAAACTACATTGAGATAGTTTGTTTACCTCTTTTCCTTCACAAGTTTTTCATTGTAACCCCTTGCTCCTTCTTTGATAGAAACCGGCAAGGCTTTGATTGCTTGTCAAACTTCTAATCAATGTACAAGCAAGGTAATGAGTATTCAAGATTCATGCTTAAACTCATTGCAAACCCTAGGTTATATATATATTGTCTTAACACATTAGGATAGTTGTTTTACCTTGGAAACAAAAGAGAGCTTGAATAAGCATCAAGAGAGGACTCCTCCTTGTCCTTTAAAGATTGAAATGGAGCTATGAAAGAACAAGAGAAGACACCATTAATGGTGAATTTTCGGACATGTAATAAAAATGAAGGAAATGTTGTTTTCTTTGGTTTTTCCTTACCTTGAAGCAAAGGAGAATAACATGGCATGAAAATATGAGCTCAACTCCTTCAATGGTGAATCTCCATGGCACCGAAATGGAGTTCTTGAAGATTTGAAAAGATAGAAGTGTAGAGCTTGGTCTAACTAAGACAAATATGGTCTTAGAATTTGATTTGGAGCATGGAGTTGGATTTGGCAAGGAAATGAAGATGGAGAAGAGAGGTTACTATAGCCCATCGTTTTTGAAGAAGAGAGGAGAGGATGAAGACGGTGGGAACAAGGAGAAAAGAAGAGAATGAGGTGAGAGGTCTACCTTTGAAGATATTTATGTTATAAAGTAACTTTCTTCTTTTTACTTACTTTTCCTTCCTTTCTTGAATTGATTTTTACATGGTGGTGAGTCACCACTTAGAAAACCGGCCCCCTCCATATAATAGGGCATTTCTTGACTTATGTTGACCATTTAATTAAGCTAAGTTGACTTAAGTCAAAACTAGCACTATTTGGGCACTATTCACTAACCAAGGCACATATTTGTGAAATTTTTGATTTCCCATTGATTTAGACTTCCTAATGTGATACTAAGTAGTACACATGTTAATTAAAGAGTAATGATGGACATTTAGCCACTCAAAACTCATTTACAAGACAATTTTTCAAAAATGTGCTTTAAGGCTCCTTAAAGCACATTTTGTGTTTTAACTTGTTTTCAAGCTTGGTTTTCTTTAGTAATTGATTTAATATGTTCATTAACATATTATTAGGGTATAGATATGAACTTTAGGTCTTATACAAATTTATCCCAAGCTTAGAGCACATTTTTGCCCATATTGACTTTAAGGTATTTATTTGTGTTTTATTTGGTTTAATTGTCTACCAAGGTTTCCTAAGGACTTAATTAGCCTTATTAAATCATAATTGAATATCACTAAGTCTTGGTAGGCTCTTTGGTCCCAACCAAGTTCACTCCAAGTTTAGAGCATGTTTTTGCTCAAACTGTATTTATGGTACTTTATTGTTTTCACCATGGTTTAAATCGTACACTGATGTTTCTAAGGCACTTTTTAGCCTTTAAATATCATAGTTTAGTATTTAAACAATATCTCAAGGTTTGGGGTATTTCAATCTACCCCCCTTAAAAGAACTTCGTCCTCGAAGTTCACACTTCCCACACATCATTTGGATTAGAACGCAGGAATCACTTGAAATAAACTTCCATAACCAAACATACTTTACATCACACCCGGACTTAATGGTCCGGGTAACATATTCACATCCATACATAACATAACATACTCACATGATAACCTCGGACTCAATGGTCCGGGTATCTTAACAACATTTGCACATACATACAACCCTTAGACTCTTGGGTCTGGGTACCATAGCAACATTTAGACCCATAGGTCTTGATAACATAACAGCCTTTAGACACATAGGTCTATGTAACACAACAACATTTAGACTCATAGGTCTTGATAACATACACTTTTGGAACTCAAGGTCAAAATCTTATTTATTACACATACCACACAACATGTCATAGCATGTATAACATCAAAATATCTTTTATATACACTGTGATCAACCCGGTCGCGATGGACACCTTCTGGTCCCCGTCCCTTTGGGAGATCAAAACAATCACTTAATCTTTAACATATACTTCTCATGTCACCGTCCGAAGACAAAGGCCCGGTCGCGATGGACACCTTCTGGTCCCCGTCCCTTTGGGAGATCAAAACAATCACTTAATCTTTAACATATATACTTCTCATGTCACCGGTCCGAAGACAAAGGCTCATGCGTCCTCGGCTCGTGAGCAAGTACTACAAAAATATTCTTTACTAGGTTAAGTATAAGAGAATCCTTTATTTCAAATGTTAACCGACTGTTTTGAAACACCAATGAAAAATCCTTTTGAAAACACATACAACTCCAAGTCCAACTTATGCTTTTTGCTTCTTTTCTTAGCGTGGTTATTTATGACCACTTATAGGGAGCTTTAAGAATCATCCACCCCCTGATGTGATCAGCATCAGTGTTGAACTATCCTTCCACCCAATTTGTGTTCGGCTTCCCTTGATCACATGCAAATCAAGTTCCACCTCCTCCACTTCATTTCACGCATCAAATAATACACTCATTTCCAATTTTCTATCTTGTTGGTGATTCTAGTCATAATCATACATCTCCAAGGATAGAACACTCCGTCTATCGTTATCTCCACTCATTTAATCTGTTACCTAGGAATCTTATTCTCACTAGGTTCTATGTCGTTCCATACCCTTTCATGAATCACTATATTACATATATCATATATTTTATCAAATACCAACACACGTTTTACTTTATACACTGTCGGGGTTTTTGTTCCCCGAGTTTCTTTACTCCCTTACACTTGTACTCTCACACACAACTCTTAACAAATAAACACACTTATCACAATGGTATTCGCATCTCTGTGCGCAGTTACCACAATTAAACCATGAATAAATGCGTATGTTTATGTAACGCACGTACCAATCATCCAACAAATCATTTTGTGCTATGCACAACATAGCTCACGTACACTTGTATGGTAAAACACACTATCGGTTTTACGACTCTACCCCCCTTAAAGGGATTACGCCCACGTAATCAGTCACTTAATCATTGGTTTAAAAAGTTCTACCGTCGTGGAAGTGTTTCAAACTTCCACCGTGCTCTGTATACAATGTGTTCTGGTTAGAGGATCTTGACCATATTGCGGTTTAGTCCCTAAACCAAGAATTCTCATTGGAGTTTGGCTTTAACTCTTAACTGGTTTTGGTTCTGGCCTGTCAGGCTTCTAGGCGTTAATAATTAGTCATTTACTCAAATTCGCTATTCACATTGTACACTTGAATCACTGGTTCACTAGTGTCTACTGCGCAACTCTAATAACTGTAGCTTAGTTTGCCCCATTCGTTATTCTTACTGTATTGTACATCTCCCATTTATCACCTTTCTTATAACAATGGTTTCTCAACCGACGCGTGGTACTCTTACCGTTAGCGAACTCGGTGAGTTACAAAACTTTCCATCCACTTCTCTAATAACTTACTGCGTAAACTGCTACGTATTTCACAATGATTGACTTGTTCCCTTCCGACTTAATGTCGGTCGAGATTGAGCTGCTACCTAATGTGTAGCGCTCTCTTGGTTATTTCCAACATTTGGGTATATTCCATACCGATATTTGGCAGTTAGTGCTACTGTAGTCACTTACTGTTAATCATGCCTCCACATTTGGTTTTGTACAAGTACTCTTTCATTGGTATGTCTTTGCATTTCCTATGCATTAGTCACTATGGCGTTATAAGCCGCTTTCTGTTTCCACCACAATTAACATTTCCAAAACCCTTTCCATCACACTCGATCATTACTGTTCAAATGTAATACCAAAACACTCAGTCATACAGAGTGCAGAGGCATAAACTCTTGACAGTAAATTCTCTTATTAGCAACGGAATCCACACTGAGTTCCTTATCACCTAGTACCAAGTACTGGCTTATTGCCCAGTCTGTTTATCATCACTTACCTTACATCTCCACTGAGTTTAATTCATAACTGGTCTTATCTGCCATATTATTATTTAACAACACTTATACAACGGTCGCTTACTGCGCACCGTGCTCTCTCTCGTTGTATAACATCGACTTATATGGTATTCACTGTCATATTAGCTTCCACACATATATTACATCACTCGTATTATGGTTCGCCACTCATTTGGCTGATTGTTGAATATTCTAGTCTTTGAGTCTTAATGCTCCTTGAGCATTGTCCATCCCACATTTAGTGTCACTCATCCATGATGGTTGCTATTAGACTTATTACTCTTCCGGTCTCCACAAGTGGTATACACTACCTTTCGTATCATTCCCATACAAATCCTCCTCCGGTAATGACCATATTGGTCCCCCTTAACATATTCCCTGAACTTAGTTCACCCATCTACCGCTATTGCGGTCTCACAATATTAAGAGGTTTCCCCACTCTCTTAGCAGTGGTTCGTTATCCGCTTTACTTACTTATATAACATAAACTTTTACAATCGATTAAATTTATATATCACACCTTATTTGTGGCTTATAAGCCTTATTGCCTTGAGCTGCGCTCATTGTAGGCTGTCCACACACATGTACTTCTCTGTACAACATTACATGGTTTGGATATCATATTGAGCTCCATGACAAGGTCGTTGCATTCTGTTTCCTTTCATGGGATGCCCCTTAGGATTGTCAGTCCGTCTCCTGACAACTTATGTCTAAACTGAAAATTAGCTCCAACTCTTGTGCTTCTGTCACGTTATCTCGTTCAACTATCATTGATGCGAACACCCTTCAAGGATTGCTCCTGGGTGTTTGTTAAGTTATGCCTTTACATCTGGTTTGCACTTATTGGTATATTCAGTTAGCCACGCCATTTTGCGTTCTTGACTGGCTTATTATCTTCTTCCGTGAAGATCAACATCTCCTGGTAGTGTAGGTACTCATTCTGGGAGTTTCATCCCGTTCATTGCACATTAATGTGTCCACATTAAGTATTTGCCTCGTCATGTACAGGCTGGGTCACCATTCCAGCTATCATGTTTATCCCTGGGATCCTTAAGACATATGCTATGTCTTTACATAACAGTTAGTGCACTTCGTATTCCCTGACTCTTAAACATTTCCTTGAAACAAATTCACTAACTTCTTTAGTCTCGTTAAATTAACTGAGTTCCTTTACTTCAACCATTCTCGGTAATCCTTTGCTCTTGATTGACTTACACTGCTGACCGTAGTACGGAGTCGACTACCTCCCGTGTTCCGGACTCTACTCGTATACATATATGGGGTACCATGCTGATACATTGCTACTTACCCAACTAACCCATAAGTAGGTCTGTCAGGCCCACAAGCTCCTATCGGAGTGCGGTCGTCCCACATTACAATTGGTACACTCGTAGTGTCCATCACACGCCTAGGTGAAGTATTCTGTTGTCAACTCCCTTATGTTGTCCTATGACAACATGCATTCCGTGCTTCCCGAACTTAATCGAGGGGAAAGTTTATCCACTGTTGTATCTTTATCAACTACCCTTGGGTTTACTGGTTTGGTTTAAAAGAGGTTAGAAAGAAGTATTGGTTTGAAAGAAAATCTGGTTTGAAAGAAAAGAGTTTGAAATAAATCTGAGTTTGAGAGAAAAAATTTCATGGTTTCACAACGTCTTCTTGTATTAACCAAGTCTAGCTTCCACGGTTATGATGATCTCACTTAACTTCATGGTACTTTACTAAGTACTTCGTATTCGCTAAAAATTCTCCCGAATAGCCCTGTTATAGCAGCACTTGCCATGGCAAGTGCGCCATGCTAACTGGCTATCGGTTTAAACACATACCGGTTGTGGTATTGTTCTTACCCGCACTGTTATCAGTGGCCTTGTTGCCCTTACTTGACCTTACAGTCTAGACATTAAATCCTCTGGGCGACTCTCACTGTCTGCACATGACAATCATTAACTAGGGTGTTTCCCATTCTTGGAGACCCCTTTTCTTTTGTATTGTTTTCTCCTCGTAGCCCGTTCCACACATTTGTCGTGGTTACTGAGACTTGTCTTGTTTGTTGTACTACGTTGTAGTTCCCTTGTCGGTTGGTAAACCGTTGGTGTATTATTTAACATTTTTGGTCCCGTAGACACTCGTCTCGGGTCCCATTACTTCACTTCTTGCCTGTTGCACAGTTGGTGCGTTGCAGCTGGTTGCTCTCGACTGCTCAGCATGTCGACCCAGGTTGCCGGAAATTCTATTCTCTTATACACGAAATTCTTCATCCTTCGCTATTAATGCGGTTAACATTGTTCAGATGGAAACCGTCTCCGGGATTCCCACTCTTCGGGATCTACCGTATGACTGGTCCTCCTTACTTACAGTGATGTTTAATAACAGCCAGATCGGGCTTTCCCGAATATGAGAGGACTTTCATCTCTCTGGCGTTGTTTCCCAAATTATAAACAGGGATTGTGGAGGGCGGGAAGGATGTTGTAGGTTTCCAGTACACACTGGTAATACCTAACTAGCGTATCTCTCATGCTATCACTCAACCCTTAACCCAAAGTACTAAAATCCTAACTAGGTACTTCCTAAGCTCGGTAATTCAGTCATCGGCCACGCACAACTAATTGTCGTCTTAGCATGCGGTTGATTATATTTGAATCATGCATGTAAACTATAAACACACAACACATAACATTCCACCTCAATGGGCTCAACAAACAGATAACCATCCTTACTTGATAAGTCACTCATGGTGTTCATTACCCCTAGAGTGTTTCTCCTCTAATGGAGCTACTTCCTTAATAGACGACACTCACCCATTAATCGGGTTATCCTTAAACGCCTCTTATCACAAACTGGGATTCATATCCATGATCCACATACTCCACATTTTACAACAAATAACATACACTACATAACAACACTTTTCACGTTTCAACGTGCACATAACAACAACGCAATGGGAATTGCAGTACAACACACACATAACATAACGGGAACGATTCTCTTAGGAACTGACCCAAACATAGTTAATTCACTGGTGAGCCTAGAGAATGATGTCACCCTCATGATAACTCGTTATACAACACTCATTACCGTCCTAATAGCGGACGAGTAACTTAAGTTAAGATGGTTCGGATATGGTGACTCGAACACACCACATAAACACATGTTCCCCCTAAACCGATCATAAGTCAGAATAGCTAAGCTTTGGAATAAGCTAATGGGAGATCGTAACCCGTGAGGGAAACAACCATAACAGAGAGGAGGGTAAGGCTAAAAAGGATACCCACTCCCAAACAACGCGCGACCGGCCTAACCGGATTCCTCACCCCCGTTAGTACATATTTACTTGTAGATAACTAGTTAGAGCCCTACTATGGAGCCTATCACACCCACACACCAAGAAGGTATTTCGACTGGTTAACACATGAGGGAGGTCCATACATTCACACACAACATCACACAATTAACTCACGCATAGCCGTGGTTAGAACGTCCCATGGTCCGGGTCGTTAATTCCGAATACCGATCTCTCATGTGATCCTAGACTCAGTTAGCTAAGTTTAACACTTTCAAGGTTAAATGGTATCGGAACTAGACACGCCACATATATGAATTACTGTAAACTCATTACATGTTTTATCTTACAACGTGGCAAACATACAGAAAAACACATTGCATACAAGCCGGTGTAATCCGGTAGGACACAGGTTGCAAGAAAACCATACCTGTCATCGGGGTTTCACTCTAACTGCCATCACATGTTCCTCGTAACATCTTTGAACAACTGGTAACATTACATTTACTTTTATTAACATCGGGGTAACATGGTTGTTTAAAGTCTAATGCTCATAACTTATCCCCGTTAACTAGTTAAATAACTTCACATTTTAACTTGTTTTACTTTTACATTTTAATACAACTTTTCCCCCACTAAATTGTCATTATGACTCACTTAACATGTCCTTAACAATCTTATAACATCATTACTTGATAATCCCCATCATCCCATAACCTTAAACATGTTTTTGGTCCATACAGCGCCTTGTCCGAACTTGTGTCCGGACTTCCCAAGTTCGGACACCGTTCGAGGCTCAAATGGGTGTAAACAGACGACTGTCCGAACATGCGTCCGAGCTTCCCAAGTTCGGACGCTGTTCGAGGCCAAAATAGAATGTAGAGATAGGTGTGTCCGAACTTCTAAATTCGGACGGTAGTTCGGACACCGGTTGAAGTTCAGGAGACTTACGCGCAACAGGGCATGTCCGAACGTCCATGTTCGGACGGTAGTTCGGACGTGCCCAAAACTCCATTTTCTATACCTTTAAACACTTACTCATTTCTTGCCTAAATGCTCAATACTCATAATACTTCCCCCTTAGGTTTATAGCATGTTCCCACACTATATTTAGCCCACCAAAAATACTTCATGTCCTTCCAGAATTTTCTTCACAAGTTCAACATCTTCCTTACCTAAACATCATTTCCTCCTTGTACATCAACATTACCTAAACCTTAACAAACTCCTCCAGACTTTAGTACATCCCAAAACACCCATTGGATTTCTAGAACTTCCAAGATAGTGCCTAAATCCTTTTTGCCTTCTAAAAGACCTAATGCACCTTTCTTTCCCTAGTAAAGCACTTAATCATTCTCAACGCTTCCAAACTCACCAAAACTCTTTTTAAACACTTAGAACTTCTTATACATTATCTAAATTTTGACATGGGTTCTTCTAGCACATTGCTATACCAAAGCACATAGCTTTCACCATTAGACATTCAAGAACACCTAAAATCCATCAAGAGCATTCTCACACACAAACACTTAGGTTTTCACCCTTTCACAACCAAAAACACTTAATCACTTAATACACATTCCTTACACACAAACATATCATTTTTCCTCTTTTAACCATCCAAGACACTCATCTTCACAAAGAATGTTCTTTACACACATCTTAATCCTTAAACTACACTACATCACAATATAGTGCATAAACTTAAATTGCTTGACACTTAGGTCCTTAAATAACATGGCTCATAGGCCCTTAAATGCATAAACTTAAACACTGAATTTCCCACATATTATTGCCTTTACCTGCAAATACACTCAACATCACATATGCCTTTTAATAATCTCCTTAAGAACAATTCACTAGCTCTTTTCCATTGGCTCCTTAGGTATTTTATTAAGCAAATCAAGCTCATTTTTTTTCCTAGGGCATCTAAACTACATTGAGATAGTTTGTTTACCTCTTTTCCTTCACAAGTTTTTCATTGTAACCCCTTGCTCCTTCTTTGATAGAAACCGGCAAGGCTTTGATTGCTTGTCAAACTTCTAATCAATGTACAAGCAAGGTAATGTGTATTCAAGATTCATGCTTAAACTCATTGTAAACCCTAGGTTATATATATATATATTGTCTTAACACATTAGGATAGTTGTTTTACCTTGGAAACAAAAGAGAGCTTGAATAAGCATCAAGAGAGGACTCCTCCTTGTCCTTTAAAGATTGAAATGGAGCCATGAAAGAACAAGAGAAGACACCATTAATGGTGAATTTTCGGGCTTGTAATAAAATGAAGGAAATTTGTTTTCTTTGGTTTTTCCTTACCTTGAAGCAAAGGAGAATAACATGGCATGAAAATATGAGCTCAAACTCCTTCAATGGTGAATCTCCATGGCACCGAAATGGAGTTCTTGAAGATTTGAAAAGATAGAAGTGTAGAGCTTGGTCTAACTAAGACAAATATGGTCTTAGAATTTGATTTGGAGCATGGAGTTGGATTTGGCAAGGAAATGAAGATGGAGAAGAGAGGTTACTATAGCCCATCATTTTTGAAGAGAGAGGAGAGGATGAAGACGGTGGGAACAAGGAGAAAAGAAGAGAATGAGGTGAGAGGTCTACCTTTGAAGATATTTAGGTTATAAAGTAACTTTCTTCTTTTTACTTACTTTTCCTTCCTTTCTTGAATTGATTTTTACATGGTGGTGAGTCACCACTTAGAAAACCGGCCCCCTCCATATAATAGGGCATTTCTTGACTTATGTTGACCATTTAATTAAGCTAAGTTGACTTAAGTCAAAACTAGCACTATTTGGGCACTATTCACTAACCAAGGCACATATTTGTGAAATTTTTGATTTCCCATTGATTTAGACTTCCTAATGTGATACTAAGTAGTACACATGTTAATTAAAGAGTAATGATGGACATTTAGCCACTCAAAACTCATTTACAAGACAATTTTTCAAAAATGTGCTTTAAGGCTCCTTAAAGCACATTTTGTGTTTAACTTGTTTTCAAGCTTGGTTTTCTTTAGTAATTGATTTAATATGTTCATTAACATATTATTAAGGTAAGATATGACCTTTAGGTCTTATACAAATTTATCCCAAGCTTAGAGCACATTTTTGCCCATATTGACTTTAAGGTATTTATTTGTGTTTTATTTGGTTTAATGTCTACCAAGGTTTCCTAAGGACTTAATTAGCCTTATTAAATCATAATTGAATATCACTAAGTCTTGGTAGGCTCTTTGGGTCCCAACCAAGTTCACTCCAAGTTTAGAGCATGTTTTTGCTCAACTGTATTTATGGTACTTTATTGTTGTCACCATGGTTTAAATCGTACACTGATGTTTCTAAGGCACTTTTTAGCCTTTAAATATCATAGTTTATTATTTAAACAATATCTCAAGGTTTGGGGTATTTCAGTAAAAAGTGTGATTGTAGAAAATTCCAAACATGGCAGTGATTAAAAACTTGTGAATTGTCCTAAAAAGATGAACATGCTCTCTAGAGGAGGTGGGTGGTGCTTAAGGCTTATGACAGGCTTAAGGCTTTTGAGTGCTGGTAGTCAGGACTTATGACAAGCCTGGGGAGTGTGGTTTTTTTGGTGGTTTTTAAGGCTTATGACGAGCTTAAGGCTTTTGGCTGGTGGTAATCATAACTTATGACGGGCCTGGGGTTGGGTGTGATTTGTGAGTGGTGGTCAAGACTTATGATGAGCCTGAGGCTTTGAAGTTAGGGTTGTGATTGGTGTTCAGGACTTATGACGAGCCTGAGGTTTTGAAGTTGGGTTTTTGGGTGGTGTTCAGGGCTTATGACATGCATGAGGTTTTGGAGTGTAGTTTTTTGGATTTGTGGTGCTTAAGACTTATGACGGGCTTTAGACTTTTTGTGAGGTGATAGTGACTGGGGTTGGCTTGTGATTTGTGAGTGGGATTAGGACTTATGACAAGCCTGACAATTTGGAGTGGAGGCTTTGGAAGGTGGTGTTTATGAGTGGTGTTCAGGTTTTATGACGAGCCTGAGGCTTTGGGTTCCTTTGAGGTTGGTGTTGCCATGGCAATTGTTGTTCCAACAATTACACCCTAGTATTTCTTTAAGCAATCTAAGCTAGAGTTTATAGCGATCGATCGGAACCACCGCTTGCCCCAATATTTTTCTATTAAACACGTGAACAAGTTTTATCATCGTAGGGTTAAGGCTCGTGTTTAATATGGTGCTTTTCCTACCTACACTCGATGTGTTTGGTGCTTGCACTCGTTCCTCCCATACAGACATAACTTCTGGACCATTGAAATTGATATATGATGGATTTACGTGTTTGACCTGTTACTTTCACTCGATTATATGCACAAATATCAAGTCGGAAGTATTAAAAGCTTATAACTGGGTCATGGGGTGTGATGAAAGACAAAGGACCATGGAGGGATGTTTTGGTTATGTGGAGCTTAGGGGTGACCAAAGCTACAACTTGCGCCTTCTCTCGGATTCGTCTTCCTGTGAGCCTTGATTTTTGAACCTGTATCTAATCTTTATTCGAGTTGATTAGGATCTAATCAGGTTCTAGGTCCACTTATAACTTAAGTTTAATAAATATGTCATAAAATAATTACTATAAAAAAAACCTAAGCTAGCTGACTATAACCTATTATGAGTTGCCACCTAATTTTTACCTAAGGTAAATTAGGAAACGTAAGAGATCGGGTATGGGGTTTGGCATACAACTTTTCTCGGCTCAAATTACTCTCACTACCCTTCTAACTTGTTTTTCCTCTACTTATGTCATTTACGGCTTGTTGTAATGTCGATTTAACATAAACACACAATTTTCTGTGTTTTTTTATTTTTTTAACAATTTTTGACAAAATTAATATGAAAACTGAAATTACCTAAACTAGGTTTCGGTAGCCGAATTGGGTAATATTTTTAAAATGTTTGTGGCCACAGACCTAATGTCCGTACCCACGGACCCTAATTAAGCTAGTTAAACATAAAGATCGAAATTGTAGAAAAACAAAATTTCAAAGAGTCCAGGGCCACGAACAGGGTGTCCGTGGGCCCGGACATGTTACAAAAAACCTAAATTTTAAAAATTAAATTTGTCCTGTCCGCAGACACGGACTGCCATCAGTTGATGGCGTTTGGGTGTTTTCCGACGGTGCTTTTGGCTCACATTTCATGGGCGTGTTCCTTGAAAGATTTTAGACACATCATTAATCAAAAGATTTCAGTTTGACCTTAAATTGTGGATGAAACTTAGCAAACAAGTTATTAGGAGAACGTAATTTAAACCCTAATTTAGTCGCCGGAACAAGTCGAATTGTTTTGAGATTGATACTGAGTGTATATGATGATCAGAAAAGTTGAAGAATTTGAATTCTAACCTGTTTTGACTTCGGGAATTGGTTTTTCCTTCACGTAGGGAATCTTCGAACGCTTTGTTGATGGCCAATCCGGTTCGACTTCGATCCGAGCTTTTGACTCCTTTCTTGTGTTGTTAACCAAATTTTTCTTCTGTTTTTGGTGTTTAGAAGCCCAATGGCGGAAGAAATATTGTGTCTTTGGTGATTTTATGATGATTTCGGTAGAGTTTCGATATTGAGAGTGTTGAAAACGTGGGAGTCAAGTTTGAGAGTTGAGAGTTCTGACTTTGGGAATGTTCTAATGTCTATTAGGTTTTTTTTCGGGAAGATCCTTTTATAGGAAAAGGTTGAGCAAAAGATAAAGACATGTTTTTAAACGAAATCTTTATCTGCATTAAGATAATATGATTTTTTTAAAATATGCTACAGGCCGAGAAAAATTCTGAAATTAAAACCATCGATAAAGGAATATTTTTATGAATTTTGAGATTTGGAATCGGGTTATTTCGATAAATAACTGATTAGATAAAAATGTTACCATCTGGATCACCTCCCATAATTCATAACTTATTATTGGAAATTCGAAATTACTAAATTCCAATGGGTTAGTCTCCAAAATTATCCTCATTTAAGAAAGTTCCAAGAGCAATTATCAGGTGTATTCCATGATATGAGACGCGAGGAGATTGACGAGAGGGAGAAGAAACAAATGACAAGAGGCAAAAATGTCTCAGGAAGATGAAAATGGCATAGCCTGCCAGCTTTCGTCGTCCGAGGCTTTCTCATGTTCAACAATCTTTCCATGCTCAAAACTCGAAAGTACGCAGCTACTCTAACGTTTGTAGTAAAGCTCTTGCGGGCTGCCTTTAAGGTAGCGTTCAACTCCATCATATGTGCAGCATATATGCCACCATATATGTTGTGGCATATGTTACTTTGGCCTTATTTTTTGTTTTGTTGTTCGGTTAAAAAGGGCATAAATGCCCGCAGCATATGCTGCTCTTTTCCTTCCCGCACCTTCACTTCCGCTTCTCTTCTTCCCATCGCAATTACTGTGACTTTTTATTAAAAAAAGCTACATATCTTAGGGGTGTCAATTTGGGTTAATGAGTCGGGTTGAAGCTCACCCATACCCAACTCGATTAAAATTGTATTGACCCATGCCCAACCCAAAATTAATCGGGTTTTAAATTTTCTACCCAAACTTGACCCATATAAAATAACAGAACCCAAACCCACCCGTTAACCCGTTTAAATGCAAACACTTTTGTTTTTTATAGAATGATCAGTCACCCTTAAAAGCAAGCAGATGATGGTAATTATTTCAAGTCATTATGCGTTGTTTTTTCCAAATGTCAATATTCTGTTACACAACATCATGTATGTCACAAAACCATCTCAATTATACATTATACATATTCATATAGGACTTTTGGATTGGGCCTAGAGAATGTATTTGAATTTGGACTGGATTTTAAAGAAAGTATTTGTGTGACCTAGATAATTAGTAGTATTTTTATTTATTATACTAGTAGTTATAGAATTAATACATACCCAAGTAGCATATTTACATATTTATCTACTTTTTTATTTTTGATTAATTTTAATAAATAAAGTAAACGGGTTGGGTTGAAGTTGGGTTAGGACTTTTAACCCATACCAACCAAAAAATTCAAAAGGTAACCCATACCCGACCCAAAAATTAAATGGATCAATAATCTTAACCCATATTCACTATTTACGGGTTAGGTTTGGGTCGGGTTTTCGGGTTGGGTAAAAATCGTCTCCCTTAACTTATCTTATGATATTTACAAGTTACTTTATTTGTTACAAATTACACAATAATTCAAATAACTTATAAGAATAGTACTACTTACTTCTTATCAGATGTTAGTCGAATTCAAAATAAACCACATAATGATACGAATTTACAATATATTATTTTATAATGCCACATAGATTAATAAAATAAAAAACAATAAATATGCACACTAGTTGATATATGAATAAAAAAATTAAAAAAAGTATATAAAAATATGTACTATATAAATTTATTAACATAGAAAGTTATAAATTATTATATTTTATTAAAAGTTACAATTTCACTAAACAAATTCACTCAACTTATCAGAAAATTTGGAACTCTTATTCTCTTTTCGTTACACTTTAATATTAGTAAGAATTATAAAAATAAAAGAAATAACATATATTGTTTAGAAGTTGTAATTTGTACTTAAATAATAAAAATTAAAATTTTATTGATTATATAAATATTTTTATTTTCTTTGGTTTCTCATATACGTTTTTTACTATAAAGTAACTACTCATATTAATATATTGTTTGTGAATTTTTCCTTCTTTTTTTTTAAAACAAATTATAGTTTTAAAGTGTAATATAATATTAATAATTGTAATACAGAAAATGGTAAACACACTGCACATAACTAACTTAACTAACTTATACTACAAATATGTAGCACTGTCAAATAGCAGTTTTCAAAATAGGTACAAATATGCAGCACACAAACTACCAACAAATATACTACAAATATGCTAAACAGCCATGCCCAACAAAGCCTAAGAGCAACCACAACAGAATTGATTCAACTCTAAGTCTCGGTAAGAAAAAAAAAACTCTGCAACAGAGTTGAATCAACTCATTTTCTCACTCCCATTTCCTTAACTAAGGGTGAGTTCACTTCGCGCAACAGAAATGGAATGAAATCAGGAAAGGGAATGGAGGGGAAAGGAAAGGGATTACTCTTGATTAAAAATTTTGTTTGGTTTTCACTTGGAAATGGAATTGAATTTTCTTCAATCCGTTAGCTGTTGTTTGGTTTTGAATATAAAGGAATCACCCTTTTCTTTAAAAAGTTATACATGGTTATATTAACATAATGTAAATTTTTTGTTTCCAAATCTCAAAATGATCATCCATGTTCATTCATTTGATAAACATAGTAATAGTTAACCAATACATAATTAAACATAATCTTAATTAAATATTATGTCAAAATAAAACTCTTTAATCAAAATAAAAATTATTAATTAATTAAATCAGAATTATTTATCATTCAAAATATTTGCAATATATTATAAATATTTATCTAATACCTACATTACATAATATTTATATCTAAACAGTAAGTTTACATGTTAATATCTTGTTATTTCTCAATATTTTTTTGGTATCAACTAGAATATTTTAGTTCACATTTATTTAAATAATATTTAGTTTGATTATTATTATTTTCAATAATACAAAGTTGATTAAAATAAAATAAAGTAATCACATTTTTTATTAAAGTGAACTTTTTATGATAATGAAATAATTAATAGGAAAATTACATGCCCCACCCATGACGTTTGGCGAAATTTCACACTTCACCCACGTGGTTTAAAAAATTACTTTCCCCACCCATGTGGTTTCCCTTGTTTTACATCCAGCTACTTTTCTAATTTTTGTTCAATTCAAAAGATGCTTAAACGTTGTCCAAATTGATGAAACTTTACATGGATGATGCTAAAGTGTTATATTTTGATTCAGTGAAAAATCTAAAGTTTTTTAAGCTTAAATGTGACATGTGGGACCCAATGAACATGTCACATGTTTCATTGGGTCCCACAGGTCACATTTAGTTTAAAAGCTTTGAATTTGACGTAAGATCAAAATATATCACTTTAGCATCATCCATGTAAAGTTTCATCAATTTCGGACAACATTTAAGCATCTTTTGAATTGAACAAAAATTAGAAAAGTTGCTGGATGTAAAACAGGGGAAACCACATGGGTGGGGAAAGTAATTTTTGAAACCACGTGGGTCGAGTGTGAAATTTCGCCAAACGTCATGGGTGGGGCTTGTAATTTTCCCTAATTAATAACAACTATCGTAGTTTTAGTACTTATAATATAGTCATTTATTTCATATGAGTAAGTTTTATGGTATATATTTATTTCTAAAATTTAAATATTTTGTATTAAATATTATTATATGTAGTATTTAATATCTATATATATTAATGTTAAATTGAAATACTTAGTAAATAACAGAAGAACTAATGAATCATTGCAAATATTAATTTAATATATACAACCTCTAACATATTTGCTCATAAATAAATTGTTTACTCTTAATTTTTATTTAAGTATATGTACTCATAATTAATTTATAATATATATATATATTTAAATTAATTATATATGAAACTTGAATAAAGATCATATTTCATATATATATATATGTATATATTTTATTTTTAATATTTATGTAAATTAAATATTGTTTAAATAACGACGTTGGATTACATGGTGGAATAAAATTATTTAAGAGGAAAGTAATAGAATTGTATTCCCCTTGATTTTAGGGGAATGGGTAAGGAGAGTTTTAGGGGTTTTCAAAACTGAAAAGTGGGGAAAGGTAATCAATAAAACCTATAAAACAAACAATTACAAAGGGAATGATTCTCTTTCCCTTTCTTAATATCCCAAGTGAACACACCCAAGAAGTGTGTTAATGAAGTAGATGCTGTATTTAAGGGTTACATAGCCTAGTAACAACTGTGGAATATTGACCGCAGACCATTGCTCTGTTGACTGAGATCGACGGGCCATATTAGCTAAGTAATGTGCTGACGTGTTTGTCAGACCTTGGTATATAAAACCTAGTTACAGAATTAAAATACCCTAGATTGGATAATAGGCGATGTAAAACGTTGCGAACCAAAGAGTGACGTAGCTCCAGAGTCAGAAGCGGCCTCCAGACCCAATTCCAAAGCCAAGGCTTCTACTTTAGTTGGTAACAAAGATCCAACACCTCCTTTGTAACCTGCCAGCTGAATATCATTGCCCTGAAAACCCACATATGAAATCCCGAAGTGGGAATGACTATCCATGCTACCATCCACCAAAATTTCAAGACAGTGTGGATGATCATGACGATGATGGCCTAAGGAGGTATGCAGTTGACAAGTAATACTAAGAAAATTATCAGTCTGGCACCAACCTTGGTCAAAAGAATTAGTGTTGGAGTGATTGAGATAACAATGTGCGAACCAAAGCCGTCATAGGAGCAAATTATCTTCGTCAAAGTGGACGAGGAGTATATGCCACAGCTTGCACAAAACCAATCTAAAAACTCTGGATCAGATTCAGACTCCACCAGAGACGCCGAACAGATTCAGACTCCGCACTGCCTTGCCTTTCTTGGATACATCCTCTAAACTCATCAGCTCCTGGAGTTCTGCCTCAGTCGAAGAAGAACGGACATCCTGCAGCTTCTGTTTGCGCCCATTCAAATTTTCTGGTGGTATCTCACCTTCTTCAGCTCAGCATCTGGTTGACCCTAATTTGGTGGTACAACTAACTCCATTGGTCGGGAAGAATTAGCAACAAGGTCAGGCTGTGGAGCTAGGGACAGAGATAGCGATGTTCTGGAGGATAGGGAAGTGAGTCATCCGCAGTTGGTCGACCAGTAGACTGAGTCCCAGCTTTGAGCCAAAGACCGTACGTAGTTGAACTCTTGGTACGTCGCCTCAGTGCGATAAGGGCAGTCACAGACATGATGGGTAAAATGTCCACACAAAAAGCACAAGTTAGGTAGTCGCTCATATGTAAGTCACAGAACAGAAGGCTTACCCTCGATAGAGATTTTAATGAAGCGGAGAAGAGCTTGGGTGATGTTAATATTTATCTTCAAGTGCATGAAAGATCCAGCTTGACGACGATCAAGCTCCACATAATCCAAGAAGTGGTCGATGCGATCACCAATACGTCACGCAAAAGTCTGGTTCATGAACCATATTGGGAGGTCATGAACTCAAACCCATAAAGGACACCATTTGAACTCATGGTCGTGCGGGGCTTTGACTTTATCAATTTGTGTTAAAACGATAAGGCAACCATCATATGTCCCAAGGTCCTCAACCTAGCGCAAAAAGTCTTTCCTCATCAGGATATTAGAACCCAAATTCCTTGCCCCAAGTTCGAACTCAAAAGAAGTATGCTGTTGTTAAGTTGATGGTAATTTCAAACTCAATAATGCTATTAAAAAACTGAAATTCGCTCTCCCTAGGAAGCGATTCAGAGGCGATTTATCTCGTCCTCCTCATTCTCGTCTGGTCTCAGCGAGATTGGTTCTTAATCCTCTTCCTCTTCCTCTTCTCTAGGAGTCTAGTGGCTGTCGGTAATTTTCCTTTCTCTGGGACTCCTCAGGTTTTGGTTCTGTCTTCTTCACTTGGGGCTTCCAGTTATCGGCAGTGTGTTTTAGGGCGGCAGTGCTAGCGCTTCCCTTCGTTTGGGTGGGCTTCTTTCTAGCGCCGGGCCGTGGTGTTTTCTGTTCCCGGCAATGGTCAAGGGGCGTTGTACTAGTGTCTCTCTCACGCTGTGTTTTTTTGTCTTCTGTTCTAGCCACTGGGCCGTGGTGGTCTCCTTCCCAGTGTGAGCTTGAAGGTGCTCGGTCTAAGTTTGGGTCTTGATCTGGAGCGGTGGCGGGTCGGTTTTTTGGGTCTCTTCTGGTCTAGCATTTGTGGCTTTCTTCGCTGGTTGGCGTCGGTTTTTTCTTCGTCGATTGGAGTCGTATTCGTGGAGTCCTGTCCCCTCGGGTTGTTTGATTTGCCTACTTTGGTAGGCGTTTGCTGATTTCCTCTGTTTCGATTGAATGGAATTATTGGGCTAGTCCTTCCTTTCTCGGCTAGGATTTAGCGGGGAGTAGTCAGAGGGCTTCTCTTCTCCTCTTTCAGGCGTCCGGTGTTTGGTTTGTCTGTGGCGTCTTGGTCTGTTTCCCAGGTTCCGGTTGTCTCCTTGTCTCAGCTATTTGGCTCTCTGGCCTTGGTTTTTTATTGGGATAGCCAGTTGTGCAGGTGGTTGATCTGGGTGGTTTTGTCCGGTTGCTAGGTTTGGATTGCTTTAGTCCTCGGGGCTTTCCTTATGGTCTTCTTTCTGATGAGTTGTTTAACTCTCAATTGCAGGGGCTTAGGAAAATCCAAGGTTGTCTATTGGGTTAAGAGTTTGATTCTAAAACTCAACCCTGTCATTATCTTCCTCAATGAGACTCATAAGTCTGAAATAGATATGGATTTCTTCTTTGGGACTTTCCTCTATATAGTGGGCTAGCGGTTTCAAGCAGAGGAAGGAGTGGTGGTTTGTGCCTTATGTGGAAAAGATTCCTAGGATGTTCGATGATCTCTCAATCTATACACCATATGTCAGCCATTATGTCACTTTCGGGTGATCTCCAATTGGTGTTCACCGGGTTTTACGGATGGTCTAATTGGTCTCTTAAGCATTTGTCCTGAAAGCTTCTCTGAATTCTTAGTAAGCAAGTTTCCTTGCCCTGGGTGATAGCTGGTGATTTCAACCAGATTTTTCATGCCTCTGAGAAGATCGGGGGCAGAATTAGGCAAGAAGTTCACATGGCCCCGTTTAGAGATGCCATTATTGAGTGTGATCTTCATGACATTGGTTTTTTGTGGAGAGAGTTCTACAACCAACTGTCGGGATGGGTATTTCCATTCTCATAGTAGATTGGATAGAGTGTTCTGCTCCTCTGCTAGATTACAGGCCTTCCCCGATATCTCAGTGGAACACTTACCTCGTGAAGATCCTGACCACTGTCCTCTATTTATCAGGTTCTTTGGTAATCATAAAGTCCCGGCAAAAAAATTCAGATTCAAAAATGGTTGGTGTTTGGATCCCAAGTGTGCAGAGATAGTTACGGATGTTTGGAGTAATAATTACCCCAACATTACTACTTCTCTGGATTTATGTGCTCGGAAGCTAAGTGAATGGAAGGGGTGGTCTATTTCCAAGATTAAATGGAAGATCATAAATAAGAAGAAAGAGCTAGGTAATATTTCTATTAGTGATAGCTCTTTGGGAGCTATTAATAATAGAAAGAGACTCCTTCTGGAAATTGAGTTACTTTCTTTCCGGGAGGAAATCTGGTGGAAGCAAAGATCCAGAGACAAGTGGATAAAAGAAGGGGATAAGAATACGGGGTATTTTCATGCTAGGGCTTCTTCCATTAAAAGATCAAAAGAGATTTTCGGTCTTTTGGATTCCGGGAACACTATGGAATATACTTGGCAGAGGATCGAATTCATAGCTAGAGAGTATTTCCAAAATCTCTTTTCTTCTTCCTATCCCTAGGCGGATAGTGACTTTGTGGGTGTAGTGGAGGGTCGGCTAAATGCTAGATTTGTCTCTGAGCTCAATAGGCCTTATACTAGAGAGGAAATTACTTCAGCTGTGAAACAATTAGGATCCGACAAAGCTCCTGGTCCTGATGGCTTCAACGGTAAATTCTATATCACTTTCTGGCATATAATTGGGAACCAAATTATTGATGCAGTCATGCCTATACTTAGAGGACATCCTCTCCCTGACTCCATGAATGACTATTTCATTACTCTTATTCTAAAGATGGTGGGGGCGACTGATATTGATAAATTCAGACCGATCACTCTCTGTAACTTTGCTTACAAGATTGCTTCCAAGACTTTGGCTAATAGGGTTCAGCACATTCTTCCCCATTTCATCTCCCACAACCAATCAGGATTTGTGAAAGGAAGACTTATTACTGATAATATCATTCTAGCAGGCGAGCTCCAACACTTTTTAGAGAAAAACCAAGCTGTCAAGAATGGTTTCTTTACTCTCAAATTGGATTTTGATAAGGCTTATGACATATTAGAGTGGAGTTTTCTCCAAGATGTTCTCTTATCCATGGGTTTCCCCTCGAATTGGATTAATCCAGTCATGAATTGTGTCCGTTCTGTCAGATGCTCTATCCTCATCAATGGCAAGCCAGGTATCTCGTTCAGGCAGTCCAGAGATATTAGACAAGGCGACCCTCTCTCTCCCTTCCTATTCATTTTGGCGCAGGAAGCTCTGTCGAGTTTCCTTAATAAGTCTGATAGTATTGGAGATTATCATGGGATTAAGCTCTCCCCCCTTTGTCCGTCTATCTCCCATCTAGCCTTTGCGGATGATCTTCTCCTCTTTGGTAAAGCCAACCCCACAAATATCTCCCGCCTGAAACACATTCTCACCAAATTTCTCCTAGCCTCCGTACACAAAATAAACCATCTCAAATCTGAACTTGTGTTTAGCAAAAGATTATCTCTATCATCAAAGATAATATCTCTAGCTTACTAAATGTCCAAGAGGTTCCTTGCTTCTCTAAATATCTGAGTCTTCCCCTTAAGATAGGAAGGAGAAAATACGACCTCTTCAACTATCTTCTTGAATCCGTCCACAAAAGGGTTTCCAACTGGTCCAAACCTATGGCCCAAGCAGCTAGATCCATCTTGGTGTCTACTGTTCTCCAGTCTATACCCAACTGTACCATGTCCCTTTTTGCCCTTCCCAAGGGCATCATTGCGAAACTCAATGCAGCTTTCTCTTCTTTCTGGTGGAGTGGGAAAGTTGGTAAAAAAGCTCTCCACTGGACTAAATGGTCCAAGGTTTGTGAGAATGTGGACCAAGGTGGCCTTGGATTCAGAGAAGTGGAGAATTTCAACAAAGCCCTTTTGGTGAAACAGCTCTGGTGACTGCTCACTAATCTAGGGTCTTTAGTGGTTCAAGTTATGAAACATCTCTACTATCCCCATAATAATATTAGAGAGTGTTATCCTTCGAATAAAGGTAGCACCATCTGGAAGTCCATCTCTTCGGTTCTGGAATTGCTTAGAGAGGGCTCTCGGCCCCCTCCTTCCATGGGGGATGTGATGATGTCTCCCTCGACTCAAGATATGGTTAATTCCAATCAGTGGGTCTGGACTTTCTCTAAAGATAAAAAGTTCTCGGTGAAATCTGCTTATAATTTTCTGGTTAAGGAAACAGGTCTGGGGAGCTCTTCCAATCCGTATCATTTCATTATGAGGGTTGGGAAGAAGATTAATACCTCTATTTGCTGCCCCAGAGTCAAGCTTAACCTCTGGAAGTTCCTGGGTAATATTATCCCTTGTCAGGACAATCTGGCTAGAAGGATTGAAGGGGATTCGAAGTGCTTCTTCTGTGGGGACAAGGATAGTTTGGCTCACTGCTTCTTCCATTGTTGTGCAGTTAGCGATCTATGGAGGGGTTTGGTTGATATTAATGTTGTTCCAAAGAATGTGGATGGTATGTTAGACTGGTTCCTTCGGATGACCGAGGTGTGGAGTGTGAAGAAGCTCTCTCATGTGGCCAATAAGCTCTGGGTCATCTACGCCTCGAGGAATAATGTCAAGCATAATTCTGAGCTATCGTGGTGGAAAGAAGTTGAGGTAAATAACTCCTTTACTGAAGCTTACATTTTGATGATGAAGGTCTCTTCTTCTCTTTCCTCGCAGAGGATGTGGCAGCCCCCGCCCATGGGCCACCTTAACATCTGCACGGGTATGCTTTCTAGTCGTTATGGGGACCGGGTCATAGCCAGGCTCATCCGGGATGATTTCGGTTTGCCTATTGCAGCTTTCAATCGAAGAATTTCTAGCACTAGTAATGTGCATCATGCTGATATCAAAGCAAAAAATTGCTATGGAGCTTGCTATCTCGGTGGGCAGCCACAACATTTGCATTGAATAAGTTGAAAAGTATTTCGAGGAAGCCCTCAATTTGGGTGTTATCATGAGTGATAATGCTAGTAGGGAAGATATTTTGATGGGAGAGAACTATTACCAAATTTCGCTAGTATTGTTAGGAGTAACTCCAATTTGTATGATAATTATCTGGTTAAGCTTATCTGTAATATGGGGAACCCTCTCTTTGATAGTAATCGGGTCTGGATGGGGGAGCATGTTCCCCCTAATATTACTATGGCTTGTAAGCTTGACATGGAACTAGCATGACTAGATGGCCTCCACCTCTCTTGTAGTCTTGCTAGTTGGTTATATTTCTGTTATATGTTATGGTCATCTCAATTTCATCAAAAAAAGTTGATGGTAATTTCTGCACACTTGCCGCGCATCATCATGTATAATATATTAATATTTAGACTAATAGAAAAATAAAAAAATAATAGAGAAGAGAAAAGAAGCGATATGTTGTTGTGGTCTTCGGTAGTAAATGTGGGCTTCCCGATTGCTCTACCAGAAAAAGTGTAACGCTCGGTGTCGAACGCGACACGCTAGAGAAAACGTGTCGCTTCTGTATTGCTCCAACTTACGGCATCTTCCCACCAATTCCCATTTTTCCCGCCAATTAGTAACGATGCAATATTGGCGGTGGCACGGGGCTCTGGGGTTCGGTTCATCGTCATTTTACTTTCCAAAAATTATTTCCCGAACTCTCAATTTCTCCCCGTTTACCGCCTTAAGGCTTCCGTAGAGTAATCGCCTTGAGAATCATCTGTAGCCATGGGGATTGAGGAGCCAACAGAGTACGAGCGCCAGAGACTGGAAAATATCAAGCGCAACCAAGAAATGATAGCCTCTTTGAAGATTCATTCTAAGCTTGTTGAACTGTCGGCCTCCCCCAAGCGCCCGAGGTTCTTTACTCACACATCCTCACCGTTTCCTTCTGATTCGAACTTACTTAAACCAGTTTATTCATTTATGTCAAAGGCTCACCGATTCCCAATTCTAAATACTGTAGGGTGGAGAAGAACTCTTACAAATTGAACTCACTGAAGACCCCAAAACAGGAAGAACCGGTCGTCATTCGAAGGTCCCGTCGCATACAAAAGATGCGTCCAGATTCCGAAGGTCTTACCGACGATTTTCTCGAGTCGTCTGTTAAACACTCACAATCTAATAATCCCCCTCAAATAACTTCTAGAGCCCTGCGTCCTGTTGGATTTGGTGAAGCCAACCAAGGTAACAGTTCTGACCAAACACTAATAGACTCAATTTTGGAATTGGAATCGTCACCGGATGGCGGGACATCCTCGGTGCTTGACAAAGAAATCTTCAAGTTAAGTTCATTGCGTTTGGACCCGGAGTATGTTGCGCGTCTTGTTCCCGGAAAGATTATGACAGTGAAGTTTTTCCCTACTACTGATATTGAAATGGTTGCTGTGGGGAATAAGTTTGGGAACGTTGGGTTCTGGAATTTGAAATCTGATGCTGATAACATTCATCTCTACCAACCCCATTCCGCACCTGTTTCTGGAATTACGATCCATCCATCAGATTTGTCGAAGGTAATTTTAATAGACTGAAGAGATTCATTTGCAAACCGTGTAGAGGGGTGCGTTGTGTTGCATTGCACCCGTCTTCGGTGCAGGGTTGCATTATGAAGCTTGTTTCCCGGCTCTGCACACAATGAGATATGGGGGGGGGGGGAGATTTTATCCCCTTGCCTAGTTTTCACTTGGGTGATTGCCTGTTTTTCTTTTAGCTGATGTGATTTGTGTCTAAATATGGAGCTAACTATTGAAAGGCGTCTACTAGATGGATCAAGATATTATATCTGTATTAGAGAAGTTTTGAATGGTTAAAGCAAGTGTGGGAACTCGAACAAACTAATCGTTGTGGTAAAACTGAACCCATGTAAATCACTTGCTTGATTACAGAGAAATAGTGGTGCCACTAGATTTTTTGTTGTAAGGGGATTCTCTTATACTTGTCTGAGTCTGGCAAACTTAATGATGATCTGCTAAATCTGAAGTGAAGATACGACTGAAAGTCTAGAATCTTTAGGTCTTTTCCTCCATGTGAAACTACTTATTTTCTACCTAGTTTTTCAGTCTTTTAATCATATCACTGCAAATTTCCCCAGATTACTGAACATTAGTTCATTTGTTGAGTTGGCTTGGTTTTAAAGTTATCTGCGAGTCTATTTATTTATTGATTGTATTGATTATGCGGCATGGTATTAAATTACACTTCATCAACAAATAGTTAAAGCCTTGGTCATTTAACAGCCTAGTATGAGTATCCATATCATTTTCATAGCTGTTATTGCTAGACAACTATTGTAACTTGCTACTCTTTATGAACTAGTTTGGTTGACTTTATTATTTTACTGCACAGATATACACCAGCTGCTACGATGGCGTACTACGAGTGACAAACCTAGACAAACAAGAATTCAACCTATTATACTCAACTGAATATGAATATGAAGCAATCTTATCTCTCGCTCAACCACGAGACGATCCCAGCACCATTTACTTTGGCGAGGGAAGACATGGTACGTTAACAGTGTTTGACACAAGGGAAGGAAAACCCTCATCGTCATGGAACTTACACGGGCACAAGATAAACACGGTCGATTTCTGTTCTTCAAACACCAAGGTCATGGCTACTAGTTCTACTGACGGGACTGCTTGCATATGGGATCTAAGACAAATGGGTACGAAGAAGAAATCGAAAGCGGTCAAGACTATTGTGCATAAACGGACAGTGCAGTCTGCTTATTTTTCTCCGTCTGGGACTCACCTAGCAACAACAAGGTATGATGATGAGCAATTTTGTGTGGTAGGTTTATGGGGGTGTATATTAATTTTTCTAATAGGAAGGTGAGTATAGTTGCTGGGCATGTTTGGTTGTTTACTTGCTGGTGGTTTAATAATCATGTTAAAGTACATTGGTATTGTCTTGCAGTTATGATGACTATATTGGTGTGGCAAGTGGCCCGAATTATGAAGAGCTATCCATGTTGAGTCATAATAATCAAACAGGGAGATGGATTCCCACTTTCAAGTAAAACTCTCTTTCCCTTCCAATTCCATGTACATCTTATATATATATATATATGTTTTATGGGTTATTTTGCGTCTCATCACAATCCTGTGTACATTTAAGTGGAACTGATAACCATTCCTGTATCATTGCTTAAAAATTGGTTCTGTTTCTGATGACAGAGCTATATGGGGTTGGGATGACACACACATCTTCGTCGGTAACATGAAAAGAGGAGTTGATGTTCTTTCAGCTAAAGTTGGGAAAA
Organism: Limonium bicolor; assembly: GCA_023374045.1. NCBI lineage: Eukaryota > Viridiplantae > Streptophyta > Magnoliopsida > Caryophyllales > Plumbaginaceae > Limonium > Limonium bicolor. The sequence continues at coordinate 3,457,143 of CM041779.1, read as the reverse complement.
CCATATCAACTCTAACAAGCGACCTCATGACTGCTATTCCATGCCGGTTTGATGCCCATCCTCATAAGGTAGGTGCTCTTGCTGGTTCGACAAGCGGAGGACAAGTGTATGTCTGGAGGTCTGTATGATAATTAAACTTGTCGTCATGAGACGATGATGATGGATGTATTGTTGTTTATATCCTGTTTCCTTTTTGTAAAATGAAGACTAAGAGGATAGCATCCATAATGGTATGGATTCCACCCATAATGTTAAAAAAGAAAAAAGAAAATTAAGAGGTGAAGGAGAGAGGATCGATATGAAAGGGGTTCTTAACTAAATTAAGACACCTATTTTTAGAGAATCTAGATAAACAAGAGAGATTGTGAGAGGATCTAGGTAAATAAGATAGTGTGAGATGAGATAATAAAATAATATTTATTGGTGGATGAAATTCAAATGCCAAGATGCCCTAAGGACATCCACAATTGATAAAATATGATATGGAGGAGAGAAATATGTGAGAATTTCTTAACTAAGAACCCCAAAAAGTGGGTGTCTTAGCAAAAAAGAGAGATTGTGAGTTAAAGAATAAAATATTATTATTTTGAGAGTGAATCCATCCACCCTCGTGGATGTCCTATAAGCATCTTTCGTTGTTGCTTGTGTCAGTGTGTAGGTAGTAGGGATAACTTACAAGCAGAGATATAGGTAGCGAGTAATGTGCAGGTAGGTGAGTTGTAAGGTCAATTTTCGTTTGGGTGCTGAACTTGATGTCGATCAATGATGCAATAGAAAGGTGATGGGATCCAGATTTTGTTCTAAATTGTTATTCTTAATCAATATATCTCCTTTTGGTTTTTTTTAAAAAAAAGTAGAAAAGTGATAGTGAAATACCCCGAACTTAAATATGGTGATTAGAATATTTTAATAAGGTATTTAAGAGCCTAATAGTGCCTAAATAATTTTGGTAAGGAAAATAAATCCAAAAGAAATGAGGAAACGCTTAGAAAGCGGAAAACGCTAAAATGAGCGTTAAATAACCAAAGGAGGTACGAGACCCCGGTTAGAGTATTATGAGGATTCTTAAGGCTTATTCATGCGTAATTAGTATACGGGAACGATTCCCAAAGAAGACGAATCCAAGAAATGTATTAAAACGCTAAAAGAGTCTTAGCACACGTTTTTCGAGGAAACCCGAAAACGTGACTTTAAGTGGTCAAACAGACCCGTAAAAATTATAAATCATTAAATAATAATTATTAAGCATTTATGGAAGCTTAATAATGAATAAAAATAATTAAACGAGAAAATTCTGGAAAACGGACCCGGTTAGCGAATAGTATCAAAACCGGGCAAAATAATGGGCGTTTTCTGTAAAAGACGAAAAACGCTCCAGCTAGTAGTAGTGTGTGCGGCCGATTTTTAATGGGTCAAATAACCCTCTCATACACATGTAACTAGCTAATAAGTAGAGGGAACCAAAAAGCAAAACAAATAAAAGTACAAAAGTAAACAACACTCTCTCACCTCTCATTCTCACTTTTCCCTCATCTCTCTCCTACCCTTCTTCTTCCCCATCGATTTTTGCCCCCCTCTCTCTTCTGGTTGGGCGATTTTGGAGCCCCAAAGGAAACCTCCATGGCTACTCCACCTTCTCCTCCATGCTCCACCTCCATTTGAACTCCAAATGTAAAAATAATTGCATATTCGTACTCTCCTCATCATCCTCTACACTTCTCTCTTTTCAAAATCCAAAAATGAGGAAGTTGATTTTCGTGGGTCTACCCCATTGGTGAAGGAAGTAACATCAATGTGAAGCTTGGAGTCTCCTCTTTCCAACAAGGTAAAAATCTCCATAAAAGATTCAAGTTTTCTCCACCTTCCTTTGGTAGCCGATTTTTGGCCCTTTGTAATGCCTTATTTTTCTCTCTCTTTTGAGCGTCAATTTCCCCTAGCAATGGTGATGGAATCTCCTTCTTGAACCAAGGGCTAAAACCCCTCCTAAAGCACTCCAAAGGTAAACCCTAGAATTTGTATTTCGAACACTTCAATGAACTAGCATAAATCAAAGGGTTAGTGTATTAATTATACTTGTCTTTGTGTGCTTGGGTGATGGGAATGGAGTTTGGCAACTCCATTCCCCACAAAACCGATTTGGACAAGAAAGAGAGGAAGAAGAGAATTGGAAAAGAGTGGAGGAAATGAAAAGCTCAAGGTAAGAGCTTCTTCTTAATGCTTAATTTAATGCATTAGTGTAATGGGAATGGGTAAACAAATAAAAGAACATAAACCATTGTATTAGTATTGTAGTTGTGGATCTTTGAGTATTGGTGAGCAAATGTGTGGATTTGTAGGCCTTAGAGCCAAATGAATGGTGTATGTGTATTAGTATTGCTATTTGAGGAAGTAATGATGTATTGGTATTGTGGTTGAAGAAATGTTGGTGTATTGAATTTTTGTATGAACCTTATGTGCTGGTAGGACCCTTGTTGGGTGTGGCTAGCTTTAAGTTGAATTTGATGGGAGGATGTGTATTTGAGGAAGTAAGGAAAGTAGGTGAACTATGGCGAAATTTTAGTAGGAATTGTACATTAATGGATGACTTGGTAAATGGGAGAACCAAGGTATGTATTGGGGTTAGTAGAGATGTTTCATGACCATGGATTGGTAATTGGAGGATGAGGATAAACCATGTAAAAATCTGTAGCATGAGGTACTAAGATGCATTGTAAAACTAGGAAGAAATTGGTGTGCAGGAGTTTGTAAAATGAGTGTTGGAACTTGGGTGTAGCGTGTAGGTAGTGTAATGATTTGGAAATGAATTGGCATGGTAAAGAAAGGTATTTAGAATGCTAGGAATGGAATTGGTTGAGTAAGTATTGGATGGGAGAATTGGGTTTTAGAATCTGTAGCATAAGAGACACAAAAACTGCTATGTGTGCAGGAATGGAAAGGGAGGAGAATTGTGTAAGTGGTTGATGGATTTAGTAATGGATTTGGTGGATGAATTGAGGTATTTTAGGAAGCCTAAGTGGCACTAAATCATGTTGGGATGTATGTAGGAAGATTGGGGAAACAATGGGCAAAGCATAGAACTGAAAACAGATTTTAAAACTGAAATACTGGGTCGGACTGAACTTGCGACCGGACTTGCAAGTTCGGTCGAGCCCATAATTACAAAGACGGGAAACCTTCTGGAATGGACCGAACTTGCGACCGGACTTGCAAGTTCGGTCGGACCAGAAAATTCTCCCGTCAGAAACCTTCTGGAATGGACCGAACTTGCGACCGGACTTGCAAGTTCGGTCGGCCAGAAAAATTCCGTAATGAGACCTTCTGGAATGGACCGGACTTGCGACCGGACATGCAAGTTCGGTCGGACCAGAAGATTTTCCCGTAATGTGAGCTACTGGAATCGACCGGACTTGCGACCGGACTTGCAAGTTCGGTCGAGTCAAAAAAAATAATATAATAATAATATTTTTATTATATGATTATAATAATCATATTTGTATATATATGCCTATATCCATATATGCATATATACGTAGTAGTACGCTATAAATGAAGTAGTAAAGGTAAGAAAGTAAGTATATGAGTAGGAAAACAAGTATAAAAAGTAACCAAGTAAGTTGAGAGTATGAGAACATTAAGTACACCGGGATAACGGGGTAAGTACGGGAGTAGTAATTATTTTGTATCATAAGAGTATAGTATTAATAATAATGTTGGAACATTATCAGTGGAACAAGTGTGAACCAAGGAACAAGGGAACACACGGTAGAGCTAACTCCGGTGAAAGGTATGATTTTCTCATGCCCCGTATGCTAACCGAGTTACGTTGATTTGTGTGCTGTATGCCGGCTAATCAAGACTAAAGCATGAAAATGGTTTATCGCCTTCATTGTATGTCTTGATGTATGTTGTGTGAGCTAACCCTTCTTGATTGATTGTGCGGCTTCATTTAGTGCGTAGTACGACTCGTAGATGAGTCTTGTTTTGTAGTGGCTCGTAGTAAGAGTCACGTTGTGAACTAATGGAAACGTAGCAACGCACTAAACTATCGAATCAGTAAACGATAACGCAACCCAATGAACTCACTAGAATGTGAGGGAGTGTACGGGAGTAATAACCTCCCGATAACGGTAGGAGAACCGAAATGAATAATCCACAATTAATAAGTAGTGGAAGTATATAAGTAACCTCTAATAGAGGAATTAATCCCGGTACAAGACATGAACCATGAGAGTAGCAAAGAATGATGAGGGATCTCCAAACCCTTAGCAATTAGTCGACTCGTTATGAGAGGACCCGACTGATGCAAGTATGTCCCGAACGTGAGAGTATTCGACACGTTGGGGAAACCCTTAAATCTGAGGATACTAGACGGTGGAAATTCCTTAAGCTAGTGGAGGTTATCAAGAGAGATACTTCTAGGCTAATCCATGAGATGTAATATACTCTGAGTGAAGAGTGTTGGGAATTTGAGTAGTCCGGTAAAAACGGACAATTGAGTATTTGAGGAGCTAAGCGTATAGCCCTCGTATTGTAGGTCCGGTGGCGAGTCTTGTGTATGACTCCGCCTAGAGGCCAAAGTAATGAGTATTGAGTATTGCGTATGTATGAGTAAAGTAATGAGTACTGAGTAAGAGATGAGTATGAGTATATAATGAGTACCGTGTGCTGAGTATGTATGAGTGAGTTTGAGTATGGAGTACATATGAGTAAGTATGTAGCATTGAGCAGTGAGTATGCACAAGTTTAGTAACGAGTACAGAGTAAGGATCGTGTACGAGTAAGGTATTGAACATGGAGTGATGAGTATATAAGAGTATGGATTGAGTATGAGTAGAGTAGAGAATATCTAACACAGTATGAACAGAGTAGTGAGTAACGCAACGAAAAGAGTAATGAATAATAACTAGTATGAACTATGAACGGTTGACCATCGAATTGTCTTCCTTAGTAAGTATTGAACCTTGTATGTGTATGTAGGTATTGTGATTGTATTGTTGTAGCATGAGTATGTATGCATGCATGTAAAATGAACTCCATGTATATCCGACCCAAAGTAGTCGGCATACCGCGGTTAGCACGCGGTATATGCGAATTTCATATGCAGCGTAAGCTAGCCCCCTAGGGGGACCGTTTTTAGTGTGCAGGTACTCGAAGCTGACCACCGTTCGAGAGAGTAGGACGGGGACTGCTATGTAAGCATGGGTAGTTGTATGAAAAGGGATGTACTTGTAATGTATTGGGAAATGTGGAAGTTCAAACTGTATCGGTAAGTTAAGGATTGTAGTATACTCGGTATAGTAATGAATTGAAGTTGTAATTGAATTATGGATGAGTAAGCAATGGGAAGTATTGTATTATGTAGAACACTCGGTATGTTCATATTCATCAGACCGATAGTATGTAGAATTGTAACTCGCCTTGTTAGTCACGTGGGTGACTAACGGCATTGTACACCCGCCGTTGAGTAAGTAATATCCGCTGCGAAGGTAAGTATGGTACAGTAATGACGGTATTAGCGGCAGGGGTGTTACAAAAAGTGGTATCAGAGCGAAGTATCGCTCTGATGGATGAAATACCGAGTTTAGGAAAATACCGAGTTAGGAATTAGAGACTTAGGGCTAAGGGTTGAGTGTTAGCGTGTGAGGTACGCTAGTTAGGAACTTCCGCGTGAACCGGAAACCTACAACAACCATACCCCGCCCTCCGCAACCCACGGTATTAAGTTGGGAGAAGAACGCCAGAGAGATGGAAAGACCTCTCACACTCGGGTAAAACCCGATCTGGCAGTTGCAAAGACAAACCTTATTAGAAAAGAACCTGTCATACGGTAGAGTCCAAGAACTGGAAGTCCCGAAGACGGTTCCCGTTGAATGACAAGGACCGCACTTAATGGCGGAGGAATGAAGATCCTAAACACAAGGATAGTGGAATTTATGGCACCATGGGGCGACATGCTTCGCAGTCGCGAGAACCATGAGTAGCCAGCAAGAAGAGAAGCACAATCGCGCAATGAAACAAGGAAGATAGAGTAGCAAGCCCGAGACAAGAGAGTCTACGGACTGTAATGCTTGACAATACCAACAACGGTACATAAACCGGCTAAGGAATTAGTCGAGGTTGGATTAATGCCAAACCTACACGCCAAGAGGCCGTGATAACCGAACAACATAGCTCAGACAACTATGAAAGTATTATAGAACATACACCTATAGGACTACAACGTGGTTCCTAAGGATAAGCCAAGTCTCATTAACCACGCTGAAGGTGTGAGACACCCGAACTGACGACAACCATGTCAAGTACACTGAGAAACGACTCAGGAGATTGATCACCAAGATCAAAAGATCAAAGGAAGATCTAGTAAGACCACCAAATATGGATGGAAACGATACCGTAACTGGAATACGTTAACCGAAAAACAACCTACCCGCGCACTTGCCTAGGGCAAGTGCAGCAACTACAAGACGGTTGGAGGACTTTAAACAACCCGCAAATACTTGCTAAAGTATCGCTATGACGAATGGAGCAAATATAGGATTACCAATCCTAAGGATTAAATAATGAAACCTCGGAAAGGCCTAACGGCCCGACCAATGTGTTAGGAGTATACCGGTCAGCAAGAAGCTGAACTTGGTCAAGACCTCAATCATGGCAACGCCATGAAGAATTCCTTTTAACGCCGAACTGTTATTTTAAAGGCCAAATTTTTCTTCAAAATCACAAACTCTTCTTTTAAACCTTGGATTTTTTTTAAAACCAAACAGACGGAATTACGGTGAGTATCATAGGGTGATACAAGAGGAGTTGACAATAGAATACTTCACCTAGGCGTGTGACGAACACTACGAGTGTACCCAAATACGGGATGTGGGACGACCGCACTCCGAAGGAGCTTGCGGGCCTGACAGATAGTTAGGTAAGTGGTAACGTGCCAAGACGGTACCCCACGTATGTATACATGTAGTGTACGAAACACGGGAAGTAGTCAACTCTGTTCTACGGACCATAAGTAAATTTAAAACAGAACAGCTGGTTACCTCAACCGAACAAGGGAAACTACGAGTGTACCCAAATACGGGATGTGGGACGACCGCACTCCGAAGGAGCTTGCGGGCCTGACAGATAGTTAGGTAAGTGGTAACGTGCCAAGACGGTACCCCACGTATGTATACATGTAGTGTACGAAACACGGGAAGTAGTCAACTCTGTTCTACGGACCATAAGTAAATTTAAAACAGAACAGCTGGTTACCTCAACCGAACAAGGGAAACTCAGATAAGCTACAAGCTAAGGAGTCAGAAACTCACTTCAGGAGAACCATTAAGAGTTGAAAGTGCAAGAAGCACTAACAACGGGATAAGACATTGGATATGTCTCGAAGATATCTAAGTAAAGCATGATAACTGGAAGGAATACCCAGTCTAAGCACAGTAAGGCGAATGCCTAACGTTAACACATCAGTGTTCAATGAACGGGATAGAATTCCCGGAACAACTACCACAAACACACAGGGTGATGTTACAAGGTACCAGAAATACCGTTCATCACCGGAAGGAATATCAAATCCGCTAGAACATAAGGAAAAACACCAATGGTCTACCCTAAGAACGGGAGACTTTATAACCTTTAACGGGATAACTCAAATCCTAAACTGCAAGGTAGGATGACGGACTGAACATACTTATAAATATCAGCCAGAGGTGATGGCATAATCAATAACACCCAGGAGCAATCCATAAAGGGTATCAAGTCAACACAGTTGAATGAAACGTCGTGGTAAGAACACCACAATTGGAACGAACATTCGGTTAGAACACCGAAGGGATCCCACTTGACAGGGGATACCCCAAATCAATAAATAGTATCGATCAATACCAAGCTACAAAAAGGGTCTCCAACAGGCGGAAGCGTGATGTGACAATCGGTCATGGAGCCAGTATCACCTCCAAACCCAGCAATGTCTTATGGAGAAGTAATCACTTGGGAATGACCTATGATGAGCAGAGCTCTAGGCAATATGGCTAGTAGGCCATGAAACTATTACCACACACAACCCAACGGTTGCTAAACCAATGTGAACTATGTGGAAAGTGGTCAAGGATGACACCGAAAAGAGTAACAACCAATAATTGAGGATGCCCCTCATAAATGTGAGACCACAAGAGCGGTGAACACATGGATCCCAAGAAGGGGATACCATCAGTAACTGTCGGGAAATATACCCCTCTCAGAACTACTAACGTAGTCAAGCTTGAGCATACAGTTATTGTCAAGCAATGTGGAATAAGCTTCAACAGCAATTGTTGACAACCAAGGGGTAACCGACTATAAAACCAATGATACTCAGGGAGCTCAGAAAAGTGAGGAATACCATATTCGTATTTGCCAAATACATGGGAACCATTGTATAAATGATGGAGATGCATGAGCTGAAGCTAGCAACAGTGGATGCCATGTAAACCAATACTGTAACCCAGTAAGAACACGGTGCGCAGCATGCGACGAGTTTAGGTGAATAATCACCCAAATACCATGGAGTTGTTAATACAAGATGGTAAACAGACCCGGGCAACAAGCTAGAAGTCTGCACCAAATGGTGAAGCACCCTGGAGAGTAACGATCATCCTATTGCGATCTCATAAGAGAGTTACTGCCAAGGGTTCACGCCTCTGCACTCTGTAGGACTGAGTGTTTTGGTATTGCACTTGTGTAGTCAATGAGTAGTGGGATAGCTAGGAATATGGAGAAAATGTAAATCATGGTTAATTCTTCCTTTCACAGTGAACATGGCATAAGCCAGTTAAGCAAAAGCTTAGAAACGAACCGTGCGGCCTAAGGCCAAAAGAAGCACAGAGTGTGAGACACACCTACAATCACAAGGTGTGAATTCCATGTGAATAAAGGTGAAAGGAGACTTAAGAAAGTCACAAGGACCGACGCATGAAAATGCAAGGTCAACAGTAAGAACACTTGTAATGAACCAGAGAAACTATAATTCAGAAGCTACTAATAGTAGAGGAAGCACTACCTAAGTGTGACTTCACCTCCAACGACAATAAGTCGGAGAAACCAAGTGAATGATCATTACAAACACAATAATATGTATATAGATTGCCAGAGAGCTGGTTATGAATCTAAAACTCATCGAGTTCGAGCACGGTAAGAGAACACCACACTTGGTCAATAAACCTTATTCCCACAATAAGAGGGATAAAAAGGTGTTGTATAGCACATTTAAGATAACAAGAAGGGCGAATAACCCAAGTTATCAGGGTCGCGCAGCAGAAGCTAGTGGGCCCAGAATTCTAAGTGAAATACACCTAGAACCGAACCCGGTTAAGAGTTAAATAACTCTGATGAAAATTCTTGATGCAGGGACTAACCGATAGTACGGTTAAGACCCGTTGAACAATGAACATTGTATAATAGACCGCATGGAAACTGAACCACTCCATGACGGCTGAATGCCTTCGACCAATGTCCAATGTTGACACATGGTAGATTACGTGGGCGTAATCCCTTTTAAGGGGGGTAGAGCGAAAACCGCAAAATGTATGTTTTACGTGATAGGTGCGTAAACTACAATGCGCATAGCGCAAGAGAATTCGTTTTAATGGTTGATACTTATGTTACATAAACATTTGTATTCACTCATCGTGTAATTGTGGTAATTTGGGAAGCAAGTATAGGAAAAGGAGTAGAGAAACTCCAGGGGAATGAGAACCCCGATTGGTAATAGTATGAGGAATGAGTATGTATGAGAGACTTGAGGAGTATAAATCGGTTTGGAACCGATGTATGTAATGAGTATAAATCGGTATACAACCGATGTATTTTATGAGTATAAATTTGGTATAGCAAATTAACGGGATATTACACCCATGAATTTCTTGAGTATAGTAGTTGGAGATGATGTAGTAATATTTGATGAGATGATTAGTAAGTAAGTAAGTGAATCATATGAATCGGAAAATGTATGTGTATGATTATGAGTAGCAAGATTAAAAAGATAGAAAACGAAATGATGTTTGACGAGCTGTCTGTTTGTATTGAGGTGGGAAGTGGAACTTGATTTGATAGCGATCAAGGGAAGCCAAACACAAATTGGAGTGGAAGGATAATTCAACACCAATGCTGATCACATTGGGGTTGAAGGACTCTGGAAGCTCCCTTAAGTGGCCACAATAATAACACTAGTAATAGGAATAATCATCATAAATTGAAATTGGGAGATGTATGCAAAGTTTAAAAAATGAATTTCCAAAACTAATTTGGTACAACGTTTTCTTCAAACTTGAGAATGAGGATCGGTTTTAAAACCGCTCCCACGGGCGCTAGTGGATCTTCCATGCCTAGGCACGGGTATCCGGTCGAAACCATAGGAGGTGAAGCTAGTTTTGAGTCTGTGGAAGTGTAGAGTAGTTTAAAACCACTACACCGTTTGTGCGGTGACAGTGTGTGTTTTGTATTTTTCCAAAGGCACTGGGGCAGCGTAGTCCCGAGTAAGTATGAGTAAGTATGAGTAAAGTATGAGTAAGTGCCTGAGGATCTCTATATGTGCAAATGAATTTGATCAGAACCAAAGGACCGTAGAGCCAGAAAGCGTAAGTGCTCAAGTCATGACGGCCGTGAACCAGAAAGCGTAAGTGTTCAAATGTGACCGGTACCTGAGGGATCACTCGCCATTGGGGGAGGATGGTACCTAATTGTCTGCGGATGGACCCCCTTGGAGAGAAGTAAAACAGATATTTTTGATTGCTATGCATGCAGTGACATGCTGTTTGGATGCGTAGTATGCATCATGTCAGACATTTGGAGTTTGACAAGTTATATGTGGAGGTTATAACCTTAGCATAGAGTATTTGTACGAGTAACAATATTAGATTCACCAACTTTGGGGGCAAAGTTCTTTAAGGGGGGTAGATTGAAATACCCCGAACTTAAATATGGTGATTAGAATATTTTAATAAGGTATTTAAGAGCCTAATAGTGCCTAAGTAATTTTGGTAAGGAAAATAAATCCAAAAGAAATGAGGAAACACTTAGAAAGCGGAAAACGCTAAAATGAGCGTTAAATAACCAAAGGAGGTATGAGACCCGGTTAGAGTATTATGAGGATTCCTAAGGCTTATTCATGCCTAATTAGTATACGGGAACGATTCCCGAAGAAGACGGATCCAAGAAATGTATTAAAACGCTAAAAGAGCCTTAGCACACGTTTTTCGAGGAAACCCGAAAACGTGACTTTAAGTGGTCAAACAGACCCGTAAAAATTATAAATCATTAAATAATAATTATTAAGCATTTATGGAAGCTTAATAATGAATAAAAATAATTAAACGAGAAAATTCCGGAAAACGGGCCCGGTTAGCGAATAGTATCAAAACCGGGCAAAATAACGGGCGTTTTCTGTAAAAGACGAAAAACGCTCCAGCTAGTAGTAGTGTGTGGGGCCGATTTTTAATGGGTCAAATAACCCTCTCATACACATGTAACTAGCTAATAAGTAGAGGGAACCAAAAAGCAAAACAAATAAAAGTACAAAAGTAAACAACACTCTCTCACCTCTCATTCTCACTTTTCCCTCATCTCTCTCCTACCCTTCTTCTTCCCCATCGATTTTTGCCCCTCTCTCTCTCTTCTGGTTGGGCGATTTTGGAGCCCCAAAGGAAACCTCCATGGCTACTCCACCTTCTCCTCCATGCTCCACCTCCATTTGAACTCCAAATGCAAAAATAATTGCATATTCTTACTCTCCTCATCATCCTCTACACTTCTCTCTTTTCAAAATCCAAAAATGAGGAAGTTGATTTTCGTGGGTCTACCCCATTGGTGAAGGAAGTAACATCAATGTGAAGCTTGGAGTCTCCTCTTTCCAACAAGGTAAAAATCTCCATAAAAGATTCAAGTTTTCTCCACCTTCCTTTGGTAGCCGATTTTTGGCCCTTTGTAATGCCTTATTTTTCTCTCTCTTTTGAGCATCAATTTCCCCTAGCAATGGTGGTGGAATCTCCTTCTTGAACCAAGGGCTAAAACCCCTCTTAAAGCACTCCAAAGGTAAACCCTAGAATTTGTATTTCGAACACTTCAATGAACTAGCATAAATCAAAGGGTTAGTGTATTAATTATACTTGTCTTTGTGTGCTTGGGTGATGGGAATGGAGTTTGGCAACTCCATTCCCCACAAAACCGATTTGGACAAGAAAGAGAGGAAGAAGAGAATTGGAAAAGAGTGGAGGAAATGAAAAGCTCAAGGTAAGAGCTTCTTCTTAATGCTTAATTTAATGCATTAGTGTAATGGGAATGGGTAAACAAATAAAAGAACATAAACCATTGTATTAGTATTGTAGTTGTGGATGTTTGAGTATTGGTGAGCAAATGTGTGGATTTGTAGGCCTTAGAGCCAAATGAATGGTGTATGTGTATTAGTATTGCTATTTGAGGAAGTAATGATGTATTGGTATTGTGGTTGAAGAAATGTTGGTGTATTGAATTTTTGTATGAACCTTATGTGCTGGTAGGACCCTTGTTGGGTGTGGCTAGCTTTAGGTTGAATTTGATGGGAGGATGTGTATTTGAGGAAGTAAGGAAAGTAGGTGAACTATGGCGAAATTTTAGTAGGAATTGTACATTAATGGATGACTTGGTAAATGGGAGAACCAAGGTATGTATTGGGGTTAGTAGAGATGTTTAATGACCATGGATTGGTAATTGGAGGATGAGGATAAAGCATGTAAAAATCTGTAGCATGAGGTACTAAGATGCATTGTAAAACTAGGAAGAAATTGGTGTGTAGGAGTTTGTAAAATGAGTGTTGGAACTTGGGTGTAGGTAGTGTAATGATTTGGAAATGAATTGGCATGGTAAAGAGAGGTATTTAGAATGCTAGGAATGGAATTGGTTGAGTAAGTATTGGATGTGAGAATTGGGTTTTAGAATCTATAGCATAAGAGACACAAAAACTGCTATGTGTGCAGGAATGGAAAGGGAGGAGAATTGTGTAAGTGGTTGATGGATTTAGTAATGGATTTGGTGGATGAATTGAGGTATTTTAGGAAGCCTAAGTGGCACTAAATCATGTTGGGATGTATGTAGGAAGATTGGGGAAACAATGGGCAAAGCATAGAACTGAAAACAGATTTTAAAACTGAAATACTGGGCCGGACCGGACTTGCAAGTTCGGTCGAGCCCATAATTACAAAGACGGGAAACCTTCTGGAATGGACTGAACTTGCGACCGGACTTGTAAGTTCGGTCGGACCAGAAAATTCTCCCGTCAGAAACCTTCTGGAATGGACCGAACTTGCGACCGGACTTGCAAGTTCGGTCGGCCAGAAAAATTCTGTAATGAGACCTTCTGGAATGGACCGGACTTGCGACCGGACATGCAAGTTCGGTCGGACCAGAAGATTTTCCCGTAATGTGAGCTACTGGAATCAACCGGACTTGCAAGTTCGGTTGAGTAAAAAAATATAATATATATAATAATAATATTTTTATTATATGATTATAATAATCATATGTATATATATATGCCTATATCCATATATGCATATATACGTAGTAGTACGCTATAAATGAAGTAGTAAAGGTAAGAAAGTAAGTATATGAGTAGGAAAACAAGTATAAAAAGTAACCAAGTAAGTTGAGAGTATGAGAACATTAAGTACAACGGGATAACGGGGTAAGTACGGGAGTAGTAATTATTTTGTATCGTAAGAGTATAGTATTAATAATAATGTTGGAACATATCAGTGGAACACGTGTGAACCAAGGAACAAGGGAACACACGGTAGAGCTAACTCCAGTGAAAGGTATGATTTTCTCATGCCCCGTATGCTAACCGAGTTACGTTGATTTGTGTGCTGTATGCCGGCTAATCAAGACTAAACGTGAAAATGGTTTATCGCCTTCATTGTATGTCTTGATGTATGTTGTGTGAGCTAACCCTTCTTGATTGATTGTGCGGCTTCATTTAGTGCGTAGTACGACTCGTAGATGAGTCTTGTTTTGTAGTGGCTCGTAGTAAGAGTCACGTTGTGAACTAATGGAAACGTAGCAACACACTAAACTATCAAATCAGTAAACGATAACACAACCCAATGAACTCACTAGAATGTGAGGGAGTGTACGGGAGTAATAACCTCCCGATAACGGTAGGAGAACCGAAATGAATAATCCACAATTAATAAGTAGTGGAAGTATATAAGTTACCTCTAATAGAGGAATTAATCCCGGTACAAGACATGAACCATGAGAGTAGCAAAGAATGATGAGGGATCTCCAAACCCCTTAGCAATTAGTCGACCCGTTATGAGAGGACCCGACTGATGCAAGTATGTCCCGAACGTGAGAGTATTTGATACGTTGGGGAAACCCTTAAATCTGAGGATACTAGACGGTGGAAATTCCCTAAGCTAGTGGAGGTTATCAAGAGAGATAATTCTAGGCTAATCCATGAGAATGTAATATACTCTGAGTGAAGAGTGTTGGGAATTTGAGTAGTCCGGTAAAAACGGACAATTGAGTATTTGAGGAGCTAAGTGTATAGCCCTCGTATTGTAGGTCCGGTGGCGAGTCTTGTGTATGACTCCGCCCAGAGGCCAAAGTAATGAGTATTGAGTATTGCGTATGCATGAGTAAAGTAATGAGTACTGAGTAAGAGGTGAGTACGAGTATGTAATGAGTACCGTGTGCTAAGTATGTATGAGTGAGTTTGAGTATGGAGTACATATGAGTAAGTATGTAGCATTGAGCAGTGAGTATGCACAAGTTTAGTAACGAGTACAAAGTAAGGATCGTGTACGAGTAAGGTATTGAACATGGAGTGATGAGTATACAAGAGTATGGATTGAGTATGAGTAGAGTAGAGAATATCGAACACAGTATGAACAGAGTAGTGAGTAACGCAACGAAAAGAGTAATGAATAATAACTAGTATGAACGGTTGACCATCGAATTGTCTTCCTTAGTAAGTATTGAACCTTGTATGTGTATGTAGGTATTGTGATTGTATTGTTGTAGCATGAGTATGTATGTATGCATGTAAAATGAACTCCATGTATATCCGACCCAAAGTAGTCGGCGTACCGCGGTTAGCACGCGATATATGCGAATTTCATATGCAGCGTAAGCTGACCCCCTAGGGGGACCATTTTTAGTGTGCAGGTACTCGAAGCTGACCACCGTTCGAGAGAGTAGGACAGGGACTGCTATGTAAGCATGGGTAGTTGTATGAAAAGGGATTGTACTTGTAATGTATTGGGAAATGTGGAAGTTCAAACTGTATCGGTAAGTTAAGGATTGTAGTATACTCGGTATAGTAATGAATTGAAGTTGTAATTGAATTATGGATGAGTAAGCAATGGGAAGTATTGTATTATGTAGAACACTCGGAATGTTCATATTCATCAGACCGATAGTATGTAGAATTGTAACTCGCCTTGTTAGTCACGTGGGTGACTAACGGCATTGTACACCCGCCGTTGAGTAAGTAATATCCGCTGCGAAGGTAAGTATGGTACAGTAATGACGGTATTAGCGGTAGGGGTGTTACATATGGCGTTAGTTTATCTCAGCAAGACTTAGAAATTGTTGTTCTACTAATATGACGGCCTTTCGATGTCGAAGAATATTTTCTGTTATTGCTGAAATTAAATGGCAGTTGTTGGTTGGTTGCGCTGTATGTATTATGAGCAATTATCTTAGAACTGGTATATATATATGTCTCATCTTGATATAGTTTCCCAGCTGCCTCGGACGACGAATATGAAAAAATTTCCCAGCTGAATATGAGTCTCTTACAATAAACAGTTAGGGGAGCCTTGCCACCCTTGCCGGGGTATAGTATTACTTTTGCCACATTTGTTGAATACTCAAGCAGGTCTATGGGGTGCTCAATGTGGTTTTATTAGGAGAAGTGATAAACAATTTTTTTTCAATATGTTATAATTTATAAAACATAAATGTAAAAATAAAAAAAATTATATCACTGTTCATAATTTTGTCGTGCTCTTCAAAATAGAATGTATCATGAATATGTTTT